>CM042748.1:33508350-33522987 GCA_022496165.2 Catalaphyllia jardinei | reverse complement strand
CATCATCATCATCATCATCATCATCATCATCATCATCATCATCATCAGTTTCATCATCATTATTTTATTTATCATAAAATTTATTATATGGCAAGGTAAATCCGAGCGTTCTTATTGGTTCTTTCTTGGTCAGGATTTTGCCATACGGACCGTTTACATGGAAACGGTCATCGGCTGTGTATTTTTTGTTTTCGGAAGCCGGCAAATTCAAAACGAGCATTGCCCGAGTGCCATATAATAAACTACTTATTAACCTAGATAGCTCGAGCCGTACTGGGGAATATTGGCCGTCGGTCGTTTTTGTACGGTTCGCTCGGTCCGTATTGCCACGACCTTGGGCCAATATTCCCCAGTACGGCCCTCGCGCTAGTAAGAGGCTATTAACAAATTTATAAATTTATACAACCTGCATGTAGCAACGCTAATCGGGGCGGGTTGTATAACTTACAATAAAATCCAGGAAAATATATTATTAAAATCAGGTAAATAAATAGAATAAATAGGTACACACATATATTTAACAAATAGATTCCATGTTGCTGTGCGTCTGTCCAGTAATAGATCAGAGATGACGTCAAAATGTGGTAAGAACAAAAAAGTGGCTCAAGAGGCGTAGCCGAGTGTTTCACTGATCTATTACTGGACAGACCCAAGTTATTGTCGCATTTTGGTTGGTTCTCGCCTATGATTTATTAGAAGACAGATGCACGATTGACGTCATCATTACAAAGTTTTTCCCTCTGCCGTTTTAAAATGGCGGAAAGTTTTGAGAATTAGGATAATATTTTACGTGAATGGGCAAAAGATAAGGTACAAAAAAGTCTTGCCGAGGCATTGAACAGGTTGAACATCACAAATAGCTAGGATTTACATGAGAAGAGCAAGAACCTATAATAAGACAGAACATGAGAAATTAATAAACCAGGTTGATGATGATGATGATGATGATGATGAAACTTTTATTTAGGTGTCATAAAAAGGATTCTAGTACATTACAGTACAAATTGGGGACACTAAAACGAAAAAAAATATATATTCAAAGTCAATAGGGCGGTCTTCAATTAAGTGTTGTAAAACCGAAACCAAACCAAAGTAATCACTGGGGTACGTAGTCATTAAGTGTATTGGTAGCCTAACGAAACAATCAAAAGCAAATACACATGTGTAGCACAAAGTGGTTTGGGTTTTATTTCGGAATGCAAAAATGAAAAAAAAAAAAAAGAATACAACAACAACAACAATAACGTAAATCCTAGCCACCCCTCTAAACTAAATTGAATGGCATTGTATGATGCAAGTTATATGTTCGAAAAAAAAAACAAACAAACAAACAAACAAAAAACCCAGAAAAACAGAAAAAAAAGGATGCGTAAACGTAATTGAATCTCGATTACCTTGTGCAGACTTTCAAGTGGATGCTCTTGACAGGCTGGTGTTTCGGTGGCGGCTTTTTGTTTTTCCTTTTATCTTTGTCTTTGCCTTTGTCTTTGTCTTTAGCTGCTTCTTTTGCCTTCTTCCTACATTCTCTTCTCTTCTTTTTGCTCTTCAGTTGTTTGCATTTCTTCATGGCCTCCTTCATCTCCTCATCTTCTTTATCCTTCCTTTTGCCCTTGTCTCTATCCTTGTCATTGTCTTTCTCCTCGTCTGGTTCATCTTGCACAGGACCAAACAGATTCCCGGCTTCATTTTCTTTGATTTCTGTGACTTTTGTTGTTAGTTCAAACTTGCAGATTTCATTGCGTGACGAAGGTAGGTTGTAGCGAACTTCCACCTTGAAAAGAACAAAGCAATTGGTATAAGAGATAAGAAAAATGACGCCGCCTTGGGCTCAAGATTTAGTGGGAGATTGGTTGGCTCTTTCTCCTCAAGTGTATAAATAGGTATCAGCAAGAGAATATCAAGGTAAGAGAGTAAATCCCCCATATAGGTCCTCTAACTAAGTTAATCCCTCTTAAGTTATTTTAAGACATTGCACCCAGTTCTTCCGGGGATATTACTCGCGCGTTGCGTGGATGTTTTCGTGAAGGATTTGTTTACAGGTATGTCGTTTCGTTTCGTTTCGTTTCAAAGCAAAGGAAAACCTCTAACGCTGTGGGGATGTCTTCTTTGATATTTTGGCCACAAGCAAGGGAGCATCGGCTCTCGGTATGTTTTCATACATTTCGAATCTTGAATGGGAGTTTAAACAAGAGACGGATTTCCCCTGTACAAATAAATGAACGGCTGAGAAATGTTTAGACAAACAACAAACGACAAACAAACGAACCAACATTGTGCTCTTTGCTGTTGCCGTTAAAATTTGTTTAATTAAACTCCCTAAAACCGAGTAAACGGCCAAATAATGAACAGCCAAACGCGAGCACAAAACAAACGAAAGCCCTGCCGAACAAAAATACGGCTGAGAGTGCAGAACAAAATCAAAACATATAAAATGACGTTCCCGCCATTTCGTCTCTTATAGGTTCGAGAAAGTCGCTTCGGCTGTCCACGCATCACGCGGGCAACATCCTTGGAAAAACTAAGTACCATGTCTAAAAAAAGCTTAAGAGGGATTTCCTTAGTTAGAGTACCTCTATGGGGGATTCACTCTCTTACCTTGATAATCTGTTGGTATCAGCGAATTCAGTAAAGACTATGAATAACCCTGAGAGGGGCTCGCAAACAATCCTGGGGTTAATGAGGGAGAAGAAATATTCCCGGTCGCTTCACCCACGGAAACAAGAGAAATGCGCCGGTCTGATGGGGGCCATTTGGCTGGAATTCAGACTTACTTCTGGCCCTCACCCCGGGCTTAAAGTGCCAGTTTAAAACTTTCTGCTTTAGCCTCGAAAATTCAATAGGTGAAAATTCATTTTTTCGTGCTGACTAAGACATTCGTTAATTAAACCCCACTGTGGCTTTTAAGATTTAAATGATAAAGGGAAAACGAAATATTTTTAACTCAGTAGTTACTCTAATGGTAATTATGTTGAAAATTTCAGCTACAGACCAAGGCAAGGAAAATGAAGAGCAAATTAGAAAGTTAAACTTACCTCTAACAGCCCAACCCCGGTTCCACGACTTTCCACAAACAGGTTTCCACCGAGGAAATTCTTAACCTGTCACGCGACAAAACATAGAAAGAAGTTGTGCCAGGTTGTGACAAAAGATTAACATTTAATAACACAAAACCATTTGGGTAACTACACTCGACGAGCTTTATGGTTCAGGCTTTGTTTTTCATCAAAAGTTATTTTCAAACGTGATGCATAAATCGCTGCTTCAAACTTAAGTCATTACACCTTCGTATTCTTCATTCCTTACATCAATTTCTCTCCTTAGCAGAGCGTTTTCTGGCGTGAAGTGTATCTCCGGTGGCTTCCAGTCCGCATCAACTTCAGATGTTAGTTTGACCCTGAGATCCAACGCGTTTCCGGCTGTCTTCTCGCTGTACAAGGCGAGAGCTTGTAGAGCCACGACGGTGTCCTTAAAAAAACAAACAATCAAAAACAAAAAAAGAATGTATAAGCATTTTCGGATTAGGTCTTTGATGCTAGAATCCCTGTATCGTAAGACTGAGAAAACCAAACAAAGAAGGATATTGAGTTCGAGGATGCCCATTACTATCATTCTTAGCATTTGAGAAATCATAACTTCGCTGGTCTTTCAGAGAAGACACAATCTAAAACTGATCTCTTCTTTTTCGTAATACTGACATTCACGATTACGTTTGTAGTTGACTCGGTCTTCAAACTTCTCAAGACGGAAACCTGTGTTTCAACAGCGGTACATGCATATTCTTATACCAATATATAGAAAAGTGATATATATGAAATAATTCATATTTGAACTGCGGTTACAGATGCAAGTGAAGTATGATCCTCCCAGTAAATTTTCCAATTTAAGCAATTGGAAAGAAGAGGCCTGAAAAAAAAAAAAAATCAGGGCTTCAACGGGATTCGAACCCATGACCTCCGCGATACCGGTGCGATGCTCTACCAACTGAGCTATGAAGCCACACATTGGGAGCAAGGTCAAATTATTGAGTTCATATTTTCCCGTGCAGTGAAGTTATGTGATATATATGAAATAATTCATATTTGAACTGCGGTTATAGATGCAAATTGGAAAATTTTATGCGAGGATCATACTTCACTTGAATATATAGAAAACTTCAAAACCACAGGCCAAACCGCGCAAATTTCACGCATTAAGCTTATTACTAAAGTTATACAACAGTCACAGGCACAGAATTAAGCCATCTAAAACTGTTGAAAAAATAACACTCTTGGAGAAAGAGTTTAGAGGGGCTGGAGTAGCTAAGTCAAGGTATCGAGTGTCAACTATATAATCTTTTCAATAGGACTGTAGAGTATTTAAGATATTTTTTTTTTCAAGATTTTCAAGATTTCCATAACGTAATGGATGCCACTAACATTTAGTGATCAAACTATCGAGCGAATATTTTGTGGGTATTAGTAACAAACCTGAGTGGAAACAAATCCAACACCACCCTGTCGTTGATTGGTCAGATATGTCACAATAGGACCAGCGTAACTAGTGCGGCCAAGGATGACTTGAGTAAGCAGTACGTAGCCAGCGGTCTCCACATTAAGCGCATTTCCTCCAGCGTTCCAGTACCGCGACTTTTTATCTGAAACAAAAATAACAAGCAGATATTAGCTCCTGGGCTAGGGTTGTAAAGCTTGTCTTGCGAAGGAAAGATATTCTGAAACTGGTATACCCTTAAATTCCTTTCCCCCTTACCACCTAAATTGCTTTTTGGCAACGCATTTATGATTGAAAGCCAATCCACTATTGACTGCCAGATTTAAGAACTAACGTGTTCAAACATGCGTAATTTCAGAAATGCTCTTACACCATGTTTAAAATAATAACTAATAATATAACAAGTCTGTTTTTGAAGTCGATCTGATAAATTAAATTTGAATAATATTTTTTCAACTAACCGTTGTCGTAGATAGCACGTTGTACAATTCGGTCATTTGCATTGAATTTTTCTGGGCTGTCTACCAGGGCCAGGGCATACGCTGTCAGAGCCATGCTGTAAGGTTTGTTCAGAGTTTTGTACTGCTTTTCCAAGTAGTCTTGGGCGCGAAGTATTGAGGCTTTTGAATTCTAGAATCAGATATCGACGTTATTTTAAAGTTGTATAACTGCAAATTTATATCCCGCTTTTTACAGGTACATCTTCACAATAAGGAGAACAGAATCTAAATTACGGTCAAGATGATTTGATTGCCTTCTCGAGAGAGAGAGAGAAAGTGCTGAAGTGCCATATTCACTTGAAAAGTGTTCGATGAAACAGAAAATAAAGACCAAAGTACAACAAACGTTTCCTGTTTCTTCTATGTTTTCTATTTTCACTGTTATCTTTCGTTAATTAGTATAAAATTTGTTAATTTTGTTTATAAACTAATGATTTGTTGCTTTTTAAGTGTAGTGTCCTGGCGAAACGCCCATACATTTTGTCATAAAATCCCTGTTAATGCGGCGATGCCACCCCGCGTTACTAGGGCCAACGCCCATACTCTAAAGTCTCAACCTGTATAATCCTTTATAATTTTACCCCGTTTGTGCGGTCACTCAAACCAGTAATGATCATCTTTCCAGTAATACATTGTACATACTGATCGAATTTCACATACCACTCCTCCACACTTGCACTCCGCCAGCGAAGCTAACACAAAAGCTGTCATAGCAACATCTCCTTCGACATAGACACCTCCCTGAAATGTGCAGAATAAAGCAGTGTGTTTGCCAAAGGTTTCTTGTAATCCTACATCCTGTGCGGTTGAAAATTTCCCAAGAACACTACCCAGCGCTTGTTCTTTTGCCCTCATCCCTCGGTATCGAGTCAAACGCCCATATTCTTGTTCCATGTGTTCTGTTTCAACCGATCTTATACAAATACAAAATCATGCCACTTTCCTTAACTCCTCTAAAATAAGTAAAAAGTGGAGCGCCCCTAATATTCTTGTTTTATGTACATCGTAAATTAGGGATAATCTAAGGAATAGAAATCTCCAATTTTGTCAGCTAATAAAGGCTGATTCTCTCAAAATTGACATTTATCCCAATCCAACGCTTTTCACTTTCAAGCAAACGGCCCTTTTCCGCAACTACCATTAGCAGGTATGCATATGTTAAGGTTTTAAGCTGTAATTGGTCCTAACGAATAAACATTTCCGTTCAGTAGTATTTTTTTAAGAAATAGTTAACTTTCTAACGTCCAAGTGTACTAACACAAACCCGGTCTTTTTGTGGGCGATAGGTCAGTGTTTTCATTGGGTTTCTTACCACCATCTCTCTATGAATGACAGCGTTAACCTCAGGCAAGGCGCCATCTGCACGTTGGTTTCCAATTAACCAGCCTACCGAATCACACACCAGATTCTCATCGATATTAACTCCAGCAAATTGTTGAGCCTGGCAGAATACCCTCATCACAAAAGAGGTCAGCCTTAAAAGGGAAACAAGATGGCTCGCAGTGAATTTTTTAATGAACTGTACATGTGTTTTCTGCAAAGAGACATAAGTAGAACCGGAACGAAGTTTCCACTAAACAAACAACATGTTTAGACAACTTTAAAACTCTAACGTGATATAATTAGTGACTCCTCTTGTACTGCGTAATGGGAAGGTAGATCTCCTTAAAAGCATATAACCTGCCAATTGGAAGAGTTGGCGGTTATTCTTTGAGACATTAATGTGAACATTTCTGATTGCACCACAATGGCCAATTCCCTCTATAAGATGAACCTGCAGGAAATCATGGTAGTTGTATTCATCATCTTCCATGATTCCTGCAGGTAAGTTTCATTGCGGGAATCATCCATTTTGACATTACCATCTATCAAGATAGCTCATCAATAGCCTAGTCGAGGACAAGGACTATTCTGACTGAGAACGATGATAACACTTTTTTTCTCTTGTTTCATGCAAACTACAGCATGAAACGTTTACTAACCACGTGCTTCCTGGCCGTCTCTCTCCAAAAGCGCTGAAAGACTTGTCGCTGCGTCGATAATTCAGTTCCCTCTCGTAGCCTTAAAGAGGAAAGTTCCTATTAGACTGAAAGGTGTAAACACGTATTTAAAGTGACCATATTTTATGGTTTGTCCTAAAATTCTATCGGAGAGCATTGTGACACGCCATGCTCACTCACGAGATTGTTATGTCGTTTTCGCTACCTGTTGTATTGTTTGCTATAAAGAGGCTCACAAAAAGGGGAGTCACGGGCATCTAAGAACTCCCCTAGCTACGCATCTACTAGTGCTGCGCACTGCTGAGGAGTTCCCAGTAGGAAGAAGGGACAAGCAGTTTCATCAGCCTGGAGACGAGCAAATGGACCCTTCTGTACTTTTATGGAGGATTCATTTTTGCGATGATTACTCATTCAGTTTAGGTGCATACGTCGGGTTAAATCCTGTTTCAAGATTATAAATGCTCTCTTTGCAAAATGAATCTTTCGATCAAACCTTAATTAACATGCCTGATTGAATGAAGCGATAAGCATTCTCCTCATTAGCTCCACTGAGTTGATTGGTGTGCATTAGATATTCTAGGACGTAGACGTTTGGAGCAAGATAGATCATTGTCTGCTCCCCACACCCAGTAGGCTGGCGAAAAAACTTCTCCAGACCACCCTCGATAGTGGTGTTTACAACTGGACCAAGAAGGTTTCCTGAAGGAAAAATGGCTTGTTGAGTAATCCTAGAAACCCCTTGACATGACAATACAAACGTTAGTGATTTTGTAGACCTCAAACACAACGCAAAGAATTGACCGTATTTTTCTACCAATAAAAACCTTGTCATTGGCGCGTTAGACAAATTCGAAGTCTTGTTAAGGAGTATTAAGGAAAAAAAAATTAAAAGTAAAAGTAAAGTTCTGAAAGTAATATGTTTCAGTTTAAATAAACCGGTTTAATCCTCAATTATAATGTGTTTTCAGTCATATTTTTCCGTGAAAAATATCATAAGGAACGAAAATATGATTCGGCTGGAAAGTAACAAAATACTATTGTTTAAAAAAATGAGTTTATTTATATGCCATTCTGCCTATCAATTCAAGTTGACATCAAATAAAGTAACTGACTCACCCGTTAAATAAATAACAGCTCCTACTGAACCAGGAATAGCTTTCTGAGGAAATCTCAATTTTATATTGTCCAACTGTCCGTGGGGAGTCAATTGTGCTGCAATAATAATAAAATGCACACGCATTTAACCTACATCCTGAAAGGAGAAAAAATAACTGATCGTGTTGCTGGTTGGTGATTAACTCATTTTTTGCTCAATTAGGCCTACTGTTTTGTTTGCACGGTCCAACTGAATCCATTGGGACGCTAAAGAACAAAAAACAGTCAGTCTTGACTGGTTGAAATGTCTTCAGCTAGGAAGCTTTCATTTCTTTAACTGCCCAAAATTGAGGCCAGATTTTGTAACATGTTGCCGAAGGCCCAGAGAGAAAAAGGAAACTAAAGCAAAAAAAACCTTATCGTTCTGGTTAGAACCTCAGCTGCATGCTAAATGAATTAGACGAGGATTTTTAGGCAATATTGATTCCATGCAATCTGGTACAATCTGGTTTAGGTTTGATCATCCATACTGCTCTTCGTATTCTCATAATAATAATAATAATAATAATAATAATAATAATAGTAATAATAATAATAATAATAATTATGATAATAATAATAATTATAATAGTAATAATAATAATAATAATAATAATTTTTAAAACGAAATTTTCATTAGTTTCCCTCCCCTTTCTCTACCGCTCTGTTACGTTTGGAGGGTTATCAGCTGAGATTTTGTCAGGACTCAGTTGTGACTGTATGTATAGGATATTTTTCAAGAAGGCTTTGGTAATATTTTTGTAGAAAAGCCTATTTTTGTATATCTAGTCTTTTAGCATTTTATTGGATCAATAATTGTAAATTTAGATTGTTTAAGAATTTAAGTTACTCAAATGTTCTTTTAGCCTTTTTAATCTTGTAAGTAATTATTGTGAAGTTTTAATAAAGTTTTTAATTATTATAAAATAATAATAATAATAATAATAATAATAATAATAATATTGTTGTTGTTGTTGTTTCTTTTTTGCATTTGACATGAGCATTTCAAGATCCTTTGGGATGCTAAGTAACAATAAACAGATATCAGGCTTTGGGGCTATGATTCCCTTACTGCCCAAAATTGGGGCTGGATTTTGTACCCTGTTGCCAGAGGCCCAAAGAAAGAAAAAATGTAAACCTAAAGTAAGAAATGTTCGCTCCAGACGAAACCTTAGCTGTATTGTAAATGAAGAAGATTTACAAGTGTCATGGATCTCTCCAAACCGTTTCAATCTAGTTCAGTTTTGATCATCCATACTCTTCAGATTCTCAGCATTACATTGATAGTGTTCTGGCATTTGAAATCAGTATTCTCAAATTGGAAACTTAGTATTGGCCATCACTTTTTGAGTGTTTTCATCATATTAAAAACAGTTCGAGTTTGATATGAAGGCTCATGCAGTTCTGATTCAGTAGGGTTACCCTTCCAGTCGCATACAAGCGAAAGTTTCTTCATGTGAGCCCTAAATAAATTTAATTCATTTTTTTCTGTCAATCTCCACCCGTCGAACCCTTTTAAACGCCACACTACCACTATACATACATTGACTCTCAAAAGGTGCTGCTGTTGGCTTTTTTGCCTGGTCTTCTCCATCTTTTGGTCCATCATTAAGGTTACCTATTAAGTAAATGAAATGTTAGATAGTAATTAACTCGAGGCACAACCTGCATCTGTATCTAAACTTCAGTTAGCTTCTCAGTCATATTTTATATTTTTAATGCAAGAGATGGAGAAAAAAACGCTCCTCACGTTTCACCGCTATATACTCAAATCGCAACCAACGGCCACATCCCCACGTCGGCCAGGACATTTCGTTCAAAACCTACGTCGATATATCTATACTTTTTCAGTTAAATGAAATCCTTATACAAAGACCATCTCTTCGAGTAGCCAATTTGCCAGATTCATTTTGGAGTGCACAATCTGTTGTTCAAGAGGTAAGAAACGCCTCTATAGTGTTGCTGATAAATAGAACAGAGCATGGTACATTTTGAGAAAATTGATGATAGATTGCCCAACACTTTTTGAACATACACGTTGTAATGCCGGTGTGTAAAAACCCTAAAACAGTAAGGTTAAAGCATTACCATTTGGATCCAATATAAAAGATTGCGACTTTCGGTGCTCCTTTCCTTCTGGCTGAAAGAAAACAAGTTACATAAAATTTTATAATTAAACTCGTTAAAAAAAACCAAGGTCTAAATATGAGATTGCAACAAATTCTCACCAATATACCACTAGCTGGAAGAAAGCGTCTTTGATAAGTTCTCAGTCTAAGCTCTGCGCGAATTTGGCGCTGCATGCAACAACTATCTGTATAACGCTATGCATTCAGTATTACTACAGAAAATTCATCGTTCTAGTTTTTGATTGGCTAAGATTTGAATTAATCCTTTGAGTACGTTTACGTAGGTAAGTACATTTGACTGTCTATGATTTAATCTTTGTCTAAACCTACCACAACAAATATTTTCCTTTTCACAGCATCTCCAGCGATATTCATATAGGTATCATCAATTTTTACTTGAAGAATAGACGAGACTTCAACCTGTATTTCCCCAATTCTCTTGGGAACAATCGGAACCGCTACAGACCGGGCATCGTTGCTTGGTACTTTGGTCAGGCCAATAAGACCAAGTTTGCGGTCGACAGCAATTGAACAGAAGTCCTTGTCACCCTTCAGGTAGAGTTTCACCTGATGGAGAGACGAAAGGTAGTAAACTGGTTGTTTAATCTGCCTTCTTTAAGAGATTGTGGGAAGCCCGAGGGGAAAATCATTTTTGGAGTAAGATCATTTTATGGACATATTGATCTCCGTGCTTATTTCGGTATTTTGGTTAATGGTGTTTAAACAAATCAACTGCCATTTTCAGCTTTGTCTTTCCTCTCACAAAAAAATTTAAGTTATATTCCAAAATTCACAAATGGCAATCGTCAATGAAGTGAAAATGTTTTACACTTTTTGGCAACTACCAAGACTAAGGGAAGTTTCTGTTTGCTTAACACGAATGTGACAATGTATATAGCAACTAATGAAATAACTAAAACAAACAAAGATTGAAAAGGTGGTGCTGATGGCAATTGTAAGAAAACGACAGTTTCGGATGTAAAGATGCCGGGATAGAGGAATTGAAGAGGAAAGTCAATGAATGGCTCTATGATACAATCCGAATAAATTAAACATGCATAAATGTAGGGATGAATGAATAAATGAACGAACGAACGAACTAACGAATAAATGAATGAACGAACGAACGAACGAACGAACGAACGAACGAACGAACGAATGAATGAATGAATGAATGAATGAATGAATGAATGAATGAAAGGACGGACGGACGGACGGACGGACGGACGGACGGACGGACGGACGGACGGACGGACGGACGGATGGATGGATGGATGGATAGATGGATGGGTGGATGGATAAATGGATGGATAAATGAATGAATGAATGAATACAGAAGCGTAACGGATAAGCACATACGCGACAATGGATCGAAAGTCACTATTGCTGTTGTTTGATCAAAGTTCGCGGTGTTTGCGCGGTAAGAAAGGAGAAACCACAGGTATAAATATTCATCATATAATTTTCCCTTTTCAAGGTGAAAAACTGCGAGTTCCGATTAACCGTTGGTAAACCAACACTATCAATAATTCCTTTAGGCATTATTGTAACTTTTCTCGAAACCGCTATTAACGAAAAGAAGAATTCGAAAGCGCTAACTAATTCCAGTAATGTTTCTGTATTATACGTTAAATAACGATTCGATAGAAAAGAATCAACATCGTCAAACTCACCCGCATTTCCTCGTCATGATAGTTAAAGACTGTCACCAGCAGGGAGACTTGTTCTCCCCTTTTGACTGAATATGGAATCTTCAGAGAAATAAAGAACTCCCGCTTTCCAACAATCCTAAGCGGTGTGGCTAGACCCAGTCCTGTTTTGTTGTTGATGGCTACGGCCTGCATGACCCAAGTGGTTATGGTGTCGGGTATTGTAACGTCCATCTGAACAACTCCGCCCGGGCTGGAAAAAATTGATAAAGTTGGAATTTTTGAATCTAGCGCTTCGACTCATATGAACTAATTTTACTTTGTCTTTCATTCTTGCCTAAAATTTTCCTAAAGTTGGTGTACTCTGCACAGTTTTATTATTATCGGAGTGGAATCCCGTTAATCACCACATAAATCTGGGCGTATTAAAGGAGGTCTCTAAATAGGAAAATGACTGAGTCAGCTTTTGTTTGCGCCAAAATAAGTTGGCCGTAGTAACGAGGTCGCCGTATCAACGGGGTGCAGAAAAGCGGGGTTTCATTTATTGTTATTATTATACATTGTACTCACTATCAGCATTCTGATTGGCCAATAGCCCCCTGCTTATTTTGAGAATTCACGTGATTTTGTGAACAAGCATGATTAGGGTATATATGAATGTTGTGCCGCGTAGCACTATGAACACAAATGATGTAATAGAGAATTAACTCTGAAGTGTAAGTTTGCCCTTGTATTTTTAGAAGCACAAGTAAAATCTACTGGCAATTAACACATATTTTCCATAAGACAATGTATAATAGAACAATAATTGAATTCGGTTTTTGTGATATCGGGAAAAATCAAGGTCTCGGCAAGTGTAATCAGTCTCGGCCTCCGGCCTCGGCTGATTACACTTGCCTTGACCTTGATTATTCTCGATATCACAAAAACCTCATCCAATTATTGTTTATTATTACACAAACTACTATTATACCGTAAAATGAAGATAACACAACCGAAAAAAAAATCTAGGACACTTTTTTTTATGATTTCACTCTCTACATGTATCTACCTATACTGTTCAAAGTCCCCTATTTTTCTGTGAAATCGAAGATGTCAATCGTTGAGTTCGACGGGCAGACATCTTGGTCTCTTGATGCGAGCGAAACCGGGGAGAATACAAAATGCCTGTGGGTAGAGGCAGTGGGGTTAATAGCGTTGGGGCAACGGGAGAAAAAATAGTGCCCTCCACTTCTTCTACTTACGGGCATCCACAGTTTCGCTCGCATCAATAGCAGCCCGCTCAAATATCTACGATATCAAGGCAAAAAGGGGACTATAAACAGTCTAGTATCTACCAGAATGGCCAATGCACTATATGAGAGGCGCCCGCAGGAGTGTCGTGTTAGTTGTAATGCACATGTGCTTTGATGAATAAAACTACCATGATTCGATGCAGGCACATCTCGGAAGGAATGGACCTTGGTCCATTGGCTCTTAGAAAATAACGTACTGCGAAAATTTCGAGGATGGTCCAAGACGATGAATTACTCATCTTACCCCACAACCTTTTCGTCGTAGATCCATGTTTCTGGAAAAAATGATCTAACTTGCGTTTGATCAAGAATTTCTTCATCACTTGGGCTAAAATCTCCTAAATCTCCACTTCTTCCCAACAGGGCTGCGTCTAAAAAATGCAATGAAGTATAAACACACACAGAAATTCAAGTGAACGTACGGATCATATGTTTGAGGACATGATTGATCACATCGTAGTTATTCACATGACTTATGAAGTATGTAGTTTTGAATACAAATAACTAAGAATAGCAAACAATGATGTAAGGCTGATACTACGTCGAAAGCTTAACTGGGCAACGACATAATAGAGTCCAAACTGAAAGCCAACAATTGCGACCGTGGACAGCTGTCTCGACCTTGTTGGGTCTCGTCAGCACGGTGTAGCAAGTTGTGAAGTAATCAGCTGGTCGACTGATATTCACAAACCCACTAAATGCAGATGTAGATGACCTCAGATGAAAGTCAAATTCAAATCCTTGCCCATTGGCCAGTGTCACACGACAATAGGAAAAATCCAGAATATCATGTCGTTGCCACGATATAAGGAAACTAACGCATTTTTCCGATCAGTTGTGAAAATTCTATTTCACAACTGCTTACGTTGTGTGTGTAACAGTGACGATCAATAATATCTTCATACAAAGAAGTCTTTACATACGCCGCTCATATTCCGGACATAATACGAAACTAAAGCCCCGCCCAAACGATCTCAACACTTCAACGCAACAAATCGCAACATTGTTTGGCCACAATGTTGCGACATGTTGTTGGCGCAAGTTTGAAAACGGGCAAATGTGAGCCAAGAGAACCCAACATGTCGCTAGACGTCGCAACAGCGTGGCAAAACCAGCGCAACATGTTGCGCCCAACGTTGCGATATGTTGCGTTGAAATGTTAAGATTGTTTGGCCGAGACGAAACCATTTAACTGGTTTTGATGTATATCTAGTTTATCCAAACAACCATATGAAAAGTAGCGAGAGTTAGAAATAGACATTATCCACCAGAATCCTCACAAAAACAGGTGATTTCTGAGCTCAAATGGCGATATCCCCCCAAAAAATATCTCCTACAAAATATCATCCCTGCAGCATCGTTGTAGTGATATCCATATACTTACACTCAAACTCATTCTTTTATAGAATTTTGAATCTTTATTATCAGTTATTTCTTTCCTT
>CM042748.1:33493350-33503350 GCA_022496165.2 Catalaphyllia jardinei | reverse complement strand
TACTAAGGTCAGGTTTATACTAGCGACCTAACGACAACGTACTGTAAACATCTGTAATGCAAACAACGGCATAAAGACATAAGGAAAAAGTTAGTTTTTATGGTCATGCTGTTATGTTACTGGTGTGTCATTAGGGAGTTTAAGAAAAACACGACGGCAACGGCAACGGAACGTCGGTAAACAAAAGGTTAATGAGCAGAACAATGGTTCTGCACGTGCGTTATAAATCTTTGTACATTTCTTTGCCGTCCTCTGCAATACAACAACGTGAAATGACCAACTCTGCGTTGGCTGAAGAACATGAACTACGACGGCTAATTTTCTTAAAATTCTATTTCAAATTTATTGCGGTGACCCAGAGTCAGTTTCGTGATAGCTTTGACAGTGATAAACAAAGTAGATGACTTGAGAATATCCCGAGATTCGTTGGCAAAACGTAAATTCATTTTTTAATCAACGTTTTCTTCGCCGTCCCCATTGTAGCTTCTTAAGCTCACTAATATTATTATATACATACCGAGATCTAAGCGCCAAAGAGGATCGAGATAAAAATAGTCCATCCGGCTAGAGAAACCAGCTGATCGGTCATACTATTTTGTCAACTAGTAAAAAACGACATCTCGACGCTCTGATTGGCTATATCATTATTTTCACTAGTGAACAAAACCGTGCCGCTCGCTCGCCGCTCCTCTGGATCTTGACTGACAAATAGCACATTTCTAAGAGTTTAGGCGCATTTTTCTTTAGAAAGATGGCTTCAAATAAGACCAACTCTTCAGAGCCTAGTTTCATCAGTAGAAGAGTTCATAGACGGACAGAAAAATGAAAACGCCAAGAAAAAGACCAAACACGATGTTGCTCTGTTCACGAATTGTTTGTTTTAAAAGGTGAGACGAGACAAATGGACGAATTGACTCCTCAAGAGCTGAACAAGTTTCTCAGAATTTCCTTAAAACGGGTCGCAAAAAAGAAAACAACGAGGAATACTAGTGTAAGGGCACTCTTCGCTAGCTTTGAGCGCCATTTGAAGAAAAAACTATGAAATTCGCGTTATGAAAGAAGTCCGGTTCGAGCGAACTCGGAAAGCACCTCAGTCGTAACAAAGGGATCTGAAACGGTATGTATATCAAATTTTGAACTTCCGTAGAACCATTTCGACATATTCTCAGGATGACTTATTTTATTTTATCTAGTTCTGACTTTTAAAGGCACTTTTGCTTGATAATTAAGATGTAAAGTATTTACAAGGAAGCCATTTCAGTGCAACTCTCAAACTGTGAGGCGGCTTCACCGCGCGTTGTTTTCCTTGAAAAGAATATAAAGCTATGTTGATCTTTGAGTTCTGTTCGCTTATAAATCTCGGTATGAGTTCTGTTCGCTTATAAATCTCGGTATGTATATAATGAATAAGTTATTTCATGGTTAGTTCGCTTGTACAATTTTTATTCACTCGTTGTGTAAAACAAACTTTACACAACTTGTGAATAAAAATCGTACGCGCTCAAAAACCGTGAAATAACCTATAATTATATCACGATGTTCACACTGCAAAGATACCGAACGTCCTCATAAATATTTTGTCGTTATGTCGTTTTATCGCTAGTGTCTCGGAACCAGGCCTTTAACACGGCAATCACTTAAATGACATTAAAATTTGACTCTAGAAGGATAATGGGTAAGGGGTAAAATAATCTACACAACAAAACTAAGATTATACACTTAAAGTCTAAAAAGAAGCATAACAAGCTAATTGACATTTTAATACGACTTTTAGGGAAACTACGTAAATATGACATGATTTCGTGTTGAAATAAAGATTGATTTACTCACCTTTCCTGGTGAAAGTTGGCGAACCATAATCAATGGGGCATTTCCCGAATCGAATCTCCTCACCAGGTAAACGGCCTCTGTATTTTGTGATTCTTCCAGTTTTTTGTTGTCAGTTTTTACCTTTCATTAAAAGTAGCACACATCGAGAAACAATAAGATCTTGGTAGGGTAGGGTAGGGTTAGGAACTAGTGAGTGTGTGGGGGTGGGTGAGATGCATGTTAATTTTTTTTTTAAGAAAACCCAAAAGTGAAAACAACAGCAACAACTGGTTTGAAAAATTCAGTCTTTGAAACAAATGAATCTAGGTTAAAATAATTCTGACTAAAAGACCAACCTGACCTACCACATACACATGTTAAGGAGTAATGTTTGAAATATTGTTTTTATTCATTAATACCGTGAACAAAGCAAAAGAAGAAAATTTATCACACAAGAAAATCTTAGAGTTTATGAGAGAAAACTAAATCAATCATCAACAAAAACAGCAACAACAACAAATACGACAATAAGAGGTTATGATTGGAGATGAAAGGAACTTTTATTATTTGGTACGATGATATTCATTCATACCGTTATTCTGATGGGGTCACAGTTGGTGCAAGCATCTACAACAAACTCGGCTTCTCCGTTTTCATCTGTCAGGTCCAACACATTGGGATCTCTTTCCTCTCTTCTCACATCTATGAAGTTATCTCCTACTTTGCCTTGAGCGGAAATAACAATCGGAACATTCCTGGCTGGTTTTTTGTTGGGGTGGGTGACCTTGACCTAGGAGGCAGTTGGAACACGTCTATGAACTCGGAAAACATGAGCAAACATTAAGAATACATTCTAAGAATACAGTGCAACAATCATCTACTCTGCTTTAAGTGGATCTGCACTTGGATGCATGTCCCGAGTTCATTCCGTACCACGCTAAGTAAACAGCCCACTGGTCCAACCGGCCCGGTCAACCACCGGGGATTCCTGCTCAGTTTCTATTTGAAATATCTGGGATTTTTGGTGTTCACAGGGGGAGGGGGTGGTTTAGAAGGACTTTAACGCTGCAGTGCTTAAAATTCTAACTGCTTCAATTATTCGAATTTTTGTAATTAATTATTTATTTAGTTACGCTGTACTAATATTTACCATTAAATTAATAAAACGATTTATTATATGACTCTGTCTTACTAGGACCTGGAACTAGGAATTTGATTGGCTGAAATGGATATTGACCGCGGTCTAGATTTTCCCATCTAGACCGGCATCTAGACCGGCATCTAGATCGACATCTAATGTTTTGCGGTGGAAACGTTGCAAACTAAAATGCAAAAATCATTGACTATTTTCGTCTAACAATATTTAGTTCTGTAAGTGTCAAAAAGCTGATGAGAAAAAAAAGTAAACAGGAAGAGCAAACTTTGGAAGAATTAAATTCGGCTCATCGCTGTTCGCAACCAAAATGTCAGTTAGTACAAACCAGTTAGCATTAAACGAGTTAAATTGCTCTTGTTTTTGCTATGTAATAAACATCTTATTAACCGAGCTAAGTCGGTCTGTATGGGAGAATCTTGACCTCGTGTGTACAGACCTCACTGCGTTCGGTCTTAGTTACGACCTCGGTCAAGATTCTCCCATACAGACCTCCTGCTCGGTTAATAAGAGAAAAGTATTCATTGTTTTATTTCTTAAATTTAGGCATTGAGATGATTTCGGCCGAACATTCGAGCAATAATGCAGTAATAAAATTACCAAAAAATGCTCATAGCATGGTAATATTTTGAATAAAAGTAAGAAGAACTTGTCGAGACTTTAGCTCTCTA
The DNA here is from genome assembly GCA_022496165.2 of Catalaphyllia jardinei. Taxonomy (NCBI): domain Eukaryota; kingdom Metazoa; phylum Cnidaria; class Anthozoa; order Scleractinia; family Caryophylliidae; genus Catalaphyllia; species Catalaphyllia jardinei. Next base: position 33,499,717 of record CM042748.1, on the reverse strand, counting down.
GCTGACCCTGGGAGAAAAAATTGAGGTTATCCATATTGCAATGAAAACAGACGCTTCACACTAGTTGAAAACACATTATAATATAGCTAGGACACTGCGCGCGCTCTCGTATTTTCTACAGTTTTCTCGTGTTCTCAAATGCCTGTCAATATACGGATTAATCTTCTTTATTTGTTAAATAACACACGGGTTAAGCATTCTCACGAGGTTTGACTAACTTTCTCGAGAATGCTTGGGGATTTTCTCGCGGGGCCACCTCTAGAAATGAGACGTTTTAAGTAATATTTCATAAAGTTAAGGTGCTGTGAGTAGATTTTTAGGAAGCATATTTTGCGCTTATTGTTCGAAATTTGAGCGGAATTCATCTTCATGTCGAATTGAAAAAAGAAAAGAAAAAAAAAATGAAAACACAATACAACCCGTGCATACCTTCACTACAAAACGCAGGCCTGGTTTAAAGTACTTTGCTGTGTCTTTGAACTGTATGAGATACGGACTTGATGTAAACTGGCACGATGTGTCCACAACAGTTGCCGTGTTGCCAGTAGCCCGTTCTATAACTTCCGCCCGGACCTGAAGTCTGCTCTTTTCTGGAAACCATAAGCCTCCTGGAAGCTCCCGGATGATCTGAACTTTCTGTGGTATGGTGGTGACTCCACTTGAGTTAAGCTGAGTAAAAGAAAACAATGACAGGCAATAAGGCGGTGACATTTCCAGGGTCGGTAAGAGACTGGACAAAAGGGGGGCGTTACCTATAACGACGGTGATGCTGACCACAAAACCCAGTAAGATTGTTAATTTCATGAAAGAACATCTCAATTAGCTAAAACTCTCTAGGTTCAAGGAAATTGCGCTGGACTCCGAATCGAGCGGTCCACGTTCGAGCAATGGACGTGGTCATTACGTTGTATCCTTGGGCAAGACACTGGACTCTCACAGCATCTCTCTCAACTCGGGTGTGTCATTGGAAGGTACCAGTAAATATATAATGCTAGGGAAGGGGTAGGAAATCCTGCCACGGGCAGGCATCCGGGCCATAAATACTCCTAGTCGCCACATGAAAGCCGCGATAAGCTCCCCCTACTTCGTGGGCGACTGGTCTGGCCTGGCGCTGACGTTTGTCTATTAGTTTGAAAAAAAGATCCAGCTGCAAGTATTAGCTAGGAGGTGTTCAACCTAAATAAGTCGAATTACGCAGAATCTAGCTTGCGAGCAGATTTACGTTTACGTCCGGCACATGCACGAACGGTGGAGTGAAGCGATCTCGTGCTTGTGTTTCAATGTTGCTTTGTATGACTCTACATGGGCAGCGTTACCATTTCTTTGCGTGGAAATAACTGAGGAAATAACTTACCATGGGGCGTTGTTTTGAGAAAAGAATGGTCCGGCCATCAATCGCCGCAATACTCATAGAGACAACTACGTCGCCAATAACAGGTTTTCCATACGTGTACCTTGAAAAAAAATCAGATTAAGTGTCACATCAAGAGGTTACATGTGTTAAAACTGGATTCTCACGCTCATAAATAATTCACAAAGTATGAAACAAGCTTAATAAGCATAAATTTTACGGTTTTGTTTCTATGTTTTCTGCTTGGTTTTAGTTTCGTTTAAGAATATTTATCAGGCACTCAAGTCCGTAAAGGGTGGGTAAGATAAGATAAGATAAGATGAGATGAGATGAGATGAGATAAGGTAAGGTAAGGTAAGGTAAGGTAAGGTAAGGTAAGGTAAGGTAAGGTAAGGTAAGGTAAGGTAAGGTAAGGTAAGGTAAGGTAAGGTAAGGTAAGATAAGATAAGATAAGATAAGGGGTCGAGCGCACTAACCATGAGGCGGCCACTGTGTCTTCCTTTCTAAACACCTCAAAGTTCGCCAACAATACTCCGCAGCGAGTCTTATTTTCAACTCTCTTTTCGATGTTTGGAAATGTCATCAGACACGGAATCTCGTCTTTGATATATCACCGTATTTCTTAAAATATCTGGCTTAAAATGACAACATTTAAGGGCAAGCAGTTTTAATCCCCGATGGACTCAAGGATGCTGGTCGGAAAATGTAAATTACATCCCTACAATGAGACCAATCTGGGCGTGGTTCAAGCTATATTTTCCTCCTGAAAGATACCACGTTTAAAAAAAACTGAAAAGGCTAGATTACCAGCCACTAGGAAAGGAGCCCTCTCTGGTAGACATGACTCGAGAGACAGGCGGAAATTAAGGCACAAAACGAAAGTAAGAGGGTTTCTTTTCGCTACTTTAACAGCTTAACAAGTGAGTTTCGTCATGAGCTCCCTAAGTGAGACCAGAATCCTTGATTTGCACCTGAGATGACGAGCATCCTATTCATTCGGGAGCTCAAAAAGGAACTTAAATGTTATCGCTCACACCTGGTTGTCACGGCGATCTTGATTTCATTATCGGTTCTCAGTATGTAAGGGGGCACCTTGAGTTTCACCGAGAACTTGGGAAGAACTGAAAGATCACAACAATGAAAGTCAGAATTATAGAAAACGCGAACACAAATACGACTAAATCAATCGGAAAACAAATCTTACCATATTCTTTCACCTCGAACTGCACAGACGTATTATGGATATTCTGTAGTTGGGAGAGGAAATTGTGTTAAGGAAATACCATCACTCAGGGTAAACTAAAATAGAAAATAATACTAGATAGCGTTTCTGAAATCTTAATTTTTGCTGAAATTCTTATATTATGTGCCACTTTTGAATATGCTGTGTTTACCAACAGGAAAAAGTAAGGTGTTTGACTCCTTGGAAATAAAGTGTGGCGTTATTTCCACCAATTCTCGCCACAATGCTGATTTAACTTCTAGACGGGTGTTCCAGCAACGGAATGGGGAACAAAACATGTACGCATGTGAACACCAAGTTGTCGGCCGTGCTCCCTTCTTCGTACAATGGGATAGACTGGGGAGAGAAGAGCAGGAGGGGGGGGGGGGGGGCGGCCCCGGGGTTCGCTATAAATTCATAATCAGCAATTTCAGCATTTTCAAACATTACGCGGATTCAAAATGCAGAATATTCAGCCTCGTCCATGAAACTAAACGTATACTGCAGGCTACAAAGGCCCTTTTCTGTATTGTTAAAATAAAGTCAATGTTAATGTTATAAATCCCAATTTTAAACCGTGTCTTATTTCTGGAAATGTTTATGTCACTCAGTCTCATGTTAAAGAAAAATAATAAAACACGGGAAGTAAAATACCTGGTGGCCGTAAAGGGCCGTTATCGTCCAGTTTCCATGGAGAATAAAATCGCCCAATTCAAGTCTCTTCGATATGATGCCTTGGTGAACACAAAACAGTATAATATGTAGGAACAAGTATTTTGAAAAGTTTATGATCGTACTTTTTAAAATTCTTGCGATTACGAATTGAGACTATAAATAGGAAACAAATTCTTAGAGAAATTCGGTGCTGCTGCCTTATCTAAATTGGTCAAAGCATAAAACCTGTGCTAGTGTCCTCGTCCTTCCATTGTTGCACTCGAATTCCCTGAGGATTCTGGAGTAAAAGAAAGAAAAAGAACTTGCCAAAATGTTCTTAATGCTGTGGGTTGCCGGGCCAGTAAATTCAGTTGGTCAGCCAAAAATGTAAACAATAAAGTTAATTAGAATAAGTTACAATAAAAGAAAAACAAGGAAGACGAATTTGTCAAAATGGTCCAAACCCAACTGGTGTGCCAATAATTTTACTCGCTCCACTGAAATTAAGAAATATAGAAAACATGTACCGTGTTTCTATCGAGGTTTAGTATAAATCTATTAGCGTTTTATCACGAATGCTGCTCTCTGACTGGCTACGCTACTCACTAACTATTCTGTGATAGATAGTGAGTAGCGTAACAGTTTGCCCTCGTTAACAAAATGATGCCCGCTTTTTGCCCATTTTAAAATGTCTGTGAAGAGGATTCAGTTAAAGTTTTGAACGACTAGTAGATTTATACTGAAACAATTCGACTATTCGCTCTCGATTTGTATGCGTGATAGTCTGCGCCCCTAACAACTATCAAGCGATAGAAACCAGTAGTAGATAATGTTGGAACTTAGCCGGATTACTGCCTTCCCCTGCCTTCCCTACCTTCCTCCATACAAATGAGGTGCCTTCCCCCCCATACTAATGAGGTGCCTTCCTCCATACAAATGACGTGCCTTCCCCCATACAAATGAGGTGCCTTCCTGCATACTAATAAGCGTCAGTCTAGTACAATACAAACAATAAACTTGCCCAGACTTGCCCGCGAATAGTGAACCCTGATTGAAAATTATCTGTTTAAAATAAAAGCGCAAATTTTAACGAAAGCCTCATTCCTTTATTCAACTTGAACTCGCTAGAAATTTGAAAACTTTGTTCGATTTTCGAAACTTTTATCGTGAAGATGGCTTTTTTCACCAACGTTATTGATCTGCAAGCTGCTTTGAACGCTCGGTTAACTGTCCGTGATTGGGAAACATTGACAAGCGCAAATTTTTGAACGCGTAATAATTTCAAATGTTCTCTAGCTTTCTTTGAAAACGTTCTCCGATTTTTGAAGCCGGGTTCTTTTAATCCTGTTTGGCTCATGAAAATATCTATTATGTTTTTATCTGCACTCTCAGCTTTGCTAAGAAGAAAGAGAATTAATTCTTAGCTGCTCTTGTTTTCCGCTCCGTTAGTCACGCACTGAACTCAACTTTCAACCCTAGATTTGCATACAAACTCTCCAACGGTATAGCCCATGGGACAGATCTATCATTGAAATGCTAACAATAGAAGTTCAGAGCGCTAATTAATTGTGAACACGCGACAATAAATGTTTTCGAACAACACCGTTTCTTGAATATTACTTTTATTAGCGAAATGATTAAAATACACAGAGCTTTGAAATGAATACACCAAAATGATAACAGCCACGAAGTGTTTAACACAAAGTAAATCAGGAAATTAGAATGCAATGAGCAATAAACTCCAATAGAACAACACACTAGATATCGGTTTGAAATACATTTTTTTATTGAGAACAAAACACAGTAGTTCTAGTCTTCATCTTGTGGAATCGGTTGCTTCACAAACAATCGATTAAGCAAGAATTCCCGCTTATCAATTGCTAGTTCTGTCGATTCTAACCAATCAAATCCATCTGTATCTTTGAGAACTTTTTGGGTTTCCATCACTTTTTGGAATGTGTGATCTTTCTTCATCGCTCGCATCCATTGCAGATACTCTAAAAATACTTTTCTCAGTTCTTTTCTGTAGAGAGGAAGGAGAGCGTTCTGCGCTTTAAGGTGAGCTACATTTTCCGAATCTCCGTTCCTTTGGTACCCGTCGACCAAAGCATTGAACTGAACCTCGTGGCGTTCCCTGTGCTTCATCTAATATGCGCGACCAAGGGTTTAAGCCCTCCGTCACTTCTTGGGAAGAATCCGTGTCTTGGCTAGATTGGGAAGAATCCGTTTCTTGGATAGATTGAGAGTCTTCACTGTCTTCGTAATATCCATTACCTCGTTGAAGAAGGCAGTAATTATAACCGTCGCTCCAAGACATTTTTTTTTGTTTTGGTTTGAACAGCACGAGCTTTGACAGCAAACTGAACGTCAAGTGGAGCGCCGCCTATAAAACAAGCAGTGAAAATGTGAAGCTTACGGGACGCGGTTTAGTGTGACAAGCTACTGGTACTACAGGCGGGGTTACTAAGCTCTCTTCTCTGTGTTCGACCCTTCATCGTCTCCATACAAAGTGAGCCACTCAGGAACTGAATCTGCTGTTATTGTTTTATAATGTTTGATGTTATTGGCTGCTTTTCTAACGTCTTTTGGTAGAGATTTCAGTGATTTCTTTACTCCTCTTGGTAGAGATTTCAGTGATTTCTTTACTCCTCTTGGTTGAGATTTCAGGGATTTCTTTACTCCTCTTGGTGTTGATAAGTGATGGACTATTGTATCCTTTTCCTCTTCCCGCACTGATAGAGGTATTTCACTTGTTGAAGGTCTTAATACCTGACTCCTCTTTGCTGGATAGATCATCACTCTAACCTTAGGTTGTAATTTCGCTTCTTGTAACCACTTCCTTCGATTGATATAATCTAATCCATGTACATCTGTGAGATGATTGGACAATCTGACGAGATATTTTGCTCCACAATTCGGAATTGGGCAATCACGGCACACGCGTTTAGTCATATTAACAGTTCGAGATCTCAACAAAAATAAAACAGTTTCAGCGAGTTTTAAACTTTTATGCGAAGGACAAAAAGAAAAGGACATAACACGGGACAAAAGGGCCACAACACGGGACAAAAAGGACTTTTGAGGGACAAAAGGGACAAAACGAGGCCATTCAGGACAAAAGGGCAGAAGGGGCACCTTTT
>CM042748.1:33452363-33467489 GCA_022496165.2 Catalaphyllia jardinei | reverse complement strand
TATTGACCATAACAAGGATGTCCAAAATCAAAGACGTGCACCTTAAACCAAGGCTGCATGCATATGACTTGGTATTAGCTAGACTATGGCCGCTATTTTGTGCAACGTCGTCATTTTTCCTCGTTGTCATGTCGTAGGGCGCACACGTCCGCTATCCATACCGCTAGCCCAGTTGACTATGAATAAAGAATTGCATTGTTTGGAATTTCTATACATGGATGTGGTTCTGTTTCTATAGTCATGGTGCTCCTCTTGACGGCCCCTCGGCCAGTTAGAGCACAGTCAGAACAGAACACTCTGTAAATATCTTAATATGAACATTCAGACGACTAATCTGTTCAGTCTCTTTTGTCTTGAATTCGTCGAGATCTAGGCCCGATATTTGCCGCTTTTTGGAGTCCGGTATGCGGTCTTCCCCGCAAAAATGTCCTTGAGGAGAAGTGCGTGGGATCCTTTTTTATAACAGCAGCTGGTAGCATTTGCCTTTTGTAGTCTTCAGACGCTCCCCCAAACTTCGTGACTTACTAATCACAGCTAAACAATAAAAACTCCCTACTAATTCTGCCAATCCCCAACTTCCTTCTGGTCCTCTCCGTTGTGGCAAAAACTGTGCTACTTGTCCTTACATTTCTCACGGACGTACTACGTATACCTTCTTTTCTACCGGTGGAACGCGCCCCATAAAATCCAGCCTAACCTGTGACACAAAAAACCTCATCTACATGATTCAATGTAACCGCTGTAATTACAAGACATAAGAGAGTCCAAACCACGTTTAAAAGGCCGATTTAGTGAACAGTGCCTTACCTCAGAAAACCCTAACAACAACCTACTACAGCCGCATTTCCTGTCCTCTCCTGACGATACTACTAGCGACATGTGATTAATCCCCATCGAAAAATTCTTTTTCCAACCCAGACTCTATGGGTAGGGCCAGGGAGGCTTTTTAATTCAAAAAGGCAGAGCAATTGATTCCGATAGTCTGAACATCCGCGAAGAAACATATTAATTGTTTCCTTAATTTTATTATGATATTTCATAAATTTATTTTGCCATATGTGTATCTTTAATTTACTCTGTCAATTAGTTTTACCCATTTCAAGTAATACTAAAATATGTTACCTATATCTTAAATGGACATCGTCCTTAAAACTCTCGTTAAGTTCCATATGGTTGTTTGTAAGGGACATCAGATATTCACCAAAACCAGCTAACTGTTTTCGTCCATAGTATTCGTATTATCGACAGGTTTGACGCGGCCAAGTTATCATTTTTTGTGTCATTTCATTACAATTTAGAAAGAAGTTTCGGTCTTGGAGATTTTGGCCCAAGTGATGAAGAAAATTTTGATGCAATTTTAGTCAGAAGCTTCTTCCCGGAAACCTGGATCTACGACGGATTCGTTGTAGGGTAAGATGAGTATATTAACGAACACATTATTATTATTATAAACGTTTATACCGGCTTAGATGACATTCTTCAAAATATGGCAAAATCGTCAACAGACAACGACATAAACATTTTTTCGCATAACCATATCGCATTTTTAGCAGGATATATATTTATGATCTTTGTAGTAGCATACAGTTAATGTAGGGAAATGTTTATGAAACTCGACAAAGTTCTTTGTACCATGTCTTTTCTCTTTTTAGGCCTTGATCATGCACCAAACAGAACAGTTGTTTACTACTGACCAGGGAACTAACCAATAGAAATGTTTTGATTACGGAACTCATGCATTGCGAAAGAGTGCAGAAACAAGATTGTGCAAGGTCGTGCACCTGTCAACATAAATCTTGCCATCTTTGTTTGCTTTTTTCTTCATAAACAGTCCCCTTGTTAACTATAGTCGTAGGTATTGTTGCGTTCGCGACGAAGGAAGAACGCTTCCTAATCTCCTGGGCTACCTGTGATCGCGTAGGTTTCCTGTGCACGCAAGCGAAAGCTGACCCGTGTTTTTTCGTTCGATCGGTCGGCCGGCCGGGCGTTCATCTTTTCAGCGCCATTTTGAATGACGTCACAATTTTGAACCAACTACGGTAAAACTTGGATATGTACACGCGCGATGGACTGCGACGACTGCCTCCTCAAAAACCATACCATATAACTAGCCTTTAAAACCTTTTCGTACACTGACTAAATACAAGTTTCACAATACGCCATAACCCTTTATTTGACAATATACCATAGGCATATTCATATACCCCAATAACCACAACACAATATTTCCCCTTTGAAATGCCGAACGCACTTCCCTAATCTCCGATTACTACTAGTATTAATCATATTTGTCTGAAACTAAAACCTCTTAAAGCAACTTATTGCGACCCGGCTGAAAGAAATCATTGTTGTTTGCACTCACCAAGTGTAACTCATTGTTCATCATGCACTGTGTCAAAAAATGAGACAATGTTTTAATTATCACTGAACAGCCCGAGTGGAAGTGCTGGATATTTGGTCACTCTACCCGACTCCTTAACAACGTTTATCATGCAAGCAGTTGCCATCAACAACGAAACAGGACTGGGTCTAGCCACGCCGTTTAAGATTGTCTTAAGGATGGACCTCTTCATTTCTCTTAAGATGCCATATTCAGTCAAAAGGGGAGAACAGGTTTCTCTTCTGGTAACAGCCTTCAATAACCTAGATGAAGAAATTCGGGTAAGATTGAAAAAAATATCTGAACAGATATGTTTGATACGATGTATCGCTTAAAAACAAATGCAATTTCAAAGCTAACATTGTTAATTCCTTCCTGGTGACAAAAGCATTTTTGAAGTGCCACTAGCCATTTCCTTGTTGGCAACTTAATAAATTCTCTTTCCCATGGTATTGTAAGGCTGTAACAATACATCGAACTATCGATGAATCACGATGTTAATGCTGCGATAGCTATCGATCGATGGTGAAAATGAAACATCGATAACAATTGCGATAGTGTAGCGAACTATCGATAGTCTCGATAGTTTCTATACTTCTAACATTTTAACTTCTTTGGAAAATAAAGACACCTTTTTTCCACCCAGATTTGATTTTCAAGGTCACAATAAAGGTAACAAAAGAAACTAAAAACAATCCACCCACTGCAACTAGCATTTCTAGCTTACTGATTCCTGAACCACCAATAGGGTCGAGCCATCCATTGTGTTGCTAGCTTCGGTATCTGTATTGGCTACTACGTCTTAAATATTTCTTAAAGTGTAAGGCATTAAGTAAATACAGATATTCCTAAAAACTATCGCAATGCTATTACAATAGTACTTACACTATCGCAATAATATCGCAGTATCCATTTGACCTATTGCAATACAATATTGCAATAGTTAAAATGTCCTCAATAGTCACCCTTATGGTATTGTATCGAAATTACCTTAAAACTAGCTTAAAGATTGTTTTAATGGTAAACTTGCAGACGCCAGGTTTTAAATCCAGCGATATTTCTGTCGACCCCAAACAAAAAAGTAACTAAATAAATATTAATAGTATTGTTGTGCCAATAGCCCTTACGCACGAATGAATGATGGGATGGGATGGGATAATTACTTGGCCACATGGTCTCTTCCGGGGAGGGGGGGGGGGGGGCAAACAGTTTAAAATGGCTTCCGAAGAAGACAACTTTACAAATCAGATCGAACTCGACGTCCAACTATGCGAGATGAAGAGGACGACATCTCAACGAGACAGAGGAAAAGCTGGCCATGGAATCTTGTGTCGGTCTTCCTTTTCCGAGTGGCTTTGTAGACGGATTCGAAGAAGGAAGTCTTAACTTTTTAACTTCCTTAACATTATGGAGGATGAAAACGATAACGTTACGATTATGATCTGATTTCCCTGCTTTTGTTTTCCTCGAACACAAATCCAAAATTATCGGGGCTGTTGCGTGTTCAAACTTCTCCGGTGTTGACGAAATACAGTTGAGTGAAAAAGTCATTTTCAAAATTTCCGGTGTAGTATGGACAGGGTTTAAGACTGTCACGGCGATAAATGTTTGATGGTGATGTTGACTATGATCACAGATTTGTGTAATAATTAATTGTGCTGACGCTCGAATAATTGCGTGCATGCTCGAAACGCCTGGTATCCGTTAACGGCTAGCATTCTCCCAGTCTCCTGCAGACAGCTCGTCACGTAACCTTTTCTACCCCATGATTGCGTGACGAGCCCAAGATTGTCTTCCTAGGAGGCTAGCCTCTTCCAGACGTCCAGTTTGTTTCGATGCAACGCAAAAAAATGCACACGGCTAAACAGGGGAGAAGCGCGGCGCGGAATGGCGTTCGCCCCTCGCAAAAAGTATTTCGCTCCAGTGTTTTGTCTTACTAAGCTGCAACTAACCGTGATACGCCTGGAAGAGGTTAATGGGTCCTTTGCACGATGCGGTCACATGGTACAAAATTAAATATACTGGTGAGCAAGTTGCGCAGTGGGGCTTACTGGACCTGCCTTTGTTTTGGAAGTCCCACTGCGCAACTTGCTCACCAGTATTTTTTAATTTTGTCTCTTGTGACAGGATCGTGCAAATTCCATCAAATTCCAAGTTTTGAATAATCAAGCACTAATTTATGCTAAGTAATGATGTGTTAACCATCGTTTTGCTATTTCTTTATCAGGCAAAAATATATCTCAAGGCTAATAACGCCTTTTGTTCTTTTGTCGCTGATCAAAAACTTGGTCTGATCGGAATGGTTACTGTTCCACCAAACGATGCCAGATCTGTGACAGTTCCGATTTTTCCTAAGATGGTTGGTGAAGTTGATATCGAAGTGACATCTATCTTCCAATTCTTTTTGGAAGGACATTACTTGTCTGCTGCTGGAGACCGTGTAAGAAAGCAAATTCTTGTCGAGATAAGTGTGGAGTACTTTCAGTCTCCAGCAGATTTGTTCATGGACTGAGTGCAGTGTTAATATGTTTTTGTTGACCTTAATTCTCACTTTCTCACTCTGTATGACATTCTGACAGGAAAAACATAATAAAACTTGGTTGTTATAATTATTTCTTTATCTATGACATCAGCCAAGACGCACAAAAACATCCGGTTTGAAGTTACTACATTATAGATAACTCGCTAGGCATCTATTTTTAAGTTGTCTTACTTCAAACTAAAATTCTAAAAACGTCTAAAAATCAAAGGGCATCCCAGTGAAGATTATAATCAAAATAACCATATTTATACAGATACATCTCTTCTGGAGAATAACAACAACAACACCAACAGCGACAACAACAAACAACCATTAAGAACTAACATAATGACTCTTTTTTTCAAGATAATCTCAGACTTGTCTGCTTTTTGTTTTATGCTGTATTTTATTTACGTGTTTATCACAACTTCAGCCGGAAGAAAAGATCAAGAGAAACAAGTCCTCACAGTCTTACGCACTGGATCCAAAGGGTAATACAGTCCAACACTGAGAACGTCACTCAAATGAACATGGATTCTACTTAAATTCTGTAGTGATACTCTTGTTTTCTTTTGTCTTAGCTGCCTCCTCCACAGGCTCTTGTTATATTTTTTCTTAGCGCGCGCAAAGAGCGATTGGGACACTGAGAGAGAACAAGAAGGGCGCGAGCGGGAGCTGGTAGCGAGTGAGGAGTTCGAGCGCAGGGAGCGATGGGAAGGAGAAAAAGAGAGCATACTACTGAGCTGAACATTTGATACAACATAACGCAATATCGATATTTCTCTTGTCTTAGTTCGACAGATTGATATTATTGAGCTGAACGCTCCAACTATGGCCATTCCTAGCTCAGTTAAAGCAGTTGTTTATTTGTCAGGTGAGCTGGTTTTTGTCCCTTAAAAATGCACATCAATCATAAATATTAATTTGCTGTTAGCCCTTTTTTAGCTCGGTAGGCCGCTTTGTTTTGATATTATAACATAGCTAGCAGACCCAGGCAATCAAATTCAGTATACGTAAGCGTGCTCCAAATCTCGACAGTGCTCCCTGATGGCGTCAGCCAATCGCTTCACCAGAAATTTTTGTTTTTTTGAGTTTTGCGCGAGCAGCCATTGTTAGCGTGGGGAGAGTATTAAATTTCGCGACAATAATGGATACAAACAGAGACTCAGCCCACTAGTCCCAAAACGAAGACAAATTTCCAACCTTTTCTCTTGGGCTAGAGTTCTCAAATGAGGCAGAAAAAGAGACAAACTCGGCATCAGCGCCGTCACGATTCGCTTCACTGTCCGAGGGTGAAATGCAACTAAATTTTTACAGGAAGACACTCTGGTAAAACCAAACAAATGACAAACTAGTCTGTGTTAACCTTTCAAGGTAAGCTTAAACTTTTTCGTTTTAAAATTGTTAAATATAAAACTCGAGCTTTCAACAGAAAAATTGATACAAAGCCAATTCCTATTTTGCTTATGATGACATTGTCCGTTTTCCGCATCGGATTTGATGCACAATTCCACCGTCTATGTTATGAATCAAGTGCTATAGAAATTTGTTGCCACTGACTCTTTTTGTTTCGGAACAGACGTTTCGGCTAATGCTTAAGCCTTCTTCAGTGATATGAAAACGAAGTTCGTTATCATACGCTATTTAAAGTAAACGTAACGCGAAGCTTGCGCGCGTGACCATGTGACTAAGAACGACAACAACGGCGCAGCACCGCATATTGCCCCAAATTTATACAGAAAACTACACTGTGGTAACTCTACACCAGCATCTTTTTACGGTCTTTTACGAAAATTCACAAACCTGGAAGGCCTGGTAAGCGATTTTATTTTTCACTTGCGTGAAAATTAAGCTTACTTGCGTGACGTGAAAACCACCAATTTCTGGCGAAACCTGGCCCAAGGAGTTTTCAATTTTTAAAAATTTATATCTTTTGCACCCGTATTGGATGATTTGCACCATTTCTAGTTGTTTCTCTATACAGATTTATATAATAACCTAAGTAACCTCGCATTTTCATTGGTTCTCACCTATGATCTACTAGAGGACAGATGCACGATTGACGTCATCATTACATCAATTTTGGAGAGTTTTGAGAATTAACATAATATTTTACGTGACTGGGCAAAAGATAAGGACGATAAGGTACAAAAATGTCTTGCCGAGGCATTGAACAGGTTCAAAAAACAGGAAGAAGAAAGATAAAGCCGTTTCTTTTAGAAAACGATTCACAAAAAATTATCCAGCAAAAACAGTCGGCTGTTTAGCGAGACTAAACCACGCACAAAATTGGTCTTGGTAAGCCAAGAACCATTGCTTTATCTCAAATTTAACAAATCCTATAGACAAAATGTTTCTGAGATTAATTTACTTAAAAAATTTAACTTTTCCCAGTGTCAAAATAACTGTTGACACACTGATTGTTGTAAACATCTGATCACTTCTTAAAATCAGGTAAAATAAACACATAACCTTGCTTTCCGATGCGAATGTTCCTGTCCGTTTCAAGACACAGCAGCGATCTAAGCTAACCACAGCTCACGGCCAACAGTATCGTAGCTCAAATGTGTCTCAGACACTATATCAAACTGATTTGAGAATCACCAACCACAGTAGACAAAAATATCCACCGTCAGTTAGGCTCCTTTCATTCAAAACTCGAATCAAATAGAAGGTTTCACGGTCGCCGACGTCATGTTGGTAGTGGGGCAAACGCGGCAAAATTTACAGTGAATGTATGGGAAAAATCGTGATTTTGATGCTCGATAACTCGAGGAAGGTTGATATTCTGAAATTTCTGTGAATTGCAAACTAAAGACATTAGCTAAAAGAGGTAACCGATTAAATTTGAAGAGCATCGGTTTGCTGAGAAGCGAGAAATCGTCTTTTTAGTTTTTCATACAAATGCTTCTAAATTTTCCCGCGAACGGCGGCTCCATTTTACAGACAAATATATGAGAAATAAGAATTTAAATATGCGGCTTTCTTTGTAAGAGTACAATTCTCAAATTTGATCGGTTACCTCTTTTAGCTAGCATTTTTAGTTCGTAATTCATAGAAACTGTAGAATGTCAAACGTCCTCGAGTTATCGAGCATCAAAATCACGATTTTTCCCATACATTCACTGTAAATTTTGCCGCGTTTGCCCCACTACCAAGATGACGTCTGCGACCGTGAAACCTTCTATGGTGTCCAGGTTGACCGCAGCCACAAGTTTTCCGACGGTATTTTTTCAACTCCTGCAATTTTCAAGGCAACGTCCAAGCTTTTCGGCTTACTGGGCTGCTCCGATGACAAAAACTGACTTGATTTTTCCAGCATTTTCTTCAAGATTTGTAGATTTCGCAATTCAATTCTGCTTTCGCTGTAAGTTTTCATTCCACGAGAAGCGACGCTCGAGTCAGGTTCCATGTTGCCGTGCGTCTGTTCAGTAATAGATCGCAGAAGACGCCAAAATGTGGTGCGAACATCAGTGAAACACTCGGCTACGCCTCGTGTGCCACTTTTTTGCTCTTACCACATTTTGACGTCACCTGTGATCTATTACTGAACAGACGCACGGCAACATGGATTCTATTTGTTAAATATACAGACACACGTCAAAATATTAAAAAACAACACATCTGTCCAGTGCTAGCATTAACACAATTAAAACTTTAAACCAATCTTAGCTCGCTTTTCTATTAGCACTTATCTGCGGGTAATCTTTCTTCAGGAAACCTTTCTGTCAACACTGTTACTGGGAGTGGTGTGAAGAATGCCCTTGGAAACGCTCTGGATTTGAGAGTAAAAGTTGTAACAGAATTGCTAGGTATTAACGTGGCTCACCACATCACTAAGGAAAATGCGCTGTCACGAAAAAGAATAAATGTAAGGATTTTATGATTTCTGCGATTTACATACCACATGTGTAGATGTATAGATTCTAGAAGTGGCTACATAATATTACTTTAAAAAAGTTAACAAATGAAGCAAACGGAAAAGCGTGGTTGAAAGTGAGTCAGTCCCACTTCCTTATTAAGGAGGAGCTGTTCCTGGACAAGTTGAAATTTCTCTTTCAACATTAAGGTATAATTTTTAGTATAGGTAATCATACGGTTTCGAGTTCCATTTGTATAATTGATTTGCAAGATTGAATTTTTCAAAAAGCTGAAATTGCACGAGTCACTTCCTAGTTGATAATAGTTAGGGGGGAATCAACTATCATCGACTATCATGGGCCGTTTGACCAGGCTGTAAGGTCTCTATGGGGGATTTAAAACAATCCTAATCTTCATCTTCCCTTGATAAAGAGCATCAAAACAGTTTAGTAGGCCTAGCATACCTCTGTTTAGAAGCAATTGTCAAGGCACAAATTTAATTTTGAATTACGCCCCGTTTACACGGGTCCGGGCAAATCTTTGCACTGACAAAAACTTGCACGGTTCCACCTTGCGTTTACACGGGACCGGGGGAACTGGACGAATTTTTGAACGGCTAAGTGTGCAAGTTTGGGACCTGAAAAATGTAGGTCAACTTTTTGACCGGCACGGTTCCATATTTGTACGGACCCGTGTAAACACCCCCGAACCGTGCAACTTTTTGCTCAGATAGCGCGGTTATGGCCTGGAATCAAATACCGCGACTGGTCTAAACTTTGCACGGATCCGTGTAAACACTGCTGCAATAGAATTTGCACGGATCCATGTAAACAGGCGGTCCAGGAACAAAATTCGTCCGTGCAAAAATTTGTCCGGACGCGTGTAAACGGGACCTTAGTATAGGTAATCATACGGTTCGAGTTCAATTTGGAATTAATTTGCACGAGTGAGTTTTTCAAAAAGCGGCTCGTGCAATTTCAACTTTTTGAAAAACTCACAAGTGCAAATTAATTTCAGAATGAACGAGAAAAACCGTATGATTACTTATTAATAATAAAAACATGGAAAAATTCGCACGGAAAAAGTGCCGGAAGATATTTCTTGAAGCCTTTTTTTCGCATTCAAGAAAACTTTTTTCAGAGTTTCCGTACAAAATTTTTGTCATTGCTTTACATGATATCATCGGCCTACAAAATTTCTCATTTTCTTTCTGCCAATCGTAATCCAGAATAACGATGTTTAAATCTGCACTCGTGTTACACTTTTTGCACCCGTCCGGTGTTACACTTTTTGCACTGGTGTTACACTTGAACTGCACCGCTCTCAGCCAATCAGAATCAAGTAATTTTTTCATGTGTACTATTAGGAACGTAGTGTCCAGATATTCGTTTAATTACAGGTTCCCCCGCATGTACTCGGTGAAAAACTCTATGTCAAATCTGTGGGAAGTGGAGTTGGACTGTTAGAGGTGCGGCTAGCTTTCTTAAATCCCTAATTAATAAACTTACTTACGTTATTTGAAAATTTAACGAGGAAAGGTGATGGAAAATAATAGAATTGTTAATGAACTGGTATTATATTGTTTTTCCAACAAGTTCTCGGTAAAACCAGTTTTTTAGTAGGCGTGGATTAATGTTTCGAGAATAAGACATGATATTGCCCCAGTACTTGATCATTGAAGCCAAACGAAAGGCCACTCTGTCTTAGACAAATGCTTATAGCGATAGACGCACGCTGTGAGTGTTCTGCGTAGAACGATTAATCTTGACGTTAAGTCAAACGGTAAACGGTAAAAACGAAACTTTTGCCGTCTATCTTCAGCCCTTTGAACAGTAGAGTGAAATATTTGTATTTGTGGTGATAGTAGGAGACATTTTTCGATTTTTATGTGAATTAACTAAAGATTAGAAGAAAACAACACAAATTTAGAGGCCATCTTTGTCATTTGCCGCCTACTGTAAACGTTATGCCTAAACGCAGGCGCAAGGGACATGATGTTTGCATGTTCGTCAATCTTTCAAGATGAAGGATGTCCTCGGTGCTCTCTCATTCATAGACATGATCACATGGGTGCATAAAAACCGAAACGGAAACTGAATTAAATCTTTCCAAGACAATCTTGGAGTCAGCCATCACAATAAATCGGCCAAGTGCATTAATTTGATTTGAAAATGTAACTAATGTCACTATCGATTAGACTAAGATTGGTTGTATTTTCATTAATTTTCATCCCCAGACAGCATTAGGTGTGAATTATCTGACCAATTCGCAATTCGTTTGCTCATTGTTGAGTACGCATGGTTACTTTCATCTGCCCCTTGTTCCTTTTAGGTGGAACTTAGCTACGATCTGCTCTCCTCACGTGATAAAACTTGTAAGTTTGATCTATCTGCAACGGTCAAGGAAATCAAAGAACAGAACGCTGGTGGAGAGGAAAAAAGAGGAAAAAAAAAGAGCGGCAAGAAAGGCAAAAACTGTAGGGGGAAAAACAAGAAGAGATGCAGGGACAAAGGAAAGAGAGAAGGAACAGACGAAAACAAGAAGAAAGAAACGAAGTACCCAGTAGTCAAGAGTATTATGTTAGAAGTCTGCGCTAGGTGAGAAAGAATCAGTTAACTACGCTACATTAATTGTTCTCGGATTTTTTTTGTTTTCTTAAATTTTCAAGTGTTGAAAGAGTTATGTCACAGATTGTCTATATATGCAGTTGCCTGCTTAGCTGGCGAGATTCGGGAGCGAGTGATTTTACATTCTCGCGCCGCCATTTTATTCTCTGCGGGCGAAGCGCGGCGAAGCAGAGAGTAAAATTACTCCTCACCAATCCCCTCGTGGCTTCATCGCCCGCGTTCACGAATTTGCCGGAGAAACAAAAGCGTCCGCGCGCGAAATCCCGCTAATTAAGCAAGATATTATACAGAACAGTTCGCATAGCAGTTCTCGGAAGGTTTCACATGAATTGTTTGATATCCTTTGAGAGGACAATAGATCATCAGAACACGATAACAGCTCCTAACAAGAAAAATAACTGCCAGCTTACGAAAGCTTCTACACTTCGGTACAGAAAAGGGTAGATTACCTGCAAAAAATTTCGGACGTTTTATTTCCGACGTTTAATTTTCGGACACTTTTCCCCTCATTTCGGACAATTTTTGGCCAAAAATTTCGGACACTGCGCTGAAACAAGCCTAAAGTAAATTTACGACTAAAAAACATGAATTATATAGACTGAAATAAAATCTCTTAAAATTATAGTTTTACCCTACCTTCAAGACTTTACAACCGGATACACCAACACGAAAATAGCACAAACTCAATCAGCGCCGTGACGTTAATTAGAATTCTAGCCATATCATGTATATTGGCTTTGAATATGTGAGCCGTCACCCAGAAAGTACTTTTAAAGTTTTACACTATACTGTAAAAATTTCGGACGGTTTTATTTCCGGACACTAATTTTGTCCGAAATTAAAATCGTCCGAATTTTTTTGCAAGTAATGTATGTTTTTTTGCTAAGGTAAATTTTAGGGTTATAATTTTTTTTCTTTATTAGGAATAAGGAAAAAATGAACGGTGGACTGGCTATTATGGACATTGGGATTTTAAATGGATTTATTCCAGACGAGAAATCAGTTCGGAAGGTAAGCTGCTTGTAAGAATTATGTGTTTACTTATACTTAACTAGTAAGGGTACATATGAATCTTCGCCGCGATTCACCATCTAGATCGACCCCGACTTTCTCTGTCCGACCTCGTAGCTCAGTCGGCAGAGTACGGTAGATCTATTCCGGAGGTCGTGGGTTCGATTCCCACCGAGGTCAAAAGATTTTTTCTTTACCTCGTGTGGTTCCCTGATTCCCTTTACTAGGGCGAACGCCCAGTGGGTTATTCATGGGTTAAATTAGCACTAAAATTTACACTTCAGAGTTAATTCTCTGTTACATCATTTGTGTTCATGGTGCTACGCGGCACAACATTCATATGTACCCTTACTTTCTCTTCGCCGCGATTCACCATCTAAATCGACCCCGACTTTCTCTAGGTCAAGGATCGTTGTTGTCGTCTAATATGATAATTATTGTCTTCACTGAAACTGGAATTCGACACATGTGTTTGTTATTGCCCGTGCTATACTATTTTACTCAGTTCAACCTCTACTGAACGGTCACCCTCAAGGAAATGGATGGTGGTCTCTTTAAAACCGTTATCGGGTCTTATATCACTGGCCACCTAATAGGGGTGGCCGTTTAATTAATAAGGGTTCAATCGTATAGGTTTGAAAAGCATACGCAGTAACGAGGAACGTGCTGGCAACTCTAATTTTGTTTTTCTCTCTAGTTGAGACAGAACAATACATTACCTGAGCTGGAAAAACTTCAGGTCTTAGACAGATCACTGGTTATCTATTTCAGTGAGGTAAAAGAAATGATTCTCGCTAAATATGATCAACATTAATAGCAGGAGAATCAAGGGCAGTGACTAGAATTGTGTTATTAATCAATAGGAAAACCCATGAATGAACGGTTTAAAGCCTATGGTAGTTGCTTTGTGGCCCTTTTTGCAAGTTTACATCGGCATCGAATGCAATGTGGGATGTAAATCAGGACGATTCAAACTCGAATTTATAAAGAGCAGTCAAATATCGGATAAGCCGTTAAAATTACATAAGTGAATAAAAGTTTTGAGCCCTATCCAAAGATTACGAGGGTAAATAAAGGTCTTATGTTATATATATTATTACACACATGCAAAAAATATCATGGCCTTTTGGAACTTGTAAGCGTGGCGTTTGTGAGCGTAACGTATGCCCACTCAGTTTTATGGGCTATGCGTTCCTCGCTTGTGTATGCTTGGTTTTAAGTCCCGGTTTGTACGAGAATTAAAGTCCCTAACATATTGTATCGATAGTATCATAACTGAACTTCATTCCAAGAGCTTATGATTTCGTTTCAGATTCCCAGTGACCGTAAGATCTGTGTAGATGTCCAGTTTAACCGAGAATACTACGTGGGTATTGTGCTGGCGGTGTCGGTGAACGTGTTCGACTATTACAAACCTGGTAAGCCTTGATAACAATAAAAATCAGATTTATAAATTATCTGCTATCCATTACCTGTTCGTTTAATGTGGCTACTGTTTGTTGATGGTTGTGGCTGCCAGCAGTCCGTTAAAGGAGGTCACTCCAAAAAGCATATTTTTTTTTTGTCATCACCAATAACGAGTTTATATCAAGTTAAGTTGCTCACCGAAGTTTCAGTTTCTAAAGTGCACGCTATCCCGAGAAATTAGTCTCCAAAGAAGCCTAAAATTCAGCATCGGCAGCCACCATTTTGAACCAAGTGCTCAGCGGCAAGGCCGCTAAGCGTGACGTCATTCCGACCTACTTGAATTCGGGAAGCTTAAAGTGCAGCTGGCTTAGTAGTACGCATTCAGGCTTTTCTTGTCTGGCTTCTTGTGTGAAAATGCTGTCGTGTTCTGTCCCTGGTTGTTCAAATCGATCGGATAAAGATCCAAAATTTGCCGTTTAGAAACAAAACGTTGGCAAAAATGTCGCTGCATCAGCTTCGTCGAGTAATGAACACTTCACAGAGGATTGTTACGAAGTCAGATACAGATACGAAAACAACCTCGTTCCCAGGGCCTTTTCCCTGGGTGCGAACATCAGGAAAGAGGAGACTAAAACAAAATGCTGTTCCAAAAATATTCCAAAGTTCCTGGCGCCGCTCGGTTTAAGCTATCGAAAATTCTTCCTTTGCAGTGGTACAAGAAATCCCTTCGTGTCACTGCCAAGAAGTAACATAAAAATACAAACAGTTGACGTAAAAAATATAACTGCTTACGGCTTTATTACAACGCTTTTAAACGTCTAAAGCTATTTAAAAAGAAAATTGTTTTTCCATTTACTGCAACCGATGCAGTATAAGCTTAAAATTCTACCTTGAATTTTGTTTTCTTCCTCTGGCTGTTGTCGGCAACAAACACATTCTCTTTGCGTTGGCATGATTTCACATCGCTCACAAGTGCACCAAAATGTGCCTTCCTCGTTTTCGCTTTCGCTATCCCCAGGATTAGGAACGCGTTCTGGCTCAAAACGGTAATGTTCAAGATCAGCCATGAGCTCGAGTTACTGTCGAGTAAAAACACACTTGCCGGGACAAAATCTCTCGAACGGCGTGACGTCACGCTTAGCGGCCTAGCCCGGCCTGGCCGCTGAGCATTTGTTTTAAAATTGCGACTGCCAATTATATGCCAAATTTTGGGCTTCTTTGGAGACTAATTTCTTTGGATAGAAGAATGCACTTTAGAAGCTCAAACTTCGGTGGGTAAGTTATCTCGATATAAACTGTTTATTGGTGATGACAAAAAA
>CM042748.1:33441258-33451963 GCA_022496165.2 Catalaphyllia jardinei | reverse complement strand
GCGGTCCTGCCGACAAATAAATTTTTTGCAGGGCTGGTTCACACTTTGACATAAGCATAAGCAAAAGCCGACATACGCAGATGCAGTAAGATGTTGATAATTAGCACCTTTTGTTGGAAATTTCCATAATAAAAGGTGCTAATTAGCAGCATCTTTCTGCTTCTGCGTATGTCGGCTTATGCTTATGCTTATGTCAAAGTGTGAACCAGCCTTAAGTTGCTTAATGGTTGAGTAAATTCGTCTTGTGATTGAAACCAAGTTGTAATTAGATGTTTCATTGTAATTTTAATGTTCGACAGTTTTCGCAAACAAGCCATTGTATTCTGATTTTTCGCCTTAGAACATGAGGTTGGAGAGATAAATAATTTATCGTTAAGTACTGTGGCCTCATGGTGGCCTCATGGTTAGTGCGCTCGTCTCCGGATCGAGCGGTCCGGGTTCGAGCCCTGGCCGGGGACATTGTGTTGTGTTCTTGGGCAAGGCACTTAACTCTCACATTGCCTCTCTCCACCCAGGTGTATAAATGGGTACCGGCGAATTTAATGCTGGGAGGTAATCCTGCGATGGACTAGCATCCCATCCAGGGGGGAGTAGAAATACTCTCAGTCGCTTAATGCTAAGGAAACTGGGATAAGCTCCGGCCTGATGGGTCACTTGGCTCGTATGCAGACTTACCTTACTGTGTACATCGAACGTTGCTGCCATTTTTTTTTTTTTGGTACAGCCTCGTCGTTCACTGAAAGAATTTCCTCTTCTGAAACCGAACCTAAATGGGAAGCCATTTTGTTTTGCTTCTGCTGCTTGGAGGTGAATAGTACTTGGCTAATCACCTCCGAGCTAGCCAATCAGCGCGCGCGAAAGGTACTATTCACTTGTGTGGTATATACTAACAAGGATTATTGATGAGTTGCGTTCGTGTACATTACATCTCCACGAAAACAACAACTTTTGAGGTATACAAATATAGTCAAATTAAAGGTTCTCGCTGAAAAAAAATACTGGCTGAACGTTTTCTTCCGTCGAATGAAAGTGCTTGTTGTTTCGATATAATGTAAAGTGTATATGAAATAATTCATATTTGAACTGCGGTTATAGATGCTTTCTTTCCAATTGCTTAAATTGGAAAATTTACTGCGAGGATCATACTTCACTTGCATCGATAACCGCAGTTCAAATATGAATTATTTCATATACACTTTACATCATTTCACTCCTTACGGGAGATATGAACTCATTAAATTGACCTTGCTCCCAATGTGTGTGGCTTCATAGCTCAGTTGGTAGAGCATCGCACCGGTATCGCGGAGGTCATGGGTTCGAATCCCGTTGAAGCCCTGATTTTTTTCAGGCTTCTTCTTTCCAATTACTTAAATTGGAAAATTTACTGCGAGGATCATACTTCACTTGTTTCGATATAGTCGTACAACGGGCTGGTCGAAGGACAATCGCAAATGACTATCACTTTGATTTCTAATTGCAATAAATTGGATTTCATGATTTTGAAAGAGAGTCTACTGACTTTATTTCCGCTGCACCTTTCGGCTTCTGGCTTGGCTTTTTATGATTTCAAAAATTCATTTCAGGACCGAATCGCATTGGATGTGCACAACTTCTCCGAAATCTTCTGAAGAATCCACAGAGATATACACATATTGCTATAAACATTCAACTTTCTAAGGCGAGGTATCGCTGCCATGCAGGCTTTGTTTTGTCTGGGAAGGAAATGCGGATTTGTAAAGATGGAAGGTGGATTGAAGAGGAGGAACCCGTTTGTATGGGTAAGATGTTAGTCGAAGAGATTACTAAAGAGTTCTTGATAGATCGCGGGAGTCTCAGTAGCTCAGTAATGAGTGCATGGATCTTTTCGCCCGCTCTGGGTCCCGTTTCTCAAAAGTTCCGGAAACATTTCGGGTTCAGGAAGCCATTTTGTAATTAGCCTGTATCTTAAAACAGACAGGTGTATACGCCTGAAACTTCTTGTATAAAGGGAGCCTCTGTTCATTTTAAGAAAACGCGAATAAAACAGCCCGTAATAATAACGTTTCAGTGAAATTGTGCTACAACTTTTGGGTGCGGAAACCTTTCGGGCCTTCAAGAAACGGGTGCACTGTCCCTCAACATAGGGGACAGAGTCAGGAAGGTCTCAGTGTTTAGAATCTGTCCAGAGCCGTGCAACGCGTTGTGTATGTAATTACTAATGATGGCCAGCAGAGCTGCAGCGATAGTGCAAGGCTTTCCAGTCTTTGATATACAGAACGTGAAGTCGTGGAAGAAAGCAGATGACCTAACAATTTTTCTCAAAAACAAAACTCCGCTGCCCAATATTCTTTATTTCCACTCCACACATTGAAAGAGAAAAAGTCAAAAGCACCTTTTTTTAATTTTTTCCCTTCCTTGCTGCAGTAGAAGCACGTAAGTTTACTTTCCGCTTTGTCAGGACGGTCGCCTTTTGTAGGATAAACAACCCAGCATCGACGCTGTATTTGCTTGTTTGATTCACTTATGTATTTAGCAGTAGCTGCATGCTTCATTGATAGTAGCTATGCTGTTAACAGCTGGCTTAGCTGTGATCACCGTCCATTTTGCGCCGATAGTGAATTGTGTGAATTGTATTTTAAAATTTTAAGTTTCCCTAGTCACCATACCACTTTCAACATTAATTGCAAATTACATTCTTTTCAGTTTCAGCATCTCTCTGCTCGTTCTATAGTATATATTAAACCGTCTTTGAAATCGGTTATGACGTTCTAAAAATTATTCTGTCTTGACCACGCTCTGTTTTGTCTTTCCCACATCAGGACCTTGCGGAAAACCTAAACGCATTCCTCATGGCAAGCATCTCGGTTCAAATTTCAAATTCAAGGGCAAGTTAAGGTACGTATGTGACAAAGACTACACCCTCAATGGACCCAGAATGAGACGGTGTGGTGAACATGGAAAGTGGTCCAAGGCTCCCACATGTATTAAAGGTATTGTGGACTTAAAAAGATAGTGTTGGGTGAAAAAGCTAGATGTGCCTATTATTATTACTATTATTATGTAACGAAATTGTTGCACGTACTAGGTTTGCAATTGCAATGTTTTCTTGTGAAATATCCCATTTCTTGAAGAATACTGGGGCAAGAATCAGAGAGTCCTGGCATATTCTTTCGTAAGTTATATAGGTGACATTTTTAAAGAAAGTTTTCCGGCGTTCATTAAAAGCCAAAACCCAAACCGTCAGGGCGCTCCAGATATTTTGCTTTTACTCGTTCAAACGAGAGAAAAAAATGTTCAAATGTGAACGACGAACTAAATTATTCTCTCGAATTCGGCTTTCTTCTGTTTATAGCTTTGGAAAAATCCGGCACAAAATACTGAAAACTTTGGTGTCAGACTTCTAGGTATTTGCAAATAGAATATTTTCTGGCTCATACGTGTCCTGGTGGAATCGTGTTTTCAAGTTTCTATTAACATCAAAACAAAGCTGAATAAAAACAAAAATGGGCGCGATAAAGCGGCTGCCCTGTGGTGAACACCAGCCAGGTGATCTGGTGACGTAATGGAAAGGCTCGGCCAAAAACTTTTAATGCCGTATCCCACAACCACGTGCGGTCCTAGGTGTTGTTTTCCTATTGCCAAAACGAAACAGATCATTTCCCGTGTCTCCCAAATTTCCTGTTACTCCATGCAAAGAGTAAAAGTTGAAGTACAACCGACGAGATCTGCCCTCGCAACCGCCATGTTAAATTAAAAAACAACACCTCAGGCCGCGAGCGGTTGTGGGATACGGCATTAAAATTTTTGTGCCCAGGCCTCTTCATTACGTCACCAGATCACCTGGAGAAAATGATGACAACCTCGTTCCCAGGCTGCTTTTTCTCTGCCTCCCTTGGTCTTTGAAAGAAAGATCCTGGTTTCGGTTGGTCACATTATCACCCAGAATCTGGGTGATAAAAAGAAAATTGTTAGGCGGGAGGGGTGGCAAAGTGTTTTGATTCTTGCTTTGGTGAACTTAGTGGGTTTCAAAACTTCTAGCAGTCGCTAAAAACTACCCGCGTTATTGGGCTTTGGTGTCCACATTAGTTCTGTCGTCTCCAAAAAATAGCTTTCAACAGAAATTCGGCAGGCGATTAGTACATGTAAAACGTCACTAACTGAATTGAGGTGAAATCAGTGGATCAGCTTCTTGAATCTCTGAGATACTTTACTTTCTTCCTTCTTTGTGCGGCGTTTTGGATGTTAAAAAGTACTTCTGTGACACGGCCGGTTAGCCGAATATTCTGACTTTGCATTTGATTTACAGCAATGTAAAATGACTCACGGTTTTGTTGACATAAGCCTGCACTTGTATTTCATTTCCATCAGGTTTATGTAATGTTATATTCAGACAGATTTTTAAACACGGTTACTCGGCATAGTCAAGAATTATATTTTGCAAAATGGTAAATAGTACATTGCTTTGTACAGTGAACAATGTGCCGTGAGATTAAATCAGGCAACATGCTTGAAACAGCGAAACAATTTTACTTCTTGGTAATTCGACGGGCTGGAAACGTTTGTGTCACAGGTGGTTACTCAACCCGCAGCCACAACCAGGATCTTCCAACGACCAAGGAAGACAGGGAAGGGAGAGCCTGGGAACGAGGTAGCAGTGATGATTATGTCTCGTGGAACCATCTGGTTCTTTAGACACTATAAGAACCTTACACTCATGATCGTGTTAATTTGCTTTTTAGAAAGTGCTACACATATCACGATTCGTTCTAAATGAATATTGTTTTCGTATAGATTATTCCGCTTGTGGCGAAAGCGCAATTAGTATGAGGTCTATCCCAGTTGGTAGAAAAAGAGTATCAAAGAGAGGATGGTGGCCCTGGCAGATCGTAATATACAAGTATCACCTCCCATCAGGTCAGTAGACATTTCCTATTCCCTTTCATGTAATCATGTGTCTTGTGGTTCCTGGTGTACCAAAGGGTAAAATAGTCGGCAAAACGTCGATCTGTTTGAATACATTTCTGATATTTCGTTTACTTTTATTTTTTGAAGATCGTCAGGAGAATTTTCACTGTGGAGGTACCCTTATTTCTCGTCAGTGGGTTCTGACTTCTGCTCACTGCTTTTATCGGAGATCAGCTTCTTCGTCGAACCCGGCATTGTAAGTTTTAAGCTTAATTATACCCTTATTTCGTTTATCGATACGTTCATCCGTATCCAGCAAGTCAGCCAGTGAACTTTCCATTCGCTAATTATGCCTTTTACACATCCAATAACTATTCTCTTTTTTATTTTCAGTTATCAACATAATCATTTTTCTAAACATCTTTGATAATATTTACTTATAATTACCTTACAGCTCTTTGTAAAATACTTGTACTACTTACCTACAGACTTTTTCTTTTCAGATATGTAATTAAAGCAGGCGTCCACAACTTGTCAAGAACAGAGAATTCAGAACAGAAAATGGCCCTGGACCAGATATTTATGCACAAAAAATTCAACAGTAGCTCTTATGCGAATGACATAGCCCTCTTGAAACTCAGTCGACCTCTAAAACTTACAAAATTTGTACGGACGGTGTGTTTACAGGAGAAGGATGAACAGGATTTGGCAGTTCCTGACACGCACGGAATAGCAACCGGGTGGGGAGTAACAAAAGCCATGAGATTCGGGGAACACCCTAGTCGTAAGGACATGCCAAGTGTCCTTCATTATTCCTTTTTAAAAATTCAAAATGACCAGCTGTGCACAGAAACGTCTAAGCCCTTCCTCATCAACTCAACTGTAACATTTTGTGCGGGTGACGCACAGAAAAGAAGCGGTACCTGCTTCGGAGATGGCGGGGGAGCTCTTGTTCGTGAAGCACAAAAAGGAGTTGACAAACGGCGGGTTTGGGTCGCCACTGGAGTTAATAGCTGGGGCAAGGGGTGTGCTCAAAAAGATGACCCTGGATACTACACTAAGGTGTATCGTTTTATTGACTGGATTAGGAGAACGATAGATAACAACTGAAAGCGATAGATATTGTTGCAAACGGTTATAAGCAAACGATTGAAACATGAATTGACAAAAATGTAACGAGAAAGTTTTGATGAAACAGGTTATAATCTGAGGGTTAAGCCGTATAAGGGGAAGAAGAGCTTATATAAAATTATCTCCAGTGCTGATTATTATCTGAATTGGAACTTACAGCTGAATATTTCTTTCAACAAATACCGGTTTCTTTTTCAAGATGACACACGACTGTTTGCTTTAGCCGTTATCTTATGATAATAAAGTTGAGTGGTTTTAGAACAAACCATTGTTAGCCACGACATAAAAAATAAGGGATAAATAAAGCTGTTGTTGTTGTTGTTGACACGTTCTTTTGTTTTGTAAATATTAAGTATAGTTGTATTGAAAACTTTATTTTGACATTCGAATTTTGTGTTATTCAGTACTTATACTATACACTTCAGGTGGCATGTGAACTACACGTGAAACAGTGAAATTATGCGTTCAGTTTCTTGCTTTATCTTTGATCTAAGTATCTAAAAGTACTGGTGTTCAGGTGCACGTTTCAAAAGACATTGAATTGTGTTCAATTTGTTTGATAACTATGCTGTGGAAAGCCATAGTGGACAAAAGTGGAATAGATTATTTTTAAGATCCAGTTTTTAGGATAACCAGCCCAGATATAATTCCATCAAGCGAGAAGCAATTCCGCCCTTTGGGAGTTGAAATTGATCATTCCAGATTTGTTTTCGTGGGTCGAGAACTTTTTACCGGTCGAGAATTTTTTACCAGTCGAGAACTTTTTTAACGGTCGAGAAATTTTTGGCCGGTCAAGAATGTTTTTTGTCGAGATAATCTAGCGAGTGTCGCAGGTCGCGGGTCCGAAATGACAGTAACAATAACAATAACTATAAAAATATTTCCAAGAAAAAAATTCTTATTTTTAAAGTGTTCTTCGATCAAAATTTCATGTCACGTTTTACACTTTTATGGGTTCCTTACGGCTTATCCGACTTGGCTATTCCTGTTTATGTCCTTGGAATAAAGCTTAGACCCCGCAAAGTGAAAATATCGGGCCTCAAAAAGTGTTTTTATCGAGTCCGCCATTACGGATTTGCGTTCCGATGAGCCCACGGTATAAAAGCGTTTTTTTGTTGTGACGTCATTTTCTCAAGTCGCATCGAAGCCTACAAAAACACAAGCCGCGAGTACTACAGGTACAGCACAAAAACGCTTCGTTTCCTCGTCCAGCACAATGGCCAATTCGTTTTCCAGCGATGAATTCGAGAGTTTCATTGAAAACAGTGACTCAGAAAGCTCATCTGGATCGTCTGCCAACGAAGAAATCGTGAAGTACGATGATTCAATAGAACCAGTTCCGACGGAAGAAGAGGCCGCTGCTTACTTGGAACAGTTAACTCTCGAGGAGGAGGAGGAGCAGACTTTGTTGAGTCGTTTTTCTGGCGAGCGCACTCTTACAGATTGGTATGTAGCTGTCTTGTTTACTGTATTACTACAACAGGTGTGCATCCGCCTCAATTTTGTCAGATTTTTTCCTTGCCTTCTTGTTACTTAGTTCATTTCTTGGAGACTCGATGAAACCGAAAAGATGCTTTGTTGCGTATATCTTAACAGCAGCGTAGCAGAGAGATTTTGCAGTCTGATTTCAGTTGCGAATAATTTTTTGTGTGTGCATTTTAACGATCGAAAACGCATTGCTTAGTAAGCAATCGAAATTGCAACTTGCACGTGGAACAATGGAGTGAGGTTAAGTTCAGGTGATCGTTCCGTTCTTATTGATGCTAAGTTTCTTCTTAATTTCTGTCTTTTCAGGTGCAAATGCTCAAATTGTTCCCTTGACTTAATAACCAAGCCAGAAGAATGTTGGTGCTGCATAGACATCGACAGGTGCGGTGAGAAAATGTATGAGTTGGAAAAGGAGGGGGAGTGTATCACCGGGCACCCAAGCTATGCTGCATGTTGCCTGAACACGTGGGTTCTTTCTACGGCTGCCATAGGCCGGAAGACTAAAGCTAAGAAGTCTTACTCGACTACAAAAACTGCAACAAATGCAGCCGAATCAGAGTAAGTGTTACAAATAAATAATTTGGTATTTGTTTATAAGACCAGTTTACAGTTGTCTGCTCATTGATCTGGCCTTTGAATGGCAGAGAGGCTGCAGATGACCTTGTGTTGATAAAGACCGCACTGCTTTTATTGTGTAAATCAAGTTGTTCTTTTGCTAACTAGATGCGTTTACATGACAAAAGCAGAGAGGTCTGTATCAAAGCAAGGTCACGCGCAGCCTCACTGCCATCCAAAGGCCAGGTCAACGAGCAGGCAACTGTAAAATGGTCTATTCATCGGACACGAGAAATCAGAATAGTTTAGCACTCAACAGCTTTCTCACATATTTTTTCACCATTTTACTGATAAGCATTTGTCAAATCCCATATGATTTCCAGTCCAAGGGGTGTTGAATATTTCTCTACTCTATTTAATCTTGCATAATTAATCTCAATTTTATTATAGTTCTGTTGGAAAACAACCACAACAAATATAGTTTGAAAAAATAAGTTCATGTTATGTCATTTATTTCAAACTGAATACAGTCAGGTAACGGTGTCCTGTTTGATTCTACCATAATTAATAGGAACCAAATATTAGCATTCAGTATAGCCGTTGCTATCTGAACCATACCTTAAATAATAAAAATGCAAGATTGATGTATCAACACCAAAATTTCCTCATATGGCAGGGTTGAACAACAAGAAGTTTTCCAAATACTGACATTTTTTTCTTTTTTAATAATTATTCCCTGTACTTTTCATTTTAATTCTTTAGGTTCTTGAGACCAGTAGCATATCGCCAGTATGTACGGCTTGTGTATGAGTATGTTGGTGCCTCAAAAAGGATTCCTCTACCCAACCGTGCCTACAATAGCATCCGGAAAGCCTTCCCAAATGTTGATGGGAGTACTCAGACTATGAAGAGGAAGAGGGTGAGGACTGATTTTTTAAAGCAAAATTCCCCCCTCTGCTGTCAACTACACTGTAGGAAACATTTCCAAAAACCAATACTTCAGCAATACCTGTATGGAACAAGTCATTTTAACTGTGCGAACCACAAACAAAAACTTTGTAAATAAAATAGATTCTACGCGTGCTTGTATAATGTAAAGAGTTACAAAGAGACGTAATCATTGGAGAGTGAAGGGTTCATTAAACATTCTTTGTGTCAATGGATGGTTGATGACAAATGGAAACTACATGTAAGAAAAAGCCTTGAGAAAGGTGAGTGCACATCAACTACTAGTTGAGGAGCATTGCCCTTTCTTATGGCCTTTTCTAGGCTGTCCACACTTTTTGCATGTTGGTGCTTTTCTAGATCTTTGTCCACCAACATTTGTAGGAGGTGTGTTATGAAGCTGCTGTAGTTGAGCATCTGAAAAAAGGAGTACTCAAAGCATCCAAATTGAAAACAAATACAGAAATGTTTGGTTTTTGCAAGATTCACAAAAAGTAACAACGTATAGAACTTGCTCAAATGGCCAACATTAGAAAAAAAGGAGAATTGTATCATCACTCACTGAATGCTACAAGACAATAAATGGACTGAATTGTTTGAATCCACATGAATTCTTCAGCTTTGCGGACAAATACAGACCGCTGAGATGAGAGAACCATCACTTCATGCCAAGCTTAAGACGAAATCTGCTAAGTTAAATTGCTACAAACACTCTTTCTTTCTTCGCATTGTTAATTTATGGAACAATTTAAGAAAAGAGACCGCTGAAGCAAAAGACTTAAGATCTTTTAGAAATAAGCTAATTAATGAATTTTCTTAAAACACGATTTATATTAATTACTATTTCGAACTTTTATTATACAAGTGTACTCAATTGTATATAGTTTTGAAATGACAGATAAGAAATTAGGATATATTATTTTTTTATTTTTTATTATTTTTTTTTGCTATATAAGTCAAGGAGGTGGACTAGAAAGGGATAACCTCTTCTACCTCCTTTCCAATTTCTCATGTATTTTTGTTGTCAATGGGTTGTTGTTAGTTTTTGTTTGCTCCCTGTGGGTGATTAATTGTGAATAAACTATTATTATTAAGATTCACCATAAATAACAACGTATAGAAGTACTTGCTCTAATATGTTGCTGATGGTGTACTGAAATGATATGTCGAATCTGTATAATTAAAACTATAAATTCAATATGATTGCTGTTACAACATTCATTTTCGTTTTTCCTGCCACAAGTTTCTGCAGTTGCCAGTTGGAAATTAAGTTCTTGCATTGCAGTTGGTGTTGCTTTACTGACCAAGTTTATATGCTCAGATGGTCCTGCTGTGTAAGACTGATGTCCAGACGGATTAAATACAGTGGCAAAATCTGCATATTCCTGCGAAGCGGTTAGTGTGCATGTTGGTCCTGCTGTATAAGACTGATCAGCAGATAGATTTGCTACAATGGCAAAATGAGCATGTTCTGGCGGTGCAGTTGGTGTTTCTTCATCTGCCAAGTTTCTGTGCTCAAATGGTGCAGCTACATGTATTTCAGCCTCGTGGCCATTGTTCTAAAACATTTTTACATTTCAAATTAAGTCTCTCATTGACAGCTGTATTTTATATAATGGTACCAGTAGATATATAAATTTGTAACATTCATCCAGATTTTCTGAGTTATCAATAAAATTTTGCTAAGCTAATCAAAGTTTTT
>CM042748.1:33386703-33415986 GCA_022496165.2 Catalaphyllia jardinei | reverse complement strand
ACAATTTCTATACACCATAACTATAGAAAACTATCATGTAAACCTACGAACACCTACAGGCAACTTAGTGCTAAGCTAAGTGCATGTCCACTGTAAATCAGATTTACATTTAATTTTTTTTTACTATTTATTGCAATACGTTAACATCACTACAATTTACAGTTTCTAGACCATTGCATCTACCTCTAGGAGCTCTAAAAATTCATTCAATATGGCGGCTGCATTATTATCCTTGAACAATTATATCCTCTCCTTTTTGGACCTAAAAACTTCAAAGTCAGCAAGATTTTAGATAGTGTCAAGTTTAACATTTTGGTTATCACGTAGGACAATCCTGGATAATTGCCACAATTGAAAGAACACCTGTCAAGGAAAAGGCACACCCAAAATATGTAGAATCCGCTAAAAACAGCGTGCATTAAATAGAAGATGCGAGTATGTGTTAGAAAACAAAGTATGAACCTTTTCAGCTGTATTGTAGAAAAACGGGCAAAGATTAAAAAAAAGGAAAAAAGCGCCATTGCATCGGACAGTCCGCTAAGCGCCAAAATTTGCATAATGTCCGCTAAACGCCATTTGTGTCCGCAAAGCGCCACAGCGTCCGCTAAGCGCCACCGGAAAACGTCCGCTCAGCGCCATCGCTGTCCGGAAAGCGCCACATGTCCGCCTAGCGCCATTACAAAGGTCCGCAAAGCGCCACTGATGTCCGCAAAGCGCCTAAGGAGGAGTGTACCTCTACTACTACTACTACTACTACTACTACTACTACTACTACTACTACTGCTACTACTTCTACTACTACTGCTACTACTACTACTACTACTTCTACTACTACTACTACTACTACTACTGCTACTGCTACTGCTACTGCTACTGCTACTACTACTAGTACTACTACTACTACTGCTACTACTAGTACTACTACTACTACTACTACTACTACTAATACTGCGGCTGCTGCTATTACTACTACTACTATCTTTATTGAACAACGAAATACAGAGACACTTTAAGAGTTAACAATTTATTGTCTGTAACCTGTTATTATGAGAGTTACAATCGGCTGTAACTGTTATACAAAATAACGATGGCCCCTACATACAAGAACTCAACCTTTGGCTATGCTGTTATCAACAAGACAACATTATCTTCAATCTAAAGCTCTTCCCCTACTCGACTAACAAACTACTCTTTGCCTTCCTTTGCAGAGTGTTCTTTCATTTTGTTCTCAATCCAGTCGATAAATGGATACACCCTTGTATAGTATCCATACCGTTTCTCTTGTGCACATCCTTCTCCCCAGCTAACAAGACCAGCGGCGACCCATGCCCATCGTTTACCTGGCCCTCTCTGTGCTTCTAGAACAAAAGCTCCGCCACTGTCTCCATGACAGGAGTCACTTTTCCCCCGTCCATCTCCAGCACAAAACGTTAAAGTAGAGTTGAATGGATACTGAGTACTCGATCTACACAGCCTGTCATTTTGAATTTTGAAAGAAGCCTGCTTAAGAACATTTGACAAGTCTTCTTTCGCAAATTTTTTTTCCAACTTTTAAGGCCCTTGTTACTCCCCATCCTGTTGCTGTGCCGTAATCTTTGGGAATCGCCAAATCCCCTTCTTCCTTCACCGGTAAACAAACAGTTCGTACAAACGGTCTAAGTTCAAGCGGCTGGAGAGCTATGTCGTTCAGGTAGAGACTATCAATGTAATTGTCGTGAACAAGTATCTCCTTTATTAGCATTCTCTGCTCTGAATCCTCCTTTCTTGTCAACTTGTGAACGCCTGCTTTAATGAAATATCTAAGAGAAATTTGACAGTGACAGAGTATAAAGGAACTGGGCTTAAAGATCCTGAGAAGGATGTTGAATATTTGAAAGTGCCACTGGGCGATACACTTTGCCGCATATTCCAAATCTTATGGGCTCCTGATTTTAATTACCCTGGGAAGTATATTCAAAATGTTAATAAGACAGTTATTGAAATTAAAAACAGTAATCGATGCAGCGTGACGCGTGAATAGCGCTGGCGTTCAGACACATTTTGAAACTTGTAATGCACCTATCAATGGTTTGCCCCAGGATGAGGGGGGGGGGGGGGAGGAGGCGGGGGGGGAAGTCGGGCAACCCAGGGGAAATTTGATATTTTCAGGTTTTCAAATATCAATTTCCCTACCCTTAGATCTCCATTATAACTGAAATTCCCACCACTGGGGACCACAAATTATATTTCTTGTAGACACAAATTTGTACACAAGTGTAGAATTATTACAATTTTAACACAGAAGTATCAAAAGTTAAGATTATTGTTAAAAGCACTACTTGTCATTCTTTGGTGAGATTTGGCACAGGTTTCTGGGATTCATTTTTATGTCACATGTGGAATAGGTCGTATATATTCCGCTATCATTCAACTCATGTTTGTAACTGGGGTACAGAATTGATCAGACCTTAATTTAATTTGACATTTGGAGTATACTAGCAAATCTGGCTCAAATGAGTTCTGGGCATTTTCTAGGATGGTCCCCCATTAGTCACTCATTCCCAGATCCTCCAAACTTTTTAAGATGGCGGTCGAGTCAAATTTCCCACCCTAAGAGTCGTTGTGGATTTCAACATCCCAACCCACGTATGCTTTACGAAGTGTAATTCCCCTGACTCCCCTGGGTTGCCCAACCGCCCCATCGTGCATGCTGGGGCAAACCATTGATAGGTGTAAAGGTTACGCATGTAGAAATTAACGCAAGTAGAGCTTGCAGTTTTTTCCAGCAGCAGTTGAGCTTTAGAGACGGTTACGCTAGTTTAGGGATTAGCGTGTTACCGAAAGTGTTTTTTGGCCGATTAAAAGTGCCTGGTTGGCGAAGAGTTTTCGTATACCAAACACAACACAAAGGCACATCACTATGACCATACAAGCGCCGGCAGGTGATGGAACCCTTTCCACTGCAGAAACTTTTCGGCTCTGAGTTGAAAAGCTCTATTCAGAATGAATGCGATTCGAATAATCGGCTAACCTTTAGCACGCGCACTTCTACATATGCTAATTTAGTCATTAGGGAACTGTGATGTCATGCCTGAATGGTCTGTCTATAAAGGACCGGGCATAATCAATCAAACTAGACCGAACTCAATCCATGAATTGCTTGAGTTCGATTGGTTCGGAATTCGAACTCACACAATATTCGGTGTTCGATTTCGTTCGATTGCCGAGCTTAGTTGAACTCATTCCATGGATCGAGTTCGATTTCGTTCGATTAAGTTGATTTCCAGACAATCGAGAGAATTGCCCTCCCGGGTTCTTACGTTCCTTCCCGTTCGGATAAAAGCAGTGAGCAACTGTCAGAACCCACTGGCGGGAAATAGGGGCCCCGCCACAATGGAATGTTTCTTCCATCTTACCATCTCGAACTGCATGAAAAGAAAAGCAACAACTATTAAACCATTGGAGGTACAAGAGGGAGGATGGGGTTAACCCTCTTAAGGTTTTTTTTTCTCATTTTGCAAAGACGATTCACTGTGTGATCCCGAGACTGTCTCACTAAAACGGAACCCATGGAGGATCAAGGGGTATGAATTTACTCGACAAGACCTTTTGAGAATACGGTTGTATACCTAGCCCAGTTAAATGCAAATTTTCAAGCATGAGTCCATGATTTAGTGACGTCAATAACAGCTTGCTCTACACTATGAACGCGCCTCCATCATTTTCGATGCCATCGAAGATATTAATTACCTGAAGCGTAAACCTATCCCTTTACTGTAAGTAAGTTGTGTTCCTGAAAGTATTGTATGTATAATTAGTTTTAGCTAATATCAGTGGCTGTACTAGCCCTTGAATAAGTAATGGTAGTAGTATTAGCAGAGTCCAATTCTGTCTGTTGTTATAAGAGTGATAATAAGATCGGACGCCCCCTTAGCAGGGGTCCGATTTGTTTATCACGAGTATGTATGTGAGTCTTAATATCAATTACTATTTCCGAGAAGAGAAGAATAGCCAAGTTATGAAACAAAGGGAAAATTTTCCGGAAAAAAAAAATGAAAAAAGAGACGTGAATATTCTAAGACCACCTGGCCTCCTACCGGTAATAGGCCCTTTGCAGCTGGGGTCACGTATGTTTCTCAAAAACATATCTCGTATGTTTCTTAAGAATGGTTATATGTTTTTTTTTATCTCAAGAGTGGCTATCATCACGTCGAGATCTTCCGACCACATCAAACATTCTTAGGAGCAACTTTCTGAGAATGTCGAGAATCGGAAGACACTCACGAAAAGTCGATTTTTCTTTTATTTCGCCAAAACATATCTTTGGGTGAACTTATTCAAGGAAAAATAGTTTAAAGTTTCAACAATTTATTTTACGGCCAAAATTTAAGAAAGTTCGAAATTTGCATATAATGGCGGTTTTCGCGGCTTAAATGTTCAGATTTCACGCTTCTTTGCGAAAACAGCAGGTGCGTAAAAACAATCGTATAAAATTGAAACTTGGCACATATGTTATTCCATTCTTATACTTTAAAATCGTTTAATAAGTTTCTTGAAGTTTTGTTTGCACCCTTTTAACAAAGGGCATTTGAACAGCCGCTTTTTTGTCTCTTGGCAAAGAACAAAGAAAGGCCAACTTTGACTAGTATTAATGGCCTCTGGTATATATCATTTGGTCGAAATATTCACATTTTAGGAAACCTTGGTTATTCTATTTTTCACCAGAAAAGTTATAGCTCTGGGAATTAAAACGTTCCCCATGAATAAAATAAAATGTTACGGCATGTAAGCGAGTTCAATTTTATGCAAATCACGAGGTAATTCTTTGGAAGTAAACAGTTTGAAAGAGGAAACAACGACTCACCCTTATTAACCGCGCAGCTGTAGGCGAGCGCGGTTCTAGCTCTGCTAGCGGTTTATTTTTTTTAGTTTTGTCGGTGACCAGACCAAGACCTCCGCTCGGCCAAATCACGCAACCTGTAATGTTTATTCGCCAAAAGCTTGTGAAACATTAATGCACGAAAATGTTATACATATTGTTTTCTTTATTGTGTCTGAAATATATTTTCTTTTGGTTTTATCGAAGCGTTCGATTCGAAGCTCAAGAACGTGTCAGAACGTGCAAGGGTTACGTCATTGGTATGGAAATAACCACCGTACTTAAAATAGCCATGGACAGCGTAATTCTTGAATTATGTGACTCGCGTGACTACTTTGCTAGCTCCTTACTCATAAGAAAACCGACTCAATTTAATCGTAACTTTGAAGGGAGAAAGCTGTTGTTTACAGCCTTGCTATCAAATTGTTCAGTAGTATAGGAGTTGGGGGTATGAGCACATTTTCCATATTGTTCTCTGTTCTGATTTGTTGTGCTGTATTTCTCAACTATTTTTCCAACAATTAGTCAACTGCTGGAAAAAACTAAATGCTTAAACTGAATAATAAAATATTTATGAATCAAATGTTAAAGAAATAAAATATTGGAATCTTGAAAACAAAACCTATGACCTTGGTCTGGTACCACAACCCAGGATCAGACGGCTGAACCAAATATAGGAATAAAAATATAGGAAGCAAATGTGGAGCCAAGACCAAAACCCGGGACATCGGTCTGGAACCAAAACCTTGAATCATTATTGAGACCAATATTATATAAATAAATATTATCTTTACTAATAATATAAGATGAATTGCAACACTGTTATTCATGATGAATTTATTAATGATGGTGAAATTATGTGCCCATTCTGTGATCAACAATTAGTAGAAGTTAATAAAGTGGTTGAGCAATGTTGTAGTAAACAGGATGTGGGAACTATAGATGGTATGAATACCTGCATGAATTGTGGTTTAGTCCATGGTTATGATTTTGTCATAGAGAACTTCGACTTCTATGATAAAATGCATATGATACAAACAAAATCGGTATATCATAGGAGAATATTGAGAATGTAATAAATAACATATCTAATGAGACTAATGTCCAATTGACTTACCAACAAAAAGAGAAATTATTTATTGAGATTGGTAGTGTTCTACATGAGGTTGACGATGGACGCAAACGGATGATCAGTATTAAATTTATTATAAAGCAATTATTCAACATGATCGGACTTCCTCACAATGATATGAGAGTGACAAAATCAAAGAGAAAATTGAAAGATTATAAACAATATTTGGAAAAGGTTATATCATTGAAAGGTGATAGAATCCAGTTGATAACTAACAAGTGAATTTTTCATCGTATTTACTGAGATACTTATCAATAATGGGACTGTTGTCTGTCGCATAATCATCAATGTTCTTCATTGTATTATGAATTTGAGATGAATTGTAATTTCCACTTCTCATCATATCCTTTATCTCATTCAGAAGATGTTGATAGCTTTGGTAAGCATAAGTACAATTTTGGATCTTAAGATCAAGGGCTTTATGAGACATCCAACCCTGAATTAAAAGTGACAAAGCACTAACAGCAATCAAACCAATACCACCAATTGCAATACTTGAAGCAATACCTCCAGATGCAAAGATGATGGATGAGTTGCCCAATAATTTCCATTTTTTGAAACGTTTTAATGCTTGTTTGTAGGCCCAACACTTTTTGTGATATGCTTGGTGGTAAGATTTTAATTCCTCAACCAGTTCTTCTGTTAATTCATCTGAAATGTGATTCCAGTTGAATATGCTTTTCAATGGTCCTTTATTATGAATAATACCATTCAACGTGTAAATACTTTTTAGTGGCTCTTTCATATATATAAGTTGGATAATTTTTCAAGAAACATGATTTTAGTGATTTAACTATGTAAATATTTAATGAAGAATGTAC
Source organism: Catalaphyllia jardinei (assembly GCA_022496165.2). Classification (NCBI taxonomy): domain Eukaryota; kingdom Metazoa; phylum Cnidaria; class Anthozoa; order Scleractinia; family Caryophylliidae; genus Catalaphyllia; species Catalaphyllia jardinei. The sequence continues at coordinate 33,409,175 of CM042748.1, read as the reverse complement.
TATTATGTTTTCCATCTAGTAAGGCTTCATTGATGCATTTCATATACATTTTTATTCTAGCATAATTGAAACCATTGTCTACAGTGATTGGAATGACTGTGTTTATTGTTATTGGTGTTCATTGTGGTTTAGGATTAAGATTTGTATTAAATAAATCAACTCCATTTATGTCATCATGAATGATAAATTGACATTGACCGGAATAATCATATTTGAAAAAATCCGAATATATGATTTGATAAGAACCATCCAATTCAATCTTTAAAAATTCTGATTTGTCAACTGCTGAATAAGGGTAACTATTTATTGCTGAAAATTTAACTATATTGGTATTATCATGTTTTAAAAGGTCTGTGAAATAATGATATGAAAGCTTGGCAAGACTATTTAGCACCGCATTTAATTGTGCTTTATTGACAGCATCACCATTTGAAGTACCATCTGCAAGGTTTACTATCTTCTTAGAGTTCATATCGATTGATGCTTCATATTTAACGGAATCATTATTAAAATAGTAAATCAGATCCCATAAATGCACAGAGACATTATTGACATAACCTTTGACACCGTAAACAACAACATAAATAGTGCTCTGAGGATCAGTTTTACCTTTTAATCTGATGTCAATATCCAAATCATCAAAACCAGGATTGTAAATGTTTTTAGAAAAATGGATGATGCTTCGTGTATTTGTTCCATTTATTTTGGAATTGATCTTTACCACAGAGAGAGTTCCACTTGACGCGTTTATTTCATCAATGGTGATACCATCTTCTACATACATTTCATAAACCATTGTATAAGAGCCAGTTGGTAAAAATATCAAATTAATTGATAGTCTGGTGCTATAATAACCAATACTGGAATCATAATCAATCTTGAATTCATAAGTCTTTTTGTTTACCAAATGAAAATTTTTATTCTGGACTCCAATTTTATGAATATCACTATCATCTTCTTTGAAATCATCATTATCCATCACTCAAAAACATTTGTTTCCTGCTCCGGAAACATAATAAAAGTTTAAAAAGTTTTACAAACTCGGAGCTAAAAGTTAAAACTTATGAAATATTTCGTCCGTTTTTTCAACCGGGCTTCATCAGTCAATGATATGAATGTTGACTCTATGAAATTTATTTCAGACGCTTTTATTTTCTTATCAATTATACCATCTATAATTTTATTATTATCAACAATTGCATTAGCGACAAATTTTACATTAGCAGCATATGTGGCTTGGTGATCTTCTGGTTCTTTTAGATTACCGATACTATGATTTGCCATATCTAAATCACCTTCCATAGCCTCACTACCATCTTTTGGAAGTAAATCTGCTTCAGTTTCAGCTAGAGTACGGATGACATAATCTCTGGTACTTTTTAACAATTCACAATTAACTGCTTTATGCTTTATTTGGTCATAGTTAGGACTAGGGCCGTCATCTTCAACAATGGTTTTTAGATTATCAATATCATTATTACCCATATTTAGAGCTCCAGTCATAGCTTTACTTCCATCTAATTTCAAGACATCAGTATCTGGTTTGGGTAATTTACTGATTTCAGCGTCTAAATAAGCTTTACTGACCAGACTGTTATTATCAAAAAGTCCCATCATAGTAAGGTTCACAGTTTTTTATTATATTCTGTTTGAGATCAAAATATTCTTTACCATCTTTATCTTTTAATTTGATAAAATTTATATTTACATATCCTTTATAACAACGCTTCTTATGTCTTTGACACGATATTCTATAGGATCATCAGACTTATAATCATCTAAATATTCCACAAAGGGAATATAATTTCTGTCCATATCTAAATCACCATCCATTTTTCTACTACCATCTCTCGGAAGTAATGGTGTAGTATCTATATGGACTTTTGCTATTTCTCCATCAACGTAAGATTTACTGGCTTTATCAGCAATAGCAATGTCTTGTCGAGAGTTTTCAATGTCAACGTACTTCTTATTAGCAGCATTAGCGTATGCTACAGGATCACCTAAACCATCAATAAGATTGCCATTGAGATTTAAATTCTCAAAATAGAGAATCGTATGATTATCATCAACGTCACGGACATTAAAAATGGTATGGTGGAAACTTGTCGACTGTTTACTCTTAATCACTCTTGAATAAAATAGAAATTTTATATTTTATTGTAATGAGAACCATAATATCTAATTTGGAATTTTATCCCATTATCCGCTCCTGCTCCTCCATCAATATGCAATTGAATAATTGATTTAGTATATTGATTAGATATTTTATCACTATCGAATGTATTAATCGTATAATTACTATCACCATGAACATTAAAAATTATTGTATCATCAACATGAAAACCACCATCATCACCAATAACAAATATTTCAAAAACAGAAGTATAAGTACCAATCTCTAATTGATTACCTTTCATCTTTATACTGGACCATGCTTCTCCACTAAAACTAGTATCATCACCTTCTTTCTCAACTATATAAGCATCATTATTCGCTTTATGATTTTGAAAAAAATGGTCTGATGATGTATTTGGTGGTGACCCTACAGTTAATTGACTCTTGTCACCAAAGTCTTTATAAAATTGGAAACTTGGTTGTAAATGATAAGTATTTTGACTGACTTTAATATGTTCTTTCAACACTTTTAAACTGACTGCATCATTGTCGCCAGTAGACTCACCAATATTAGTTAATAGCTTCCCTTCAATATCAAAGTACCATCATCTGTTAAATTGAATCCAGCACCTGGTAACCCAGGTAGCCCACGTTTACCAATGGCTGATGTTGATGAAGGTAAAAGTCCGTTTGAATAACTCCTTTATATTAATAGATTAGATTTTTTCATTGAAATTTTTGGTGGTGAATTTTCGTGGCTTATCGATATATACAAAGGAATATGGTTCCTTAGTTGCTTTTTCATATGATTCTTTTGAAATACTGTTTTCACGGCAAATTAAACTCTTCTCATTAGCACTTGGAAACTCATAAATGGAGAAGTGAGAACAATTCAATCTGATGTCTTTTGGCGTCTTATAGTAACTTTGACTCAGATAAATCACACTACAATTTTTATGCCGACCTCGTATAAAATAGTCGATTAATAGTTTTTGGTTTTTATCACATACATAATCATCAAAAATGACGATTTTTTGTGAGTCAGAGTCAAGATCTTGAACTGGAATAATTTCATCATTCCTTGCTTCAATAACATCATAACCAACCTCATCGCTTATCGGTTGAAAGACATTCATGAGATTCTGATATTTGGACTGTTCTAAATTTTTGGCATACAGATAAACTTTATCAAAATATAGCAAATTGTAGATCATATGCATTAATGTGTTTGTTTTCCCAGAACCACTTGGACCGCAAATTAGCATCCGGAAACATTGATGAGGCATGAAATCATATAGTTGTCTAAAGTTTGAGACCACATCGTCTTCAACATCATAATTCGGTATTCTCATTATATTATATTGGTATATTAATTCAACATGGTGTTTAACATGGTGTTCAACATGGTGTTCAACATGGTGTTCAACGTTGTTTATTATATTTCATTTGTTATTTTTATGTAAAGTAATAATATAACAAAAATGAGTTTGCTTAAATGGAAAGAACTCGCAAAAAGTAAAACAAAATTAGGGAATAAAATTAATGATGTCCATGATGTAATCACACAACAAACCAGTAACAAGTAAATTAGATGATGTAAGTGACAGTAATTTGGATTTAAGGATGCCTCAAAGAAGAAAAAGACCTTTGAAGAAAGGGGAAGTTCCAGATTATAGCATTGATATTGATGATGAACAACCTGTACTACTACAGCAAGAAAAACAACTAGTACCAAAACCTCGAACATATGAAGAATCGTTGGCGCATCTTTTGGAAGGGAAGAAGGAGATATATATCGATCCCCAATATTCTCCGGAGCAGCCACCTGAACCGGAGCAGCCACCTGAATACGACGATGATGAAGAAGTTGATTATACAATAGCTGATGAAGATATATATATAATCAAACGTTGGATGATTTAGGTTTAAATAACTATGAAAGTGTTGATAAGGTTCTTGAACAGCCGGAAATGACACCCCGAAAAAGCGAACTATATCTTAATAAAATAATAAAGGATGCGAAATTTAGGAGGAAACAACTTGCAAGTTATAAGGCAGACATCACAAAAAAATACTATAAAGGGGATATATCAACAGCTGAGAGGCAGATGAATAACAAACGGATAGACAATGCAAGAGCTGCATTGAATGAATACATACAATATTATAATACTAAACTAACAAAAATGAAAGGTTACGGGGTCAAAGACCGAAGAAGAAAACAGAGAGGTGGGAATATTATGTTTTTCAACGATCCCAAGCAGCTTCTCAAGAAATTAGAATTAATCATCGGTGAGGTTATTGCAGGCAACACATCAATTCAGATAAGAAATACAGGAGTTAGTATATTGGACACATTATTGAGAATGTCAACAATAAATAGACCGCAGTATAATAAATTGTATAATTGTGTAAAGTTATTATATACATGGATCGTGAGATTGTTTTATCATCATACAGTGTCAAAGATCAAGGAAGCAACACTCCTCAGAATTTTATAACCAAATTCAACAGGCCCATAATATTGGATAGCAATTCTCAATATGTAGTTGGCTTGAACCGAATCATTAACATGTCATTCACATGGTTCAATGTAAATTCATCATACAACAATCAATTAATAAAGTACAGCTCTGATAACGGTTCAACATTTCACAACATCACTTTCCCAGCAGGAGTCTGGAACTATACTGACTTTGATACATATATCAAGGACATAACGAAGATTGTCAAAGATGGTGCTAATAATAATGAGTATCCTATCACTCTCGAATTCGATAATACAACATTTAGGGTCACAGTCACATTAGCCAAGAATTATCAACTTGATTTAACTGCAAGCAATTTCAATGACCTAGTTGGGTTTGATAAAGAAATATTGAAAAATGAACAGAATATAGGACCAAAGGTGCCTAATCTCAGTCAAGACACAGACATTCTTAACATTCATTGCGACCTCATCAATGATTCACTTGTAGACGGTCAAGATACAGACATCATTTATTCCTTCTCAACCAGTGTGCTTCAACCTAGTTACTCCTTTACCATCGAACCGAGAAGAGTTACATTTAATCCTATCAACAAGAATAGTATAAACAGCATCAGGATACACATTACAGATGGAAAAAGGAGATTAATTAACCTGAATTGGGCGGATACATCTTTTTCATTAATCCTGAAAAAATAATATAACATAATAGTATAATGAAACCATTTGAATTCACTAGGGTTTATCATCCAAAACTTGTTATTTTTGTGGATAAACATGTAGGATCAGGGATTATCGTTGATAATATTTTCAAACCAATGAAGAGTGCTGCGTCATCTGTTGTAAAAAAGTTCACCAAAAAATCAGGCGAGAAGGCATTAAAATCAGTAGGTGAAAGGGTAGGTAAAAAGACATCCGAGAAGTCAGAAGACCTGATAATGAAAAAGCTTAGGAATATGAGAATTGGTGATGTAGGACAAAGAGCTAAAATAGTTCCACCACAGCAAGAAGAAAGTACAGATACGATCATTGATAGATTGATATCAAGATCAGGAAGAAGGAGGTAAAATTATATAATATATTAATATAATGGCTTTCAGAACAAGTGAATATTTCGATTTCAACTGAATGATGTTATTGAGATACCACAGAACAATCAACACCAGAAAAAAATGGATATAAGTTCACAATCAATGACAGGTCTGCGTTCTGTGATTTGTACAATGCTTATTTTGAGGTGCAGTTTCAGTTACAGGCATTGGCTGATGGTACAGGTATTCCAGATGCAACCCGATTAACAGTTATTAATGGAGCTCATTCATAAATTAACCATTTCACAATAAAGAGTGCTGGTAAGATTGTATATGAAACCGAAGTAACTTTTGTCAAGAACCTCTTGGAATACAGTGACGATTTCAGTCGCTCGGTAGCTAAAGATAGTTTTTGGTATCTGGATGTAGCAAATTTGGCTGATATGACTGCTGCTGGAAATACAGGATTTGAGGCTAGACGAAATTTAACGAAAAGAATTGGTGAGGGTGGTGACGCTGAGGATGCCGCCAAAGATGTCAATGTAGTTATACCTCTTAATCGATAAAGTTTCTTTGAAGAGTTACATGAAAAAATGTTGGTCCCAATGCAACTTCAGTTCGATATACAGTTACAGAATGACACAGAATTAATTTATAAGGCAGCTGCAGCAGCTGCTGGTCGAGTGGTTGTCAATAGATTTTTACCTTGGGTTCCGAGACTATTACCAAAGGACGATTTATACGATAAGTTTATCGAATCCTTTTTGTCGAAGGAATCTTGGACGAATAAAAGAGAATTGTATACAGCTTCCAATCCAACACAGAGCAGTGGATTCTTCCAGATCTCACCAAGTATTGACAATGTTGTTTCCGTCTTTGTTTACCTCCAAAGAAATAAAACAAACAATGAAAATACAAATCCATACCACTTCGATACTTTCAAACTAAATGCGGCTAATAATAATAACAGTCTCACGTCATGTAGATTGGAATATGGAAATGGAGTATTATATCCAGAAACTGAATACGATTCAGAATCAAAGGTAAGGATCTTCAACGATGTGATGTCATATGGAATGAGAAAGAATAATTACAATAGCGGTACCCAACTCAACATGTCTAATTACAACTCTCTTTATTCTCTCATATATTTTGATTTGTCCTTTAAAGCGGATAAAGTAACTAGAGACCCGAAGCAGTTGATATTCAGGTATAAACTGAGCAGAAATAGTGCTGCAAATTTCAGTGTCCACGCCATCGTCTTGTATGAAGAGACAGTCGTAATCGACAAGGTGGAAAATGAATTGGTCATAGTATAAAAAGTCAGTAATATGATATTCCTCATTTCACATATGTTTTATAATCAAAAATTATATAACATATATTATATACAAGAAATGACTCAGCTTTTTGCAATAAATGTTCAACTATCAAAAAAATCAGAAGAAGAATATTGGTGATGCTTATCGTAAAAGAGAAACAGTCATCATAAGGCTCACGAATGACTCTCTTCATGGGAATGACACTCTACATGTCTCAGCTACAGTGAAGAAGAGATTGGAGAAGAATCGGAAATTGAATAAAGGTATGGATATCAAGCTTTCTAAGACCAATATCAGAAAGCAAGTTGGTGGTAGTTTACTAACCTCTGCTGTAGCTCTTGCGCGTGCATTTGGATTAACCATTGCCAAAACAATGGGATTAGCAGCTTTAGCAGGAGCAACCAGTACAGGTGCAAGCCAAATTGTTAAAAAGATATCAGGTAACTGTAAAACAGAAGAAAGATATATTGGACGCTCTTCAAACAGGTTCAGGTGTTCATATAAAACCAACAAAAAAACAATCAGGTGGTTTCCTTGGTACTTTACTTGCCAGTATTGGGATTCCAATGGTTTTGAAAGCTTTGACCGGAAGGGGTGCCCCCAAAATTGGATCACCTCTCCAACCTCCTCCAAGGGGAAGAGAAGCTCCGAGAATGGGTGTATATAGGTCGCCACCGTTTTTTGGCACATGGGACAACCAAGTCGGTATGGGGAAAAAAAGACAAACAAAGAAAAGGAAAGGGTCTACTATTAGGAGCAAACAGCCCATTCAATCAAATTCCACTTCTAGGAGCAATACTGTGAAACCTAAATTTCATGATCTGCTAAAATGGTGCAGATATCTCAAAGTCCCAATCAATGATGTTCTATCAAGAGATGAGAAGGTTCCGCATAATCATAACCAAGCACTATTTATCTACAATCTTGAACCATCATATATGAGTGGAAGCCATTGGGTAGCTACTTATGTAAAAGACGGTGTAATAAATTATTTTGATAGTTTCGGAATGCCTCCTTTTCAAGAAATGGTAAATCATGCGAAAAGAAAGAATTTAACTCTGCTTCATCAAAATAATCAAATTCAAAATATGAGTACAACCACATGCGGATACTTTTGTTTATACTTTTTGAATGAAATGAATAAGAGGAAGTCGTATTATGATTTATTAAAAGTGTTCAATATACATGATACAATGGGTTAAGAGAGATTCATTGAATATTATATCAAAAATATCTAAATTATATCTATAAAATGGTGAAATCATATTGCGTAAAACAGAAGAAACAAACTGAATGCGTTCCAGGTAGTGAACGATATGCCAAAGCTAAAAAGGGGCGTATGATGTTGAAATGCACTTGTGCTTAATGTGGGATAACAAAGACCAAATTCGTGAAGAGTGGGAAACAAGGATCAGGATTTGATGAGCTTATTGTTAAAGGATTGGCATCAGGTGCTAAAGGACTTTTCAACTTAGGTAGAAATAAAGCTGGTGAAGCAATAAAATCAGAGACTGCCAAAAATAAAATGAAAGAAATGGGACAAAAGTATTTAGACCAAATCATTGATTCAGTCGCCGATGATATGTCAAAAAAGATATCAGGTAAAGGAAGAAAGCGGGGAAACTGATTGAGCCCTCACAAGCTGGGGGCTATCAGATAGGAAAAGGATTACCAATACCATTTCCATTTGTTGATTGGAAGAAAGCTTGGAATGTTGTCACTGCACCTGGATTGTTCAAAGGACCTGAAGTGAGTGCAAAAGAGGGTAGATCCTTGGTTGCTGAATACAAGAGACAATACAAGGCTTACAAAGATGCTGGAGGCAGTAGATCATACAACTCATGGATTAAATGGAAAGGTTATGGTGGAGGGTTAGACATCCATAATGCTATTGTCAAGGTTGCACCTAAAAAGGGTTTTGTGATGCCTGGACATAAGTATACAGGGCCTGGAAACCCTCTTGAAGAGGAACTGAGGTCTGATCCCAATACTGGTCAGATACTTGATATATATCAACAACCAACAGGTAGAACAGATGCAGTCAGTATGCAGCATGATGTTGATTAGTCAGTTTGTGGAAACAAATCAAAAGGTGATCAAGTGAAGTGCAAGAATGAGGTTGATCGTAAGATGGTCAAAGCTCTTGATGCTATTCCATGGAACGACAGACAATGGGGACATGCGATAGCTCGCAACGCTATTGCAGCTAAGTCAAAATTGGGTATGGGTATGAAGCCAAAAAACGGGAAAAGCCGTCGAGTGAGGAAAACTGGCAAGAAAAATTAGCAGATGAGTTACATACACCCATAAAACGCAACTTCACTCGGCGGCGTGTAATCACAAATCATATTGATGAAATATGGGCAAGTGATCTAGTTGAAATGCAATGGTTATTGATGTATTCAGCAAATATGGTTGGATCGTTCCATTGAAAGATAAGAAAGGTGAAACTGTCACTGAAGCATTCAAAACAATATTCAAGGCAGGTAGAAAACCACAATATCTGTGGGTTGACAAGGGAAAAGAGTTCTATAACAAACATGCGAAAGACTTATTAGAGAAAAATGGGATACTAATGTACTCAACTGAGAATGAAGAGAAGTGATCAGTTGTTGAAAGATGGAATAGGACAATTAAATCCAAAATGTGGAAACAGTTCACAATTCAAGGTAATACAATGTATCTGGAAATGTTACCTGAACTAGTAAAACACTTCAACAACAAAAAACATTCAAGCATAAAACTGACACCAGTTGAGGCTTCAAAGAAAAAGAATGAGGATACAGTTTACTTCAATCTATATGGTGATATGGAAACATCAAAACGGAAACCAAAATATAATAATAGGTGATAAGGTCCGAATATCTAAGTATAAACGGAATGTGTTCGACAAGGGTTACACACCAAACTGGACAGAAGTGTTCACAGTTGATAATATCCAATACACTAATCCAATCACATACAAACTAAAGGATCTCAGAAATGAAGATATTCAAGGGAGTTTCTATGAACATGAATTATTGAAAGCCAAACAGGATGTATTCCGCATTGATAAAGTCATTCGCAGGGATTACAAGAAGAAACAAGCTTTAGTGAAGTGGTGATGATTTCAACAGTTGGATTCCTATGAAGGATTTAGGAAATATTTGAAAATGATATAAGCACAAGTTATGTAATCTTATATTGATAAGACGATATAGTATGATTATCATATTATATCATGAATTACAGTTATCAAGACTGATTATTGCTATCTATTGGTAACCAAAAATATTATTATTTTTGCAATGTTTCTTATGGTAATACTTGGTGTTATTTTTGATGACTTTGCTGCAATTGGGGCATTTGTATTCTTTGTTCCACCATTCTAATCTGTGTTTCTTTTTGTCTTCATCTGATACTTTTCGCGGTCTGATATTGGCCGATTTTTTGTAATCAGCTGGTAAGTCTTCTTGTTTGATATATTCGAATGTATAGGAATGGCCATCTTTCTTTGACACACCTGATTTGCAACCATAATAACCTTCACAAACCTTTTTAACTAAAGTAGCACAGATTTCAAGATGCTATTGGATTTCGCATAAACTGTTAAAATATGAAACTTCATTTGTATTTTTGTTGACAACTTTGACGCATTTTCTATTCTTATGATTTTGAGAAATAAAAGTATAATCTCGGTCCTTTGTTGATTTCTTGCAATTTTCTGATCTAGTCAAAAGTTGGAGATTGGATAACTGATTATCCTCCTTGTTTTCATTAATATGGTCAATCTTTTTGCCCTTGGGTATGGATCCATTGTGACATTCATACATGAATCGACGAACGTGATAAGTCTTGAACTCAGATTGACCATGTTTTCTCACGCGGCAAATCATGTAACCATTATTTTTCTTGTTACCTTTGTTGGGCATTTGTTTGATTAGATGTATGATGTTTCCATCTTCAGATCCAGCATACATATTATAAACTGGATGAGCAGTGTAAACGCAGTCGTCAATTGTAATCGTTGTCATTATAATATAAATTATAAACAAATCTTTATATCGAAATCAATTTTTTTTCTCACCATTAACACTTAAACGTTTGGTATTTTTTATTTCGGAAAAAATTATCTATACTAATAGTATGAACACCCGCGCTCTCTCAAAACTAACCAAATCTCAACTGATCAATTTACTGTTGAAGCAGAACGAGAAAATAAAACTATTGTTTCAGCAAAATATAAAACAGCAGCCTAAAAATAACAATATAATTCTTCCACTTCCAGAGTTCAGGAATGATTACAAACCAATTCCAGCTCCCTTGGAAGAATGTAAAACAGATGGTACGGGATTATGAAAACAATATTATTCCTCCACCATTGGAATTTAGGGATAAACCAATCCCATTGCCAAGAAAAAATGTAAAACAGATAGTGCAGGATTATAAAAACAATATTATTCCCATTGCCAAGGACCAAGAAACCAGTACCATTGCCAAGGACTAAGAAACCAGTACCATTGCCAAGGACCAATAAACCGGTCCCAGCTCTGAGGACCAAAAAACCGGTCCCAACCCCTAGGACCAAAAAACCGGTCCCAGCCTCTAGGACCAAGATAGAGGAAACTGCTAGAGCCCTGAAGGGTTATACTAAGTCTTTCGAAATTAGCATCAGAAACAGAAAATACCCGCTTGAGCAACTGCAAAACACGAGAAAAGCAGTCGAATATCATATTGTGGGTATGCTCACATCAATGATAGGTCTAAAATTCGTTGAAACGCTTATAGTAACTTTCAAAAAATTGGCAAAAGATGAAACAATATACAAAACCGCTTACTTCAATAGCAAACCTCAAACTATCATCAATAACACAGAAAACCCTAGAGCATTACAGTTATCGAAACAACAAATCCTGAATATGATAGCTCGATGGATATCTGAAGGTTCTGGTTGGACTATTGAATCTGTTGACAATCATTATATTAATATTGTACAGTATCAACCAATGAAAGGCTCATCATATATTGAACTACCACAAGAACTCAGAAACAGTGCGAAGGGATTAATCAATATGAAAAATGAGGATAATGAATGCTTCAGATGGTGCCACATCAGACGCTTAAATCCTCAAGATAAATACCCACAACGAATCAAAAAATCAGACAAGGAATATGTTAAAAATTTAGATTACTCTGGAATTGAATACCCAGTAACCACAAAGCACTTTTGTATGCACTACCTTCAGTGTTTCAGCTCCGAAAGAGTCTTGAACAATCACAGAGACAATGGAGCCATTCAAGTCAATGGAGCACAAGCAGTAAAGATGCCTGACGAAGATAACAATATCCTAAAATACAATAATCATAATAAAGAACAGCCTGTGCCATTTGTGATCTATGCAGACTTCGAGGCAATAACAGAAAATATATCAGGTTGCCAACCCAATGACAACAAATCATTTACAGAAGCATACCAGAAGCATACAGACTGCGGCTATGGTTACAAGGTTGTCTGTTGCTATGACGATAAATACAGCAAACCTGCCAAAACTTACAGAGGCGAAATGGCTGTGTATAAATTCATGGAAGCCATGCTGCAAGAAGTCAAATATTGCAAGAAGATTATTAAAAAAAAATTTTCAAACAATTGTTGGAAACAAACAATGGAGAAATTAAAATACCTGTTATATTTCATAATCTCCGTGGGTATGACTCTCATTTTATAATGCAGGAGATTGGAGCTATTGTTAAGAAATATGCTTATAAAAATAAGAAAGGTGAGGAACAACAGATGACCATCAATGCTATACCCAACAATATGGAGAAATATATGGCTTTCATGCTCGGTAATAGCTTAGTTTTCCTCGACAGTTTTCAATTTATAAATCCTGAATATGATAGCTCAATGGATATCTGAAGGTTCTGGTTGGACTATTGAATCTGTTGACAATCATTATATTAATTTTGTACAGTATCAACCAATGAAAGGCTCATCATATATTGAACTACCACAAGAACTTAGAAGTAGTAAAAAAGGATTAATCAATATGAAAAATAAGGATAATGAATGCTTCAGATGGTGCCACATCAGGCGCTTAAATCCTCAAGGACTTATGGTGCAATCGGCTACAAGGGGTAAACAGCTCATGTGTAGTCGTTGTCAGTTGTTGTGCTACAGATTGATCAATTGATTGCGTGTCTATAGTCATCAGTGAATCAACAAGGACTGCTTACAGACAAGAAACGTGAAGGTAGATGTTTGGGTGATTATTTTTTCTTTACTGTGTGTGAAATACATTTTTCTGGCTTTATCGAAGCGTTGGATTCGAAGGGAACATTACCTACACTGAAAAAGGTATTACTTCAGCCTCATAATGCGCTGACGCTGCAGGTTTAACTTTCGCTACGTGACAAATAATATCTTGCCTACTTTGCAAGTTTATTTCACCAGAAGTATTGGTGATTAATTTATTTGAACATTTGCGAATATTTCATGTGGGATTAGGTAATTCTAGTGAATTCTTGGGCTCATCGAAATGAGTGAAGAGATTTGAAGGAAAATTAAATATTTGGCGAGGTAAACAAGAACTTGCCAGAACTTGCAGGGGGAAAACCCTAAGTGTTCTAAAATTAGCCGTGAATAGCGTAAACTTCGGATTTTGCAACTACTTTGAGTACTTTGCTTGTCCTTTACTCATAGCACAATAAATATATTTTGACTTTTAATGAAGAAAGTTGTTTATCAATAGTGTTATTAATAGCGTGATAGTCGTTTCCTTTTCTATCATTCATGGGCATTTCCCAAGCGAGTTTCCAGATCGTAGATTTCACATCTGACTGGCGATGGTGCAATAACACAGTTTTGTGTAAAAGTAGATGACGACGGTAACTGTATGTCACGTTCCACGAGCTGAACGTTCGCATAACGATTAAATGTCACGTTTCGCGAGCTGAACGATCGCATAATAATAAATCACAACGACAGCTTAGGCTGCCTGTGTTACGACGCGTAATGCTAACACTAAAACAAGTGTAGCGATTGTATTGGGTTGCCTGTGTTAGGCTCAGCCCTAAGGGATCATGGGTAGCGTTGGATAAAAGTAATATGGCGGCCTAAAGCGTGTGTGTGCTTTTCTTGTTCGGAATCCACCTGCATCGGGGACCAGTCTGGAGTGCAGACATTACATTGGCGACGAGGATTGCGAGAATAATCCTTAGAGTGGTATGGCGTCAACAGGTATCCAACCGATGGATATTACGGGCTCGAAATCGGAATTGAGTGAGCGATGGCGTGTTTGGCTTCGAGGATTTACGTATTTTGCCGAAGGGAAGGCAAACCTCCAAACCGCCGCGAGAAAGAAAAGCGAATTACTCTATCGGGCTGGCTCCGGAGTGCAGGACATCTTCGAAAATCTGGCAATCGTCGCTCTACCTGAAGGCCAAGAGGATGATGTTTATCGAGCAGCTGTTCGAACACTGAATGCTTATTTTCAAGTGCAGGAAAATCCCGCGTACGAAAGACACGTTCGTCGCCAGTTACGCCAAGAGCCGGGAAAAGATGTCGACTCATTTGTGCTCCGACTGCGGAAACAAGCAAGACATTGTGGATATGGTCCGGAGGAACTTGAATTCGCCGTGAGAGATCAGTTGTTGGAGAAAGTTTCTCCTCTGGAATTACGAACCAAGCTTTTCGAAGAGCCAAATATACAGCTTGCTGCAGCAATTGATAAGGCGAGAGCATGGGAGACGGCAAGACGTCAGGCGAGCAATTTTGCCGAAGGAGAGGGAGGACAGAGTAACGTGAATATGGTCAAGGCCGGTCGTGATAGCAAGGAGTTGTCAAGTGGATTTGGAACTCACAAGTGTTACGCATGTGGCAAGGTGGGACATTTTGCTCGAGACAAGGTATGTCCAGCTCGTGGTAAAACGTGTGCAAAGTGTGGCGAGAAAGGGCATTGGGAAGCTTGTTGTAGAAGGGAGGCAGAGAGCAAAAAGGGTGGTAGAGCACGAGGAAAGAAAGGAGGTAAACAGAGGGGGCCCAGTGATAAGAGAGTTGATTCAAAGTCAGGGAATAGTCGAGTTAATCAAGTAGAATATGACAGTGGAGATGAACCTTATGCATTCCCTATAAACTTTAATGGAGAAAAAGCCTGTGAGAATAACGTGGTAATGGTCAAGATTGATGACACAAACACAAACATGCTTGTTGACTCAGGTGCTCAGTCTACTGTGCTTGGTGAGAGGCAGTTTAACAACCTTGTTAAGAGTGGCCTTAAAGCAAAATTGGAGCCTGAAGAAAGGAACTTGAGAGTTTATGGAAATGGGTGTTTACCAGTCGTGGGCAAGTTTGAGGCAACTATTCAGTGTCATGGAAGGAAAACCATGGAAACTATCCTTGTGACACAAGGAGAAGGACGGTGTTTACTCGGCAGCCCAGCAGCTAAACGATTGCAAGTGTTGAAAGTTGGACCAGAAGCAAGTGGCGTGGCTCAAGTTTATTCGGTAGGCAGTGACATTGATAGTATTGTAGACCGTTTTCCAAAGGTGTTTTCTGGGGTTGGCAAATTGTCTGGTTACCAACTCGAGCTGCACATTGATCAAGAGGTGAAACCGGTAGCACAGAAACCAAGAAGGATTCCTTATCCCCTGAAGGATAAAGTCAAAAAGAAAATTGATGAGCTCCTTGATCTTGACATCATTGAGAGAGTGTCAGGTCCATCAACATGGGTCAGCCCAGCGGTAATTGCCCCCAAGCCAAACAAAGATGATGTACGAATTTGTGTGGATATGAGATGTGCTAATGAGGCCATTCAAAGGGAGAAGGTACCAATTCCAACTGTGGATGAGGTGCTGGAGGAATTGAACGGGAGCACAGTTTTCTCTAAACTGGATATGAACATGGGTTTTCATCAAATTGAGCTGGAAGAAGGTTCAAGGGATATCACAACATTTTCAGCTGGTGACTCGTTGTTTCGTTACAAGAGATTAAGTTTTGGTATAAACAGTGCTCCAGAACAGTACCAGAACATTGTCAGGCAAACCATCGCCGGGTGCCCAGGAGCAATCAATATCGCTGATGATATTGTGGCACATGGCAAAACAACCGAAGAGCATGACAGAAATCTTGTAGCACTGTTGAACCGACTGCAAGAGAAAAACCTTACCCTAAACAAGGAGAAGTGCAAGATTAGAATGGGCCAGATTGTATTCATGGGACTGCTTCTAAACAAACATGGCGTGGGACCAACAGAGGAGAAAGTTAAAGCAATTCGAGAAACAGAAGCTCCAAGTAATGCTGCCGAGCTGCGAAGTTTCCTGGGACTTGTCAGTTTCAGCTCACGGTTCCTGCCTGATTTTGCGACGACCGCAGAACCACTTAGGAGGTTGACACGACAAGGTACCAAATGGCATTGGGGCAGAGAGGAAAATAATGCATTTGAGGCTCTAAAGAAGCAATTAGCTGAGGCATCAATGATGGCTTTCTACGACAAGGAAGCACCTACAGAGGTGGTTACTGATGCTAGCCCGGTTGGACTCGGGGCTATACTGGTGCAAGGAAAGCAGGGAGTGAAGAGAGCGGTGGAATTTGCCAGCCGAAGTTTGAGCGATGTCGAGCGCCGATACAGCCAGACAGAAAAGGAGGCTTTAGCGGTTGTGTGGGGTTGTGAGAGATTTCATCTCTACCTATCAGGGTTACAGTCATTTCAACTTGTCACTGACTGTAAGGCTTTGGAAGCTATCTATGGTCCTAGGTCGAAACCATCAGCCAGAGTTAAGAGGTGGGTGCTGCGTCTTATGCCTTACAAGTACACCATACGTCATGTACCTTCAGGCCAGAACATAGCTGATTTCCTAAGTCGGTTGACAAAGATACCAGCATCACCCCATGACGGTGCAACTGAAGAGTATGTCAGAATGGTAGCAATAAATGCAACACCACGCGCGATGACTACCCGAGAGATAGAGAGAGCTTCTGCTGAGGATGAGGAACTGACGGAGGTGCGTCGTTCTTGGAAGACAGGGGACTGGTCTACTGCTCCTAGCTCTTACAGATTATTGCGTGATGAAATTACTGTGGTTGGTAGATTGGTGATGAGGGGTATGCGGATTGTCGTTCCTGCGAGTTTGCAAAAACAGGTTTTAGAGTTAGCTCATGAGGGACACCAAGGGATTGTGAAAACGAAGGATCGTCTCAGAAGTAAGGTTTGGTGGCCAAATATGAACAGCATGGTGGAAAGACACTGCAAGAAATGCCTTGGATGTCAAGCTGTGACTCCTATTCCCACCATGCCTCCAGTGAAGACAACGACCATGCCGACCAAGCCATGGAGAGACCTTGCAGTGGACCTGATGGGACCACTCCCAACAGGAGAGAGCCTTCTCGTGACTGTCGACTATTATAGCCGATGGATAGAAGTGGATGTAGTGAGAAACACAACTAGCAGTGTTATTATCAAGTGCTTGGAGAATCACTTTACTCGTCATGGCATCCCAGAGACACTACGGACAGACAATGGGTCAAACCTAGTCAGCCGTGAGATGGAAGAATTTCTGGATGAGATGGGAATCAAACACAAGAAAACTATTCCCCTCTGGTCGAGAGCAAACGGAGAAGTTGAGCGGCAGAATAAATCACTCCTCAAGTCAATGCGAGCGGCGCAAGCAGAAGGGAAACCGTGGAGGCAAGAGCTACAGAAGTATCTTCTCGCTTACAGGTCTACACCTCACGCCACGACAGGTGTCAGCCCTGCCGAGCTATTGTATGGGAGGAAAATTCGAGCTAAGATGCCAGAATTTGAAGGAGATGATGAGGAGGAGAGGTCAGGCACCACAGATCAGCAGGTAAGGGATCAAGACTCAGAGCGGAAGAAGCGAATGGCTGAGACTGCAAACAAAAGAGTTGCGGAGTCAGATGTAGCAGAAGGAGACAAGGTGCTCTTGCTGAAGCAGAAACAAAACAAGCTGTCTGCGATGTATGATCCAGACCCTTATGATGTGGTGTCCAAGAAAGGAGACCTAGTGGTCATCGAGCGAGGTGAAACTCTTCTTAAGAGGAATGTAGGCCATGTAAAGCGGCTCATTGGACCCACATCACAGGTGCATCAGCCACAGCATGCGGAAGTACACCCAGTACCACAGCCATTAGTCCAGCAACCAGTAGTGAGATCAGCTTCACCTCCTGTTCCTGAACCTCAAGAGATTCGTCCACCAGTACCTGAGATTGAGCATACTGCAGAACCATCCCCACAGCCAGCTGTTGCTCGGGTACCAGAACAGTCCAGTGAACTCCGACGATCAGCACGGGAGAGATCTAAGCCAAGCTGGCTTAAGGACTTTGTTACGTGAGAGATTTAACTAAGTTGACTTATCGAGGACTTTGTCTAATGTCGTGACTTATAGAGACATTGTTTGTTGAACAAGAGACTTCAAGTTTTGGACTTTTAAAGAAGGCTATATTTACTTTCATTCATATTGTTGCTTGTTAAAGTTTAGTACTTATATCTGATTTTGGTCTGGCCTTTATTGTAACCATAGCAGTTGTTTAAAAAGGGGGAAGATGTAGCGATTGTATTGGGTTGCCTGTGTTAGGCTCAGCCCTAAGGGATCATGGGTAGCGTTGGATTAAAGTAATATGGCGGCCTAAAGCGTGTGTGTGCTTTTCTTGTTCGGAATCCACCTCCATCGGGGACCAGTCTGGAGTGCAGACATTACAACAAGTTAATTTTGAAGCGCGGTTACACGATTTAAAAAATCGTCTTCTTTACGTTCCATCTGCTGCTAAAGAAATGATTTTAACTTCCCAGTGTCCTTTTGAGTTGTTTTGTAAAATATTTCCAGTACCACAGCGAGTATAAACGGCCATAAAATTCGAAAAGGTCGACAATGTTTATATTTGTTGTCGCACACACAGATGTGGCTCTTTTCATCGTTTTGCTTAGTCGAGAGTCCTTTAAAAATATGAGAATACACGCTTCAAAACGTAGCAAATCAGGTTCTCATAGCTATATACTTCATGTCGACTCATGGGCATTAAAATAAATCGGTCAAATTATATTGTATATAAGCGGTGGTAAAAGTTATTCTCATTAAATCTCCTGATGAGTGGGCAACCACGAAACAGGCTTGTAGGGATGAGCTTGTAGTTTATTTGTGTTTTTTCCTCCCACAATATATACTTCGCCCTACTTCTATGTATTGAGCACTGTTTTACGAAAATCAAATTTTACGCTTTATATATATATATATAAAGCGCTGTCTGCTGGTGGCAAGAGTTTGTTTCTCCGAGTTACTATTCTGTTGATGAAAGATAGTGAGTTAAAGCAGCGACTATCCTGGGCCCGATTTCCAGACATCGTCAGTTACACAGTTGAGATGATAACGCCAGTGACAGTCAATGCAAATTCAGTCACACTGCTTTTAGCCAGAGCAGTTAGGGCTCCAGTTTTCCTTAAGGTCATTTCAAAGTTCTCATGCTGTCTTCCATTTAACTCGAATATCGGTAATAGTGCTTGTGTGATTAGCGGCACAAAAAGGAGTGGGCTGAAAACGGAAATCTCACACGAAAAAATATGCTTTGCTTTTTCTGCTCCTATATCACCAGTCTTTGCTAACTAAAACGGCACAGCCTTTGTTTTAGTCATTTCAGTCCCTTATGACACCAAATTTTGCTGTTATGATTAGGTTTTAGAAGTAGCCATGATTCCCTCCACCCCACTCCCAAGAAAAGTAATTTCAAAACTCATGACGGCTAATACTCCCGAAAGTAGCATGCAGTCTGCATTTGTATTGAGAAGTACTTGGCTACGAGCAGGCATGTATTGGAGACTAGAAAGCAGGAGAGGAAAAAGGGAATTAGGGGTGCCATTCAAGCTGCCGTTAAAGAATCAATACCTGGACATGCTTCAAAAAGCCATATTAGCAATTGCTGGTTTTCAGTGTCATGCCATTCAAAATAGATCAAAATAAAAATCAAGACCGTTCAATAGATTAAGTCCAGAATCAGGGAAAAGAAAGAAGGTAGATATGCAAAGACTCTCGCCAAGGTTCAGGTCACAGCAATTTTTCTTATGGAAGATATGCGGAGAAACGTTTCCCCCAAATTTGTACAGATTTGTATGGAGACGCCATGCTGGTGCCCATCTAGAGGGGCACCAACATGGCGGCCGGAAACCAGCAGAAACATTTGTCACTGATTTTTGCTACAAAAGCATGAATTTAACTCTCGAAGAACTCAAAAACGTAACAATAATACCTTATTCCATTACAAGAACTGTTCAGATAGCCGAATTCCCCGAAAGAAGTCACTTTTTAAGCCAACATCACTGCCCACTCGCCAGTCATGCAAATACCCCGTCACGCAAAAGCTTGGAAATTCAAGCGTAGTTTATGGCTAAACCAATAATCCATTCGGAGTGAAAATTTGTATTATTAATAGCTTTTAGCTGCTCTTACCTATTATGAAAGTCAAATCTCGGGAGGATAAATAGTTCTTAAGTTTGAGTTTTAGTGACGTCATGTAAAAACCAGCAATAAAATGGATGAACTCTGTGCTGCTGTAACTGAGGATCATGTAATAAATGTTTGTTTACTTTTTTTACTCAAAATTTTAAATTTACTGTTTACAGCACATCTTGTCATCCTGCTCTTGGCAGATATTGCAATAAATTGATGTGTTTGATTTGTATTAACAAGAAAATAAGAAAACTATTGAGTGCAACTTCAACAAGTTAACAAAAAATGTCTAATGCTTTTTTGACGCGTTACACGAGGCAGGCAAATATCAAACTTGCTCAAGGGATGTGATTGTAAGGTTTTGCAGTAATTAAATGAGAAGGAATGTCTCCTAATATGCCTGGGATAGGAAATTGGATGATATATTGACAAAGAAATATTTTAAGCATATTAATGTAGAACTGTTTCAGATAAGAAAAATAAAAGAATGACACAAATGTAGGTAAGCCTTTATTGACGTACAGAGTAATTTTGTCACTTAATTTACAATTAATAGAAGAAATTTTCTTGGTAAGCGTTCTGGAAGCAGGTACCTTGCGTTACTTGAATAGATGATATGCAGAAAACAATTTCCCCGCAATTTCCTTGCTTAGCGGCGGAGCGTTACTGGATGCAGGTAGCTTGAGTTACCTGAATAAATGATATGCAGAATTTAAAACGTTACTATCTTCGCAGACCAGCTTTTCCTGCAGGTTAACGATTTCCTATTGTTGAGTGTTTATCTTTGCGCGCGTTTAATAGATGTGTACAAAATACTACTAAGGGCAAAACACTATGAATCATGTCGACATAAAAGAGATCCCTCAGTCCTGCATCCAGTGTTGAAATAAGGCCGGGGTATCATGCATCTATGAAGCTAATTGTTAGCTTACCATCAATTATGTCAAACTGCTGCTTTTCGAAATTCCACTCTTTTTAAAATCGAAATGTCTTTAAGGACATTTTAAATAAATCTAATAAATGCCGTGAGGTCCGATACGGCGTTAGCCTTGTAATGTGAAACCGAGGGAAATAACATGTGACCTCTCCTGACCGCAAAGGTCATTTGACTTGTTTATTAAGCGATAGAGGACCGATTTATTTTAATGTCCATGAGTCGACATGAAGTATATAGATAAAAGAAACCGATTTGCTATGTTTTGAAGTGTGTATTCTCATAATTTTAAAGGACTCTCGACTAAGCAAGACGATAAAAAAGAGCCACAACTGTGTGTGCGACAACAAATATAAACATTGTCGACCTTTTCGAATTTTATGGCCGTTTATGCTCGCTGTGTTACTGGAAATATTTTACAAAACAACTCACAAGGACACTGGGAAATTAAAATCATTTCTTTAGCAGCAGAAGGAACGTAAATAACGGTGAGTCGTTGTTTCCTCTTTCAAACTGTTTACTTCCAAAGAATAACCTCGTGATTTGCATAAAATTGAACTCGCTTACATACCGTAACATTTTATTTTATTCACGAGGAACGTTTCAATTCCCAGAGCTATAACGTTTCTGGTGAAAATAGAATAGCCATGGTTTCCTAAAATGTAATTATTTCCACCAAATGATATATACCAGGGGCCATTTATACTACTCAAAGTTGGCCTTTCTTTGTTCCTTGCCAAGAGCAACAAAAAGCGGCTGTACAAATGCCCTTCGTTAAAAGGCTGCAAACAAAACTTCAAGAAACTTATTACACGGTTTTAAAGTATAAGAAGGAAATAATATTTGTGCCAAGTTTCGTTTTAATAGGATTGTTTTTACGCACCTGCTGTTTTCGCAAAGAAGCATGAAATTTGAACATTAGGGAGTTTAAGAAACTACTACTGCGACGCCGAAGGCATCGTCGATTAAAAACTGAATTTATAGTTTACCTACGAATCCCAGGATACCCTTAAGTCATTAACTTTGTTTATCACTGTCAAAGCTATCACCAAGGTTATCACGAAACTGAATCTGGGACACCGCGATAAATTTGAAATAGAATTTCAACAAAATAGCCGTCGTTGTTCTTCAGACAGCGCAGAATTTCG
>CM042748.1:33361703-33374203 GCA_022496165.2 Catalaphyllia jardinei | reverse complement strand
TGCGATATCTTCCATTTTGAAGACAGAGACTACCTCTGCACAGTAGATTACTATTCCAGCTACTTTGAAATCAATCAACTCATGGACAAGACTGGCAATGAAGTGATCAGAACTCTGAAGAGACATTTCTCCACACATGGAATCCCCAACAAGCTGCAGAGTGACAATGGTCCTCCCTATAGTTCTCGTGAGTTCCAACAGTTTATGACAGCCTATGACATTGAACATGTTACTAGCTCTCCGCATTACCCGAAGAGTAATGGCAAGGTAGAAAATGCTATCAAAACAGCCAAGAACCTGCTAAAGAAATCCAAGGCAGCTGGAACAGACTTCCACCTAGCTCTATTAGCATGGAGAAATACACCCTCTGAAGGCCTTGAAAGTTCTCCAGCTCAAAGAATGTTTGGTCGTCGCATTAGGACACTGATTCATACAACCAGTGAGCTCCTGAAACCCAAAATAGTTGAGGATGTTCAAGGAAAGCTCTTGAGGAGAAAGCAACTGCAAGCCGAGCACTACAACATCAGTGCCAAGGAACTTCCCCCCCCCCCCTTTGCAAGGGAGAAATCGTGCGTGTCAAACCTACAGATAGGTCTGGTAGATGGTTCAAAGCGCGTGTAGAGCAGCAAGTAGATGTGAGATCCTATGAAGTCAGGACTGAAGACGGAAGGATCCTCAGGAGAAATAGAAGGCACCTCAGAAGCAGTAAGGAGCCAGCATGCGTTAGAGTCAACCCTGAGTCCATCCACATGCCGAATAAGACTCGCCTGCCGGAAAGTCTCACCATCCCCAAACCTACTGTCAGTCCTCAGAAAGCCAGTGCCCCCCTGGAGGTACCACGGCCTAAGGAACTCAGAGAAATGACTTGTTCCAAGAAACCTGAGAACAGTCCCCAGACTGGTAAAGTGCCAGAGCCGTCCTCATCTCCCAAACCAGCTGACTGTCCAGTTACCCGAAGTGGCCGAATGTCCCGACCACAAAGTTGTCTTAAGGACTTTGTTATTGCCACGTGACATTGTTTATCGTTCTTTTAAGTTTTAAGAACTAGAGACATTGACATAGAGGCATCATTTAGGTTTTCCTGTTTTTCTAGTCGTCCGTGATTAGTTTCTTTTCTTAAACAAGGAAGGGTGTGACGATATCTCGCTTGTCAATACTAGCCAATCAGCATTAAGATAGAGCATGTGCTCTAGTTGTTGTTTTGTTGTACATCATGGCCGTGTAGCATGACTTCGTCCTTTAATAAACCTCTGTTGAGTTTACTGTTTATGAGCCGATTGAGCTTGATTTATACAACTAGTACAACAAAGAAAAAAAGTGTCGCTGCTCTTCAAATTAGCTCGAGATTTTCTTTAATACGAATTTTTGGACATACTGGACGGCAAGACTAAACGTTGATCTGACTGTCCCAATCTCGAATCACAAATGTCACACATTTGTCTGACAAACGTTTTTTGTTTGTCAAGCGGCAAATTCAAACCTGAGTTTCTGTCGGATAGGTCCAAAATTTAAGAGAATAGCTACTTACTGAGCACTCAGAATCGTAGTCCCTAGATTTCTGTGACAGTTTTTCTTCCGTCTTGTCGTTAGGACTAGAACTTCCATCTCCTTCCTCAACTGCTTATTTTCGTCGCGAATCTTCGAAACGTCTGCCATTAGTTCTCGCACAAGATCTGAAGCTGGGACGATATCTGTATCTCTCGATGTAGCTCTTGGGGTTTCGGGATCTAACACTCCGATCCCTTTGTTTTCTGTGTTCGATGAATCCATGACAATCAGTCGCAGCAGAACAAAAATACTGACTGCGGTGCGGATCGTGCGTCGACAACTTTCCTTTGTCAAATTTCCTGCCTTCTGGCAAACGACGCTGATTCGTTTGTTGCCAATGGTAACGGTCGGTTGACACTCAACGACACTTCTCACCTCGGTCAGCTTCGATCTGTTTGCTTCGAATACACTTCTATTTTATATCTCCTTCCGAATATTCAAAAGTCTGTTAGCTTCACGAAGGGAAAGGAATCATTTAGAATGAAAGGGAAAAGTCTGCACTCAGATCGCAAGAAGAAGCGTGAAAGGTTTAGGCAGCGGTGTGATCATTGCCAGAAGTTACTAAGCCATACGCAGTATCATCATCATCGTAGACTTTATTACAACTCAAGTCTCGAACACTGGAAAGCAGTGGAAGATATCAAAAGATCATCTGTTCCTGACGTGCCTGGATCAAGTTCTAGTGAAAGCGAATCCGAAGGTACGTATCAATTTATAATAAAGTTCACATTACTAGCATGCTGAGAGAACATCAATGCACTTTCATTTGTGGTTACACTCTTTAAGAATGTTGTTTCTCCGGCCCAGGCTGAATATTCATATTTTTCTGCTGATTTTAGGTTGAAAATATTCTTGTAATATTCTTAAAATAGCAGTTTTCATTGAAGAGTGGTGGGTGCTGCCGTTAAAGGTGTTTTTGAATGCAAATACGACAATGGGAACTTCAACAAAAATATAACTTATTTTATTTGCAAAATGACATGGTTACATGTATGTTCTTGGAGTATAACATTAACAAGTAGCTATTGGTGTGGCTAAAGTTTTTGTTGGGATCATGCAGTAGGAATTGCTAAAAGTGGAAAAGAAATACATTGGTTAACGAAAATTTTCTGCTGAGCGAGCACGATTTTCCACTGAGCAAGCACATGTCAATTTTTCTTATAAGACAGCTGCTGATTGGCTAGACTGCGCCATATAACAGGATATCTGATTGGCTGTTTCTTAATGCGAACGATGGGTCGAACCGTCGAACCAAAATTTCTCGATGGCTTGAAGAATGTGAAGGCTGCCTATCGGAAGCAATTATAGCTTATATAAGACATTTCTGTTTTAAAATTTATTGGGGTATCAATTAAAAGTGTTTGGCAGTCAGCGAGGTCAAGATGTCACGTCAAACGACACTTGGCCGTTTTGGCTTAAAAAAAAGCATTTCGCACAACTATTTCGCACAGAAACACGCGATTGAAACGAAAGTACCAATATAGCTAGTGGAGGTTCGTTTTGTTGGCTAGTTTCGCCGTTCAGAGAAAGGAATAATTTTATACGGTTAAGTTAAAAACATAAAATTGTGTAATTTGTTTTTACAGATGTTTGAACACACAAAATTATTTCTATCCTTTTCAAAATCTCAGCGTCGGCTTTATTCTTACATTATTTATCCAGCCTCGATATTCTTATAAAATATATTTAAAAAGAGTGTATGTAAGCTTCATTAAGCTTCCTCTCATACTTGCAGTTAGGATTTTAATTTTAGGCTCAACCTGAAGTTATTTGTGCTCAGGGAGGAAATTTCAGAAGGTTGTTCTTGACATTAAATTATGCAAAGTCCACTCAAGTTATAAGAGCTGCCTCACATTAAACCCATGTGGAATGTTGAGAGAACATAAGAAAAGCCTGTGAAGCCCAGGTCAAACGGTACATGATAGTCAAAAATAGTTTGACGAGGATAGTACAGGGCCCGGTTGTTCAAAGTCCCGATTAGCGCTAATCGGAGATTAAATTGCTAAGTATCATTAACTATCATTGACTGTGATGTGTCATTTGACCAGGGCTGCAGGACAAGTGATTTAAAAGCTTTTCAAGTGTATTTTCTGCAAACAACTATGAAAAATGTTTGATATACACGCATGTAAAATACAATGTTAAAGGTCAGGTACAGTATAGAGGATATTACATGGCCGCGCAGAGGGTCAAAAATTCTCTGATTGATGCAAAATATTTCAGTGAAATAAGTGAAATATTTTTCAAGACAAGTAGATAAATTTTGCATCCCCAAGCGGTCATGTAATATTCTATTAATTATATATAAAAAACAATGGATTTAAAGGCTTCATCGAAGGGCCCTATTTTATAAATGTAACAAATTAACAGCAGTGATCTTTTCATGTGCGAAGATATCATGTTTTCACGCGAATGTTTACTTGGTATTTCATTTGTGTTTGTATAATAAAATGATTTACGTCACGTGTTCATTAGGGGTATCAAATGGTCCCATCCAATTTGAAAGTGCTCGCAAAATTTGTACTTGCTCGAATTGCTCTCAAAAATTAGATGGGTGCTCACATGCTCGCAGGTAACAGGTAACCCTACCTGAAACATTTCGCTTGTAAAGGTGGGCTATCTTTGACACTCTTATAAGGGGAAATACTTGCTTGTAAACAGGGCCTTAGAAAGCTTCAGGTCCCGTTCGGCGTTTGACTCTCGTGTAGTTAAGTGAAGTAATAATATTAAGGGAAAGTTCACTTAATATGTCAAGGGAGGGGGGATGAAGATATTTAACAGGGGCTCCTAAAAGGAGGGCTCAGAAAAAATGGTTGGGCTACGAGGGGGGACTCTGCTACCATGAAAACTATGTGTGAAGCATCGGAGTAGAGGTAGGCACTCTGCGACAATAAATACTCGAAAACTTTTGCACCTGTTGTCCAGATTACTTGGCGCAAAACAACGTTGCTCGCCATTTGTAATTTTCTAAATGCTCGCACGAGGAAATTGATCACTGCTCATGCTCGCAAAAATAAACGCACTGCTCGCATGCTCGCAAATGCTCGCAAAGACCATTCGATACCCCTATTCATTGAATGACACAGTAAATTAATCACACTGCACTATCCCCTCTGTACATACACAGGCATATGAAGTCTTTATTGAAGTCTTCCATTCAGAATTTAGCAGTTTTACTACACGCGCTGTTTACTTCGTATCTCACTCAGTAGATGTACTCTACACTGCTGGATTTGCACAACAGTTTTCTTGTGGACAGAAGCCCATTACTCATTTGTATGTATTTTCAACAAAATGATTTTAATGTTTATTTGTAGATGAAACTGCATTTGGACCAGTTACATGTATACCAGATCTTCCTGGGAGTGATTCAGGTACCCATACACATGCATCCTGGCTTTCTGTATACAATGAAAGTAGTATAGGGTGTCGGTATGGGACCTAACCAATCAGATTCTAGGATTTCAAATTTGGACCAATCAGCGAGCCGTTGGCTGTGATCGATTTTTTGAAGGTCTGGACCCGAGATTGGGTTAGGGTCTAGGACCGCACGGCTAACATGGAAGCGAGGTTGGGACTGGAAGTGACGTCATGACAACCGAAAGTGACGTCAACGGACTGAAAGTGACGTCATAAAGTCAAAAAGAAGGACAGACTTGGATTTGAAAATCTCATACAAACTCTCTTATTTTGCCTATGAATAAAAAACAGACAATGTATGGGAGCTGCCCCAATGAACCACTCTTGGATATCATCGTTGCGGACTGGATGGAGGAGTGGGACGAAAGTCTGTGGTGTAGGGATAATCTTCCGGGTACTCTGGAGGAGTCCAGAACCGTGTGAAGCGGATGTGCGTGACAGTGACCTCGTTGGGATCGTAGGGATAGGCGAAGGGTCCTGCTAGTTGTTGTCTTTGTATATACTGTTGTATGTGATGGAACTGGATTCTGTAATGGACGGATTGGAGACATGGTCTGAGCTCGTCGGGGATGGTTTGATTGATGAGTCGGTAGATGATTTTTCGGACAGACTGCACGGGATCGATGGGTGTGAAAATGGCAGCGTGAATGAAGAGGGAGCGTGGACCCACGGGAATGGTGGAGATGAACCAATCGAGGTTGACCCACATGATGTAGCAGACCATGACATCGATGGGGTGTGGTAGACGATCCCAGGAGCGAGTACCTGGATGATGAAGTCGGTGGGTGACCGAAGTGCTCCTGACATCGGCGAGGGTAGTTCTGGCCCTTTCGATGAGGGTGGGTCCTTGTAGTTCGGGGGGTGTCACCGAAACAGGATTTTTGTCGGATTCTTTCAGGCTTTCATTGGCTCTGAGTTCCTCGTGGACGCTCTCTGTGCTGTTGCTGTCGTCGTTGGTCATGAGTCGACAATGACCGCATTGAAACCTGGTTTCGCAGGCTTTTCGGAAACAGCGTTTGTGGAGGAGTTTTCTACAGGAGGGCATCACGTGACAGCGAGTGACGGAGGCAATGTGTAGATCCAATTGACAGATGAAACATTTGTCTTGGAAGGGTTGCAATTCGGGTCCCATACCTAGCAAACGTAGACTTTGTCTGCAAGCCATGTTGATTGGAATGATCGGGGTGAGCACTGTCTTTTTTAAGTAGACGGGGTGTCACGTGTTTTTTGTTGAGGTCATGACAGGGGATACCCCTATCCCCTCTGTTCTGACGTCACGAAAAAGGAGGTCGGTGATTGGTGGAGGTGTGAGACATAAAGGAAGAGGGTGCTGAGTTTCGTCACTCGCAGTATTACACTGGTCTTGAGCGCCGTCATGCCTGCTACACTCAGTTACGAGGTGATCTCCGAAACATCGACGATAACATGAGGAAGTTGAGCGATGAATGGTTGCGCATGCAATTCAAGAAGCGTCGCGCCAAGAAAGAGTTGGTGAAAAAATATGAAGACGAGAATGGACCTTATTCACAAGGTCATTCAAAAACTGCAACAGTGTCGCGGGAGAATGGTGAGGACGAATAAACAGTTCGGCAACAGTGTGGAGAGGCAGAGGGCCAAGGAGGAGATGGAGAGTCGTCTCCCTGACTTGGAACCGCTGAGGGAATTTTCTAGTAAATTTTAGCTTTTTTCAATGGGATTCCCCTTAGGGGTCGAACCCCACCACATCTGTCAAGTCAATGATTACACAGAATGAGAGAGAGAGAGATTTTAACCAATTTAATGACACATAGATTGGCGCCACTGCCAAAAGGCGTGACATTCAGTGACAGGACAATGATGAACTTGTTCATTTCTGTGAAAACCGCAGCTGGGTAACAAAGAATAGAATTGGGTTCTTAAGACATCATATTTGGGACAACCCAATGTTTCTAAATCGAGCGAAGGTAGGTTCAGTTTCTGTAACAAGTCTTTTTCCACGTGCCCCCCCCCCCTTGTAGCCTACCACGGTTCTTGTATCTGTCTTGTGTTCTCGATATAGGTTCCTGACCAAGGGTTTCAACAGCATGGGAATTTGAGCATGTTCTTCTCGGCTGGGTTGGTAAGTGAGCCCGTGGATGTTGTGGCAGACGAAATTGACTGTTTGTTTGTCTTTGTCGTTCAAAGCCTTGTATGGGATGGGGATGAAGAAAGCATGGCGTCCGTGTTCTCCGTTTCAAGTGCAGTAACCCAATTCTCGGGCGTGAAACGTTTTGTTGACGAAGAACCCTTGCAAGTCGAAAATGAAGCAGACATTGTTCTGTACCACCTCCATGTTTAAAATGAATGACTTGGTTTTGAAAAAGTGTCTTTTATGAAAAAGGAGTGAACCAATGAATGCTTGAGACGTCACTTGGTCATGAACCATTCCACTTCTTTTCGCACTGCATTGCGGACCATGTCATGTCATCACTTCATCTTGTCCAAGGGCAGTTGGTGGTATTTCTGGTAGAGTTGTCGTTTGGCTGAGTCTAGGTATTGCTCCACGTCGTCGACACCGCAACTCACGAAACAACCTTGGCCAGGACACTTGAAGTACTCCCAAAGACCCCACTGCGTGTCGGTTTCTCTTTGCTCCAAAGCTTGGTCAGGATGAGCTGGACAAGGATCAAGGAGGGGTGTATCGGGTGGTGGGTTCTTCTGGTTTTTCTTGTTTCAGCTGGGAGAGTGTTTGCAGGAAGACATCTGGGCCGAATTCTTCGGCGGGGTCTGTGGAGGAGAATCGGAAAAAGACTGGTTACCATTCTCTCTTTGCAATGTGTCTTGTATGTGTTTGAGTACGAGTTTACGTTTGGGCGTGAGGGGTCGGTATTGGTGCAGATATTTTAAAGTTTCTTTCTGACGTGTTCGTTTTAAGGCGAACGCGGTGACGCGTGAGGCATGTTCCTCTTCGTCGGCTTAATCGATTTCTTCTGTTTGATCTTTGATGTTGGGAAAAAAGGTTTTCAATGTGACGGTGGAATGGAAGTGAACGCATTTACCTGACTTGATCTTCTTGTTCTTGGCTTTGTCCTTGTTCTTGTTCTTCTTTTGTGACTATGGTTGGCGGTGAAGAGATGGAGGTGCCTCAAAACGAACCTGTGCCTAAGAATGAGGAGGAGGAAAAACCCGATTTCGTGTTTACGATGTTGCACCGAACCATCGACACCATAGTGATAGAAGAAGTGTCCGTGCTTGGTTTGAAAATGAACAAGTACAGAGCGGTCCTGGCCGAGGCCGTCTTGAAGTTTAGTGAAGAGCACGAAAACGACCACGCTGATCTCAGTCGATTGACGGATGCCTTTCGAGCTGGTTGGAAAGTGTATAGGGAGAAGGAAAACAACAGTGGATGTGTTTATGAAAGAGATGAACAATAAACTTTGGGTGCTTACCCGTTGCAGTTCAAGGAACCGGGATGGAGAGTAGGAGTCACCGGCGTTTTTTTGCCGGAAGAACCTCGAAGGATCAAGTTGAACGATCCGTTCCTGTTTCCTATTGAATGGGAAGAGCTGGCGGATCCACAGGAGGGATTCTATGCCCATGAGAGAGTGGAAGTGAAGGAGACCGATTTTCAAACCCCTCCCAAGGCTGGAACGGACTTCTTCAATGCCATACGAGATCGATATCTATGGGCCTTGAACGAGCAAACCGTATCGGATCTACGATATCACAAGAAAGGAGATCCTAACCAATGGACTTACACGGTGATGAACCGCGCCAAGGAGGGGGGAGCAAGCCTCGACAATTCGCGGACCTGCACGACGATCCAGGTCAACAATTCGCGTCGCTTCCCCAAGTTGAGCATCGGTTTGGAATTGGCCAAGGCCATGGGTTGAGTGAAAATGGGAACCTTGCAGAACAGAGAAGCGGGTACGTGCTGGGACCTAATTTGAGGACAGAGTTCCCGGACCGGGTGGTGCCGGCGGCCGTCGATCTCGTCCGACCCCTGAACAATGGAGACGAGATCTTTTACAAAGTCGATCCCGATGTCGTACACCTGAGCGCCTTCATCAATTGGGTTTTAACGGATTTGGACGGGGCTTACGAAAGAGCGTTTGGAAACAATCATCGTCCGCTGTACCTGTACTCGAATGCCATGCGCAGTATGTTCGTGGGCAATCAAGTCACGGTGCGAAAGATCCCTTACTCCTTGGAGGAGAGACATTTTGTACCCGACACGGTGCAATATATGCCAGTGCGCAGCGACGTGATCGACATTATCGAGACACAAGTCGCCGTGACCTTATTGAACGGATCGCATCATCAACTCCTCGACGATGACTTGCTCATTCGTTTGGATGACTTGTATGCCCATTACCATAAACAGTGGTGGTGTCCAAGACAAATGTTTTATCGATACAAGTGGTGTCACGGACTTTTGAATGGATTAGCTTTGTTGCTCATGCCACGGGCAAAGCGATGGCCTTGGGAGCAGCCGGGGGAGCCGCCGGCTGCGGTGCCAAGCGAGGACTCAAAGCCATGCCCAGACGCCGAAAGAAAAGACCACCTCCCCGCAATCCAAACATATCACTGCCTTGTTAATGGGGAAGAAAAGATTGAGGATAGTATAAAAGAACAAAACCGTTCTTCGCGGTAATCCCAAAAGTCTGATATGTCGATACCTATAAAAATGGAGTTCGAGGTATGACTGACCATTTTTCAACATGCCTAGACGAGTGCAACGACGGAGACGACGAAGACGCCAGAAAGGAGAGATTCTACCCTTGGCAGCACTCATACCCGCCCTGATGGTCACGGGTAAAGCGGTGGCCTTGGGAGCAGCCAGGTGCGCTGCCGGCTACGGTGCCAAGACAGCCTTTCGAGCTGTCACACGTCGAGGGAGACGGTGATAAAATACCTTGTCCAAGCATTTACACTGCATTAGTCCACGTTGAATCGCTGACGACGAGAAGCTCCTTTCTTGGACAGCGTTCCCAAACAAGCCAATCGACACAAACGACAAGAATTGTTGAAACACGCCAATGCTGATCAGATCAACGCCGTCAGCGAAATTGTCTTGAACCTACTCAAGAAGACAATTCCCGTCAAGCCCAGCACGCTTCAAAGACTCCAACGCCATAAAAAGGTGCTACGAGAGGTGGAGAAGCGCAGAGATTCCCTGAAGAGACGACGTGCGTATCTCTTGCAGCAAACAGGTAGCGGCTTTTGGCAGGGTCTGAAAGAGAGTTACGGACAATGTCACTAAATACTCGAGATGGCAGTGGCTATCCCCTGGAAAGAATCGACCGGCCAGACCCAAACCCAACCAGATGGCCCAACTCACTAGACACTTGCAAGAAGCCAATCTGAGAGAAGAGAAGGAACGCGATCGCGCCCACTACTGGAAACGCATGTACCATCGCGTCAACCAGGAGTATATAGCTCTTCAATTCGGGGATCTCTGTTCAGATTGTCGACGAGTCAAAGACGGAACAGATCCCGGCGAAACGTACACGCTGTGTCCAGCTTGTCAACGAGGCAAGGAGACCCTCAAGACGCTGACTCGAAAATTGGAAGAGAAAGAAAAAGAAAAGAATTACTGGCAGGATTGTTACGAGACGGCGTGGCGTCAACTAGGTGATTTCCCAGACGGACAGTTGAACCATGACGGAGGAAGTCATGATAATCCCCACCCAAGAGTTTGAACGCTTGCAAGAATACTACAAAGGACAATTCACCCACAGTGCCTTATTGAACAAAGCAGGACGTTGGCCGCCGAGAAACTCATGATCCTCAAAAATCCCAAGATTCCCAGTGCCACGGTCGTGAAACTGGTCAAACCCATGGCCCGGAACAAGCGCGATTGACCAAACGCATTCGTATGTGAAACATTCCCACCAGTGGAGTCGGTGCCCCCGACGAAGACGAAGCCATGGTAGACAGTCCTTTGGAATCCCTCTTGAAGAGGCACACCCGGTTCGTGGAGGATCAAAAAGGAAGCCGCCAAAACTACGAGTGGATGATTTAAGAAGGCTGCATTGTCGGGAGCCGCCAAAAGTCTTCTCAAGAGCATCGGTGTCGATCCCAAGTATATCGACGACGACGACGACGGTAGTCAAACACCCAAAGCCAAAGGAAAGCAACCCTTGAAGAAAGCCAAGAAAACCGAGGTGCAAAAGTTGTGGGAAGGTTGGGACGATCCCACCAAGAAGAAATTGAAGTATGGTAAATACAGGAGCTAAAAGGAAACGCAAGAGAACACGTCAACGCGGTTATGGTTTCGACATTCAAAAAATGTTGGGTAAGACAGGCATCGAATTTCATTGGCCAGGCTACCAGTACATGGGACCCGGCAGGCACTTGAAAAAGCGATTGAAACGAGGTGATCCGGGCATCAATCGATTGGACAGGATTGCCAAACAACAGGACATTGATTATAGTCGTTCCAAGAACTTACAAGACAAGTGACAAGACAAGATTCTTTTCTCATGAACAACACTTGAGTCATTAAAAAAGTGTTCCCAGTGTTCATTTCTTGCTGTTCTTCTTCTTCTTCTTCATCATGGACACAAACTTCTTGTAGATGCTTGGCTCCACGCGATCGTACAGATAAGAACGGTTAGTCAAGGCCATGTGACAACCAAAACGCGCTTCGTCCAACACGCTGGCGAACCCTTGACACTCCTTACATTTTTCATCGCTCTCGCAGCACGTTTTTACCACACACTCACGCGTGGTCACCTCGTCATCCCCCACGCCCACTTCCAACAGATAATCCACCAGGTGGTGAAAGACATCCCCTCGCCCATCTTGTTGCACGCGCAGCTTGAAGCGATCACGCATTTCGGTCACCATATTCCACAGCAATCCCAGCGAGAGGCGCGCCACGATATCTTCCCATTCGCATAACTTTTCCTTGGGCATGGGAAACCAAAAGGGAAATGCCACGGTGAAGATGCGACGACGCACGTGTCGCATGGCTCTAAACCCCTTCACGTTGAGGACAATGTGCAACTCTCGCATCTCTTAGGTGGTCATGGGAACAGCGCGCACCAAATGATGTTTGAGGAAACAAGCCTCGATCTTGTCCGAGTCCTTGGGGGAAAACTGGTCACGCTGTATCACTTCACCCGTCACTCCGGTGAGGATTAAACACTGGGACAAGTCAAAAGATGCTGGTCTGGAAATTTCTCACGCAGACACGCTTCATGAACGCTGCTCCTGCAACATCTCAGCAAAAACATCTTCTCCCCTTCCTCGGTCAATGACTTCGTACACAAGAGGCAACAACTCCCCATCTCAAACGCATTACATGTGCGAACCATCTGAAAAAAATAAAAAAAATACTTTTTTTTTGGCTCCGACCAGGAATCGAACCTAAGTCTTCGCGGCCACAACGCGACGTCTTTACCACTAGACCATCGAAGCACTCACCTTCTTCAGGATTTCTTTTTCTCGCCACTTTGCAACAACTTCCCAACAGGTTCGTTGAAATTCAAAGCTCCACAATTGGGACAATACACTTTCCAAGAGGGAAAAATCCACGTGTGCTTCACTCGACAGTCAAAGTGATAAAG
>CM042748.1:33344203-33356703 GCA_022496165.2 Catalaphyllia jardinei | reverse complement strand
TACGGGGGTCGATTTATCTTTGAATGTAAGTTTGACACACGCGACTTAAATTTGACCTCACGCTTACCAAGCTTTTACAGAGATATGCTGACTGTTTGGCAGGAGTTGCACTCTAAGAACCCCTCCTCGACTATGGAATATCTACACCAAATTATTTGGAACAACCGTTTCATAAGAATAGATGGGAAACCAGTGTTTTACTCGTCATGGTAGAGAAAAGGTGTAACTAAAATTCACCATCTTTTAAACGAAAGAGGAACATTTTTATCGAGACCCGATTTTCAAAGAAAATATGGTTTGTCAGTGAACTTTTTAACTTATAATGGTATTCTTGCTGCGATCCCTGGTGAATGGAAAAAATCAATTCTTAATTCAGGACTTCTTGATAACCGTGAGGGACACAGCCTCACGTCCGCGAACGTCACGGCCAAAACTGCCCGTAAAATGTTTGTGCTGAAATTGCTTAAACCCCCAAACATAGAAAGGAAACTAGTAGAACAAAATATCTCGACTAAAGCTGTCTATGAATTACCCTTCAAGGTAACAATGGAAAACAAACTTAGATGTTTTCAATATAAGGTGGTACATAACATTCTACCTACTAACAGCAATCTTTACAAAATGAGATTGAGAACATCTCCGGGCTGTGATCATTGTAGCCACCCTCATGAGAATTTATTTCACCTTTTATATGAATGCCCCAGTATTCAATGTTTTTGGCAAAGGGTAATTAGTTGGTGGAACGAAAAGAGATCGGAAAATGTCACCCTAAGCACTTTGGATATTTTGTACGGCTATAACCCTGAATCAAATATTTTTCAAGCCCTCAATCATTATATTATTATTGCGAAGTACCACATCTTTCTCTCATGGTTGAACAAAACCTCTCCAAGTTTTGAAATTTTCTGCGTTTTACTTAATGAAAAGATTCTTTGTGAACGTACCATTGCTTTTAAAAATAACACATTGGGAAAATACAGAGCAAAATGGGGAACACATGCATGAGCTGTGTCAAATATCTTTGTCCCAGGGGATGTGCCACTCCTACTCTTATGTCTCTATTTGTAAAATAATTGTAGTCTAAGTGTTGGTATTGTAAATTAAAGAAGTAATTGTATTGTTTTGCAGAGTAATTTATGTAAATTGCAGTATTGTAAGTAGCACCTACAATTACATTGTTTTGTTAAGTAGCGTAATCAAGTAGTCTAAGTATTTGTATTACCGTTGTGAATAGTTATCTCTGCTGTAATTTGTACATGTATTGTTGTTGTAAATTAGGTTAGGAAATGTACAGGCGTAGTATTGTAAAAAGGTGCTCAGCTGTCAAAATAAACCAACTTTGCATCCAAAAAAAAAAAAAAAGAAATACAAGAATACATTGTACAATTAAAAATCAGACAAGAGGTCATAGGCGAAGATGGAAAAGACTTAATGTCTAGCTTGTGTCAAATGGAGACTCGGACAAATTAAATGCACAGCAGACCATTGCAGATGTGGAAAGTATCAACTCCGCATCCCAACTCCGCATCGATGAGGAACGAAAAGACACGATGAAACGACTGTGTCGCGAGATCGAGCGCTATGCACGCCTAAAAGGATATGGGGACTCGGACATATCCAATGCGTTCCGAACAAAAGGAGGTGTCATACCTGTGAAAGACATCATACGAAAGTATTCGAAAGAAAAAACATTCATCGGCTACGGCTTGGTCAACTCCCTTAGTTCCGTGACAGGATTGGAAAAAAAATGACACTTTTTCCTTTTCTCTTTATGACCAGACCATGAATGCACAACCAAATTGGAATTGATGAAGTACACGGATAGCTATTGGACTTTATTACCCCCACAAATAAAAGAGAAGGTTCTGGCCTATAGAGCAAGTCAAGAATTGATCGAAAGGCGTGAACGTTCATTCAATTGCAGTTTGTGTGACCAAATAAAATTGTATGCTCGATTGCGACAAAAGTGGTTCATAGGCCATACGATGCCGATCTTTTCGCAGAAGAGTGTGCGACAACGATCACATACATATGCGAGTTTACGGTCATTATTGGGATTTGAACGGTGTCAAAAAAACGAAATTCTTGCATTTCACTTTACCGGGGGCCTAGAACGATGCGTTGGTCTCAGAACCGGTTTGTGGTATCAAACGCATCCATTTCTTTGACTTGCATACCATTGTACACAGTAGGGCGTCATTGCACTAGGGAATTGACACACGTCCCGTTTGTAAAAGAATACAACACGTGATTAAAAAATATTCTCGTTCTTTTCAGGATTGTCTCCTTATTTGGTGTGATGTGCATTTCATTGGCTCGTCTGACTCATTAAATAAAGTTCTAAGTTCCTCTACTCCACATTCCCCGTCATGTTACGATTCAGACCAGAATTTCACCTCGACGACGAGGAAGACAATGCCCTCCTAGCCCATCATCTGGACGAGGTGGAGCGAGGCTTTGATTTCCTGTTGACGCCCTACTTGGATCTACGCGTGCGTCGACTGGGTGTCAGACACCGAAACTATGTGGGACGGTTGATGCAACGCGGAGGCGGGGCTCCTTTACCCGTCCAAAAACAATGACAGATCTTACCCCGCCAAATGGAAGAAGCGCTCCAACGCGCCATACGAGAGCAAGTCCTCGAAGATTCAAAAGTCCAACCCAACGACTACTTTCTCATCAACATCAATTCCAATAGTTTGAGACACTCGTACCGTTCCAGTCGCATGCGAATCAGGGAATAGATCAACAATGATCTCAGGGCCCGTGAAATTATGCAACGGACTTCGCGCATGTTGAACTTCAACGAACAGTTTCAATTGGACGATTCCTTCTCCCTGCACATTTCCCACATTCGTGATCCAGGACAGGGAGCCGGGAACAAACGAATCCTTAAAGGAAGCATGGCGTTGGACAAATTATTAGATCTCAGAAAGAGCGTCATCAAGATCAACAACGATGACAAACTGTGCTGCGCACGCGCCATCGTGACCATAAAAGCCTGCTGCGACTTTGGAAGTCGTCATTCCGAGTACGTCAGTCTACGACGGGGCAGACCCATTCAAGAACGACACGCCCGACAACTCCATCGCGAAGCTGGTGTTCCCGAAGGGCCTTCCGGGTTGCCCGGACTCGAGGCTTTTCAACGTCATCTCGCTCACTATCAGATCGTGGTCTTGTCCGTGGATCACCAGTACCAAATCATCTTCAAAGGCCCTCCCCAGGACAAACAAATCGTTCTCATCAAAGTGGGTGAACACTACCACCAATGTAACTCTCTCCCAGGTTTCCTCGACACGATTTATTTTTGCGTCGAGTGCGAGACCAACTTTGAAAACGTTGACCCTAGTCACCATCCCTGCAAAGGTCAGAAATGTCTCGCTTGTTTCCAAACCGAGTGTGAGGATTATCGAGCTCGTCCCAGAGAGTCCCATGCTAATCCATGCCGGTGTTGTCATCGGTTCTTCTTCGGGGACCAGTGTTTGACCAATCATCGCACGTACTCCTCGACCAACGGGCAAAAAGCCGATCTCGCCAAAAAGATCAAAAGCGTTTGCGGGTCCACGAAGAAATGCCCTCAATGCAACCGACTCCTCCGACCCAGCGAGATCAAGAGGAGTCAGGTATGCCGCTACGCCGAATGCCCCTCGTGCAAAGAATTCCACAATCTCTACACTAACCAGTGTTTCATCCAGAATCCCACCAAGCTGGAACAAAAAAGGAAATTACTGAAATCCAAAAAACGCAAGGCGGACGGATCGAAGAGTCAGGACACCAAGGAAACGCTGTTTTTGTACTGGGACAGTAAAACCATGCAAGACACGGGCGTCCACGTGCCCAACCTAGTGTGTGCCGCCACCTCCAACTGCGAAGACGCCTTTCATTTCGAAGGAACCACGTGCTTTTGCAATTTCGTCGATTGGTTGAGAGAATTAGCTCTGGATCACAAACTCACCGTAATGGCTCACAATTCCCAGGGGTTCGATTCTTACTTGATCCTGGATGAACTCTACCGACAATATGTCTTCCTAGAACAGATCGTCAACGGCGCCAAGATCGTGTCGTTGTCCATCAACGGAGGTGGCATTGTGTTCAAAGACTCTCTGTGCTTCTTTCAGATGCCACTGTCCGCGTTTCCCAAAGCGTTGGGGCTCGTGAAACAAAAGGAAGGGTTCTTTCCTCATTTCTTCAATACCCCCGCTCATCAGACTTATGTGGGACCTTTATCTGACAAGACATACTATGATCCTCAAGGCATGTCCTAGAGAGCCCAAGAATTCCAACGATGGTACGACGCACACGATCCCTACTACCTCTTTGACTTTTTAAAGGAACTCGTGGCCTACTGCGAATCGGATGTGCTCCTTCTCAAAGGCGTCAAGTGTTTTGCCAAGAATTCGAAGAGATCAGCGGTTTCCCACTCGAACGATCTATCACCTTCGCCTCGGCCTGCAACCTCTTCTACCGCACCAAACACATGCCCGAAAGAACCCTGGCCTCCGAACCGGTCAGCGGATGGCACGCCCAAGGCAAACCCCATTCCCTAGCGGCCATGGAATGGTTGACCTACCTCAACCGAAAACCCAATGTCAACATTCGGCATACCTGTAACGGAGGGGAACACGTGATCCTTCACGGCGCCAAAACGTATTACGTGAACGGGTACGATAACAACACTCACACCGTCTACGAACTCGACGGCTGCTTCCGGACCGCGACAAGACACGGCACAAGATGTGCGACAAAACAATGCGTGACGTCTACGAAGCCACCCGACTCAAACAGGATGCCCTGTTCGCCGAAGGCTACAACGTGGTGGTCATGTGGGAATGCGAGTGGGAACGATTCAAGCAAGAGGACGAGAGCGTGCGTCAACTCGTCGACTCCTTCGAACTCGTCTCCAGGCTCCAACAGCGAGACGCGTTCTTGGGGGGACACACCAATGCCTTCAAGTTGTATCACATGGTCCAAGACGGTGACAGATCTGTTACCTCGATTTTACGTCCCTCCACTCCTGGACCAACAAAAACTGTTTCTACCCGGTCGGACATCCCGTTATGATCCACGAGCCCAAAGGGACCGATACCTCCTCGTACTTTGGGCTGGTGAAATGCAAGATCCTTCCTCCCTACGGTCTCTACCATCACGTCTTACCCCAACGCAGCGGCGGTAAACTCACCTTCTCCCTTTGCAGAACCTGCGCAGAGCAAGAACAACCCAAACCGCTGACCGAACGAAGTTACCGTTGCCGCCACACCGAAGCAGAACGGTGTCTCGTGGATACGTGGCCGACCCCGGAAGTGCAGGAAGCCATCAATCGAAGTTACGTCATCTAACACGTGTACGAAGTCTGGCATTTCCCACGCACCCCCAACACCATGTTCTCCTCATACGTCAACACGTTTCTCAAAATCAAGCAGGGAGCCAGCGGATGGCTCGAGTGGGTGGGGGACGATCCCAATAAACGTCAACAGTACATCGACGATTACCGAGACAAGCAAGGAATCACTCTCGAAGCCGACAAGATCCAAAAGAATCCTGGTCGACGTTCTCTCGCCAAGATGATGTTGAACAGTTTCTGGGGTAAATCCGTGTAACAAGGCAACAAGAGTCAAGTGGAAGCCATCTCATCTCCGACCATACTCTACGAACGGCTCAAAGACGACAGTTGGGAACTCCAAACACTGCGCGTCATGAACGACGAGATAATCGAAGTGGTCCACAAACGTGTCGACGAGGAAGAGACGGTCCAAGTCAACATCAACATCTTCGTGGTTTGTTTCACCACGTGCTGGGCCCGACTCAAACTCTACCGGGAAGGACTCAGTCGACTCCTACCAGAACAAGTCATGTACTTCGACACGGATTCCATCATCCTCTCGGATCGACCCGGTCAACCCATGCTGTCCTTAGGCGATCATCTCGGGGAATTCACCAGCGACCTTCAAGCCGACGACCACATCGTCGAATTCGCTGCCGCTGGCCCCAAGAATTACGGGTACAGAACCCACCAGGGCAAAGTTCAATGCAAGGTACGCGGTTTCACCCTCAACGCGCGGGGGAAGGTACAATTGAATTACGAGCTGCTGAAACAAAACGTCCTCGACGAAGTCAAACAACCCGAAGACGGCCCGAGGGAACTCCGAGTCCACAACCCGCACAAGATCAAACGGAATGTCGAAACCAAGACGCTTACAGCCGTGGAAGAAACCAAGCTATACAAAGTGGTCTTCAACAAGC
Organism: Catalaphyllia jardinei; assembly: GCA_022496165.2. NCBI lineage: Eukaryota > Metazoa > Cnidaria > Anthozoa > Scleractinia > Caryophylliidae > Catalaphyllia > Catalaphyllia jardinei. The sequence continues at coordinate 33,350,463 of CM042748.1, read as the reverse complement.
GCGTCGTCGATCCCGACACGTTCCTATGGCTACGAGAAACAGTCCACCCTCCTAGACGAAGATCTCATTCAAGCCCAGGCCACCCAACTCGATATGCAAAATGTAGAATTGTTAATGACTCTGTGAATAAAATTGTTTTTCACCTCTCACTGTGCTTGTCTGTCCTTCTTTTCGACTTTATGACGTCACTTCCGGTATCGATGAGGGCACTTCTGGTTGTTATGACGTCACTTCCGGTCCCAGCCTCGCTTGCATGTTGACCGCACGGTCCTAGGCCCTAACCCAAACTCGGTTCAGACCTCCAAAAAAATCGATCACGACCAACCTTGTCACGTGGGCCAAATACGCCTCGCTGATTGGTCCAAATTTGAAATCCTGCAATCTGATTAGTTAGGTCCCATACCGACACCCTATTCTACTAATGTAGCTTAAAAGCCTAAAACTGTTCCATTTTCTTTCAAGTTTCCATGTTTATCTGGTACAAAAATATGTGGAAATTTAAAATCCAGGCACAGGTTTTTGGGCCTTTCATTTGTAGCGACTTTCAGCAAAGTGTCATACAGCTGTAATGTTAAAATTTCTTTGAGTTTTAGTATTTAAGAGGCAATTCAAAAGTTCACACAGTGGAGCTGAGCAAAATCATAGATTCATCAAAGTAAAAATTTATATTAAGTACAGATCTTGTGGGCAATAGGGTTTAAGATATCTGTGATGTGATCTGGATGCATTCAAGTTCACATCTCTAAAAAGACAGAAGATGTCCCTGAGGGTGTAAAGTAACCTAGTTATTTTCTGATATACATGTACCTATTTGTTTTTATCACAAAATCATAAAATTGATGTGAATGTGCTGACATTGACAAGGTTCATAAAATTAACATACTTGAATTGCAGTGTGCCATTCAGGGCAAGCAATTCTCAATTTTGTTCATGCCAGAGCACTCTGCCTTTGTTCTTAGGTTTTCAAACTATTTCAGTCTCAAAGCCATGTTCATAGTATTTATTTTTATTTAAGTTTACTTGTACAGACTGTCAGTAGTTTTGGTGAAACTTGCTGTTTTTTTATTACTTATGACCAAAGTGAAATGTGCCTAAAATTTAAAGCTGTGATTCAAAATTGTTGTTTTGAAAGTATATTATAACATAGCTATATGCTAGCGTGCGCTCTGATTGGCTTATTTTTTATCAAAAAAATTAACAAATAGATTCCATGTTTCCGTGCGTCTGTTCAGTAATAGATTACAGATGACGTCAAAATGTGGTAAGAACAAAAAAGTGGCTCAGGAGGCGTAGCCGAGTGTGTCACTGATGTTCTTACCACATTTTGACGTCTTCTGTGGTCTATTACTAAATCAGACGCACGGTAACATGGAATCTATTTGTTTTATATAACAACGAAAAGCCTTTTTTGTTTCCAAACATTTTAATATAACGCGAAAGCCAGCCTTTTGCCCCGCCTTAGCCCCGCCTTTGCAGGAAAAAAAGCCATTTGACGTGATCTATGCATTCAAAATGAAGCAGTTTCATTGGTTCCTATGCGTAGCAAAGAATTGTGATTGGCCGAGAAAACTCACGCCACTGTCAAACCTGACTCGAGCGTCGCTTCTCGTGGAATGAAAACTTACAGCGAAAGCAGAATTGAACTGCAAAATCTACAAATCTTGAAGAAAATGCTGGAATAATCAAGTCAGTTTTTGTCATTGGAGCAGCCCTGTGAGCCGAAAAGCTTGGACGCTGCCTTGAAAATTGCAGGAGTTCAAGAAATAGTCTCAGAAAACTTGTGGTTGCGGTCAACCTAGAGGCCACGTAAATGACGGTGTAGATTTTTGTCTTCTGTGGTTGGTGATTCTCAAATCAGCTTGATATAGTGTTGGAGACACATTTTAGCTGCGATACTCTTGACCGTGAGCTGTGGTTAGCTATACTTAGCTTGCTGTTGTGGCCTGAAACGGACAGGAACATTTGCATCGGAAAGGAAGGTTATGTATTTTATTTTACCAATTTTAAGAAGTGATGTTTTGATGTTTCATTGCTGACATCAATCAGTGAGTCAACAGTTGTTTTGACACTGGGAAAAGTTAAATTTTTTAAATGAATTAATCTCAGAAACATTTTGTTTATTGGGTTTGTTAAATTCGAGATAACGGAGTGGTTCTCGGCTTACCAAGACCAAGTTTGTGCGTGGTTTAGTCGCGCTTAACTGCGACTGAGGCTGCTAGAAAATTATTTCTGTATCGTTGTTTAAAAAGAAACGGCTTTATCTTTCGTTTTCTAACTTCTCAAAGCTGTTCAATTCCTCGGCAAGACTTTTCTTGTACCTTAATTTTTGCCCAGTCACGTAAAATATCGTCCTACTTCTCAAAACTTTCCGCCATTTTAAAACGGTAGAGGGGAAACTTTGTAATGATGACGTCAATCGTGCATCTGTCCTCTAACAGATCATAGGCGAGAACCAATCAAAATGCGAGAATAACTTGGGTTATTATATAAAAATGAATGGTTCATAGAGATGGTTCAGGCTGACTTCATTGTCGGTGAAATGTCTTGCTAGCAAAAGTTTTTCTCACGTCTTTCTTGTAAAACTTAAATTTAGCTGTTACAAATGGCTAGTAATAACCCAACGTTTGAGTTAAAATATCTCGATGTCTTTAAAGACTTAGAAACGTGTCTGAAATGATTCCAGAAACATCGGAAACGTCAAAAGATCGACAAAACGAGAGTGCTACCAGTGAAAACAACACGTGCACGTGCGCGTGTAAGGGATGTGCAGTGAAAATAGCACGTGAACGTGCAGAATTTGCGATTTGATCAGTGCAGAAAAAGCGACTTCTCAGCGTGAACAATGTCTTGGTATGTTATAAAAGCAATGAACAATGTCTAGCGATAGTCCATTCAATTCGGGATGCACTTGGATAGCTGGGAGAGCATCTCTTACGTTACCTTCGTGCTCTCCCAACTATCCGCGTGCATCACGAATTGGATGGACGCACGCTAGACATTGTCCATTCCTTAACTGAACTTAAGTGACAGCTTGCCCATCCAGCAAGTTAACAAAAGAAAGTTGCAGTTGCTGGCCTGACAGGAGAATCTACTGGTTTTGTCAAGTCATGTATTTTTGAAGTGAAGATTCTCTTCACATTATTCACTTAGTTTTTTACTGTATAGTATGTCAGACCAGCTTTTAGATCATTTCATACTCAAACTGGATAAAAACAAGTGTTTTCAATTGCTTTTTCTGTACATTTTATTATTTTTCTATACATTTTATTGGTGTTCCTTAGGGGTAGAAAGTTACCTTCATTTTTCTTTTCCCAACCTTACAGATGACTGCAGTGGATCTGACTCTTATAATGGTGGTCAACAGGTACAGTATACTTGATTACATGTACTTTTTAGTTTATTGTTGTTGTTGTTTGTTTTTGTCCAAATATCATCCAACAATTTACACAAAACCGCCAAACGGTGGTTATTGGAGTAAGCAGAGAGAATTAGCGTTGCTTAAAACATGACCGAGATATCGGCAGAAAGGCAGTGTTAAGTAATGTCAAAACAGCCTTCTGGTGTACCCCTGCCTTAAGAGGGATTACCTTTGTTTAAGACCTATAAGGTGGATTCACCGTCTTACTTTGATCTTCTCTTGGATGGGCTAAGTTTCGAAGGATCGACCATCGTTATCATAATTTTCGAACAACCCATACGCATTGTCCTTCTTTGTTCAAAGAAACGGCAACTCTAGTAATAGAGCACGCAAGAACTGGAGGGAATTAGAGAACGAATTACAGAGATACAGAGATAGCAGTTAACAATTTATTTTCTATAACCGGTCAACACAGGTGATAAGCGTTATACTGGATACACCGTTGGATATGCGACACAAGCACAAAATTATGATGGTCACTAGTTAAAAGAACTTGACCTTTGGCTATGCTGTTATCAACAAGACAATGTTTTATTCAATCTAACACCTTTTTTCCCTGTTTCAATTAACAAACTACTCTTTGTCTCCCTTTGCAGAGTTTTCTTTCAGGCTTTTCTCAATCCAGTCAATGAATGGATACACCCTGGTGTAGTATCCGTACCGTTTCTCTTGTCCACATCCATCTCCCCAGCTGACAAGACCGACTGCCACCCATGTCCATCGCCCTCTTTCAGCTTCTCGAACAAAAGCTCCCCCACTGTCTCCATGACAGGTGTCACTTTTTCCCTGTCCATCTCCGGCGCAAAGCATTACTGTAGAGTTGATCATGTCTGGAGACTGAGCACTCGATCGACACAGCCGGTCACTTTGAATTTTGAAAGAAGCATGCTTAAGAACTTTTGACAAGTCTTTTCTTTCAGACTTTTTGAATGGCGCCAAGGCTCTTGTTACTCCCCATCCCGTGGCTACGCCGTGCTTGTCGCGAATCGCCAAATCCCCTTCATTCTTCTCCGGTAAACACACAGTTCGTACAAACGGTGTAAGTTCGAGAGGCTGATCGAGCTGCAGGAGAGCTATGTCATTCAGGTAGCGAAGATGATTGTAATTGTCATGAATGAATATCTGCTTTATGTTCATTCTCTGCTCTGAATCCTCCTTCCTTGTCAAATTATAGACACCCGCTTTAATGAAATATCTAAGAAAAAAAATGAGAGTGACAATGTAAGAGTACAGAGAAATTGGGCTCCTATGACACAAAGGTCCTGAAAAAGTGGTTGAATATTCAAAACTGTTACTGGGTGTTAAACTATCCCGTATATTCGAACTCTTATGGGTTTCTGATTTAATTCCCTGGGAAGTACATTTAAAGGGTAAAGAAGACAGCTATTGAAGTTTAAAAGGCGTGACGTACGAATAGCGCGCGCGTTCAGACACATTTTAAAACTTGTAAGTTACGCGTATAAACATTTAATGTACAAATTAATGCGAGTAGCGTTCACGTTTTTTTTTTTAGCAGGAGTTGAGCTTCAGAGACGGTCGCGCTAGTTTAAAGATTGTCGTGTTACCGGTTCGAAAGTGTTTTTTGGCCGATTAAAAGTGCCTGATAAACAAAGACTTTTTGTTTAGCGCTTACGAACACAAAGTCACATCACTATGAGCATACAAGGGGTGGGCAGATGATGGAATCCTTTCCACTCCAGAATCTTTTTCTGCTTTGTGGTGGTAACCTCCAGCTAGAATGAATGCGATTCAAACTGAGTTCGGCAATCGAACCAAATAAAACTCGCGCAAAAATAATTGGACAATCAAATTAAATCGAACTTTTGATTTCTAAACTCTTGATTTTTGTACTTTTTTCAAGGGTCAAGTTAGTTTAGTATAATTCGTGTTTTTCGTGTTTTCGAAACCACATAACATAATCTTTGTTCAGGCCAATTTACTCACGAACTCAGTGGAAAGCAATCCATTAGTTTGGCCGCCGAGCCCAATGGAACACAAAGTAATGGATATAGTTCAGTTAGGTTCGGTTCTATTTGTTCGATTGAGTTCGATTGATTCAGACATCGAAACTCGCACAAAGTTCAGTGTTCGATTTGATTCGATTGTAATCAAACACATTCCACGGATTGAGATCGATTGGGTTTGATTGACTTCGATTTCCCAACATTCGATTGGCAATGCTGGGAAAGAAGGATGGCTATATAATTACTCACCCTCTCGGGTGCGTACGTTCTTTCTTGTCCTGATAAAAGCAATGAGCAGCTGTCAGAACCCATCGGCGAGAAATAAGAGCCCCACCGCAGAAGAACATTCCTTTTATCTTACCATCTCGAACTGCATGAAAAAAGTAACAACTAGTAAACCATCGGAAAAACAAGAGGGAAGGAGTATAAGGCTAACCCTCTTGAAGATTTTCTTTTATTTTTTAAAGACAATTTACTCATTAATTTTTAGACTTTCTCACTGGAACGAAACCCGTGAAGGATCAAACCCCCAAACTTCATTTGTGACAAGGTAGATTGGGTATGAATTCACTTGTCAATAGCTCAGGGTTGAAGATCTGTCGGGAATATGATCATCATGTTATAACTAGGTCAGTAAAATGCAAATTTTTCAAGTATGACTCCATGATCTAGTGACGCCAATAACAGCAAGCTTTAAGTATGAATGCTTAAAGGGCCTAGTCAGCCTCCGATATTCTCGATGCTAACGAAATTATTGTTGATGTAAAGTGTATATGAAATAATTCATATTTGAACTGCGGTTATAGATGCAAGTGAAGTATGATCCTCGCAGTAAATTTTCCAATTTAAGCAATTGGAAAGAAGAAGCCTGAAAAAAA
>CM042748.1:33315942-33330422 GCA_022496165.2 Catalaphyllia jardinei | reverse complement strand
ATTGTTCTCTGTTCTGATTTTTTGTGCTGTATTTCTCAACTATTTTTCCAACAATTAATCAACTGCTGGAAAAACCAAATGCTTAAACCGAATAATAAAAAATTTTGAAACCAAATATAGGAATAAAATATTGGAATCGTGAAAACAAAACCTATGACCTAGGTCTGGTACCACAACCCAGGATCAGACGGCTGAACCAAATATAGGAATAAAAATATGGGAATCAAATGCGGAGCGAAGACCAAAACCCGGGACATCGGTCTGGAACCAAAACCTTGAATCATGATTGAGACCAATACTGGGACTAAAAATGCATGAATAAATTGAATTATATTTTTGGATACATCCACTTGGTCCGACCACTAAATCCTATACTTGGATTGTATTTTTTCATTGCGTGACTTTCTCGGAAAAACCAGATGTTATATTCGGGGATTCCCTGCTGACAAGTTTAGACATGTATGTAAAAACAGGAAATGAGTCATCGCATATCCTATTGTTGTTACTTTATTTATTACGCGTAAGAAACACATTCACCCTTTTCTACGAAATGGTTTAAAAAAATATTATCATTGCTAATAATATAAGATGACTTGCAACACTGTTATTCATGATGAATTTATTAATGATGGTGAAATGATGTGTCCATTCTGTGATCAACAATTAGTAGAAGTTAATAAAGCAGTTGAGCAATGTTGTAGTAAACAGGATGTGGGAACTATAGATGGTGTGAATACCTGTATGAATTGTGGTTTAGTCCATGGTTATGATTTTGTCATAGAGACCTTCAACTTCTATGATAAAATGTATATGATACGAAAAAAATCGGTATATCATAGGGAATACCATATTGAGAATGTGATAAATAGGATATATTATGAGACTAATGTCCAATTGACTTACCAACAAAAAAAGAAGATCCATAAATTATTTATTGAGATTGGTAGTGTTCTACATGAGGTTGATGATGGACGCAAACGGATGATCAGTATTAAATTTATTATAAAGCAATTATTCAAGATGATCGGACTTCCTCACAATGATATTAAAGTGACAAAATCAAAGAGAAAATTGAAAGATTATAAACAATATTGGGAAAAGGTGATATCATTGATAGGTGATAGAATCCAGTTGATAATTAACAAGTGAATTTTTCATCGTATTTACTGAGATACTTATCAATAATGGGACTGTTGTCTTTCACATAATCATCAATGTTCTTCATTGTATTATGAATTTGAGATGAATTGTAATTTCCACTTCTCATCATATCCTTTATCTCATTCAGAAGATGTTGATAGCTTTGGTAAGCATAAGTACAATTTTGGATCTTGAGATCAAGGTTTTTATGTGACATCCAACCCTGAATCAAAAGTGCTGCTGTACTGATTGCAATCAAACTGATGCCACCAGTCGCTATGCTGCTTGCTAAACCTCCAGATGCAAACATGATGGATAATGAATTCCCCAATAATTTCCATTCTTTGAAACGTTTCAATGCCAGCTTGGAAGCAAAACACTTTTTGTGATATGCTTGGTAGTAAGATTTTAATTCTTCAACCTGTTCTTCTGGTAATTCATCTGAAATGTGATTCCAGTTGAATATGTTTTTTCGCAACTCTTTCATATATTTATTGTTTATACTATTTTGGTTCAAGCGTGTAAATATTTCATATAAAATGTGCTGTATCCTGCTCCATCAAGAATGGTATTCACATCATTCATAAGAAATGTCAAATAAGAATTGGCATTAACTTCAATTACTGCGTTTATTATTAGCGATGTCCATTTTGATTTAGTATTAAGACGAAGAGAAAATAAATCTTTATCAGCAGATGAATCCTTGATTTTGAATGTGTTGGATGCTCCTTTATAAGAATCAGTATAGTAACCACTGATTGCTGTCCTAATATATTCACTGTTATTAGAAGCAGTGAAGGGGTATATATTAAAACCTTTGAACTTGATTTCTCCTAAGTTGTTATACTTTAATTCATTTGTGTAATAATAATATGTTGGAGTTGTTTTTAAAGCGTCTTATTGTTTTTTTATTGATGGCATCACTATCTGCAGTACCATCAGCTACTCCAGTTATCTTTTTGGATTTCATATCGATTGACGCTTCATATTTGATGTGATCATCATCATAATAATAAAGACGATCCCATAAACCTATTGATACATCATTTTGAGTATCAGTGACACCATAAACAACGACATAAATGGTAGTCTGAGGATTGGTCTTACCTTTTAATCTAATGTCAATATCTAAATCATCAAAACCGGGATTTAAAACGCTTTTAGAAAAATGGATGATGCTCCGTGTCTTAGTTCCATCTATTCTGGAATTGATCTTTCCTACAGATAGAGATCCGCTTGATGCATTTATTTCATTAATGGTGATACCATCTTCTACATACATTTCATAAACCATTGTATAAGAACCTTTTGGTAAATATACCAAATAAATTGATAGTCTGGTGCTGTAATAACCAATACTGGAATCATAATCAATCTTGAATTCATAAGCTTTTTTATTACCTGAATGAAAATCTTTATTCTGGACTCCAATTTTATGAATATCATCATCATCTTCTTTGAACTCATCATTATCCATCACTCTTTTGAAGACATTTTCTTTATTGATTGACTCTATGGATTGTGTTTCAGACGCTTTTATTTTCTTATCAATTATACCATTCATAATTGTATTACTATCATTGACAATTTTGTTAACGAAATTAACAGAAGCTGCATAACTACTGTCTGATGGTTGTGGATCTTTGAGATTAATGATACTGTGATTGGCTATATTTAAATCACCTTCCATAGCCTCACTACCATCTTTTGGAAGTAGATCTGATTCATTGATTGCTATTTCACGCATTACATAATCACGTGTTTTCTTCAACAATTCAAAATTAACCGCTTTATGCTTTATTTGATCATAATTTAGATTTTCTCCATCGTCTTCAACAATAGTTTTTAGATTATCAATATCCTTATTACCCATATTCAGAGTACCTGTCATTGCTCTACTTCCATCTAATTTCAAGAGATTTGCGGGAGAGTTTGCGGGAGAGTTTGGTAATTTACTAATTTCAGCATCCACATAAGCTTTGCTGACAATGTCATTAGGATCATCAAAAAGTCCATCATAGTAAGGTTCACTGTTTTTTATTATATTCTGTTTGAGATCATAATATTCTTTACCGTCTTTATCCACTATTTTGAGAAAATGTTCATTCAGATATCCTTTGTTAACAACACTTCGCAAATCTCTGGCTCTGACTTCCAAAGCATCATCAACCTTATAATCATCTAAATTATCCACAGAGAGGATATAATTCATACCCATATCTAAATTACCAGTCATAGCTTTATTTCCTTCTAGTTTCTAGACATTAGTATCAATGTGGACTTTTGCTATTTCTCCATCAACATACTTCTTATTAGTGGCATCAGAGTCATCCACAGGATCACCTAAACCGTTGATGAGATTACTATTGAGATTCAAACTCTCAAAATATAGAATCTTATGATTATCCTGGACATCATTGACATCGAAAATAGCGTGATTGAAAGTTGTTGAGTATTTGCCCTTCACCACTCTTGAATAAAACAGAAATTTAATGTTTTTATTGTATTGAGAACCATAATAACGGATTTGGAATTTTATCCCATCATCTACTCCAGCTCTTCCATCAGTTATGAATTGAATGATTGATTTAGTATATTGATTAGATATTTTGTCACTATCGAATGTATTAATCGTATAATGACTATCACCATGGACATTAAAAATTATTGTATCATCAACACGAAAACCACCAGCACCACCAATAACAAATATTTCAAAAATAGAAGTGTAACTACCACTCTCCAATTGATTACCTTTCATTTGTATACTGGACCATGCTTCTCCACTGAAACCAGTATCATCACCTTCTTTCTTAATTATATAAGCATCATTATGCGTCTTATGATTTTGAAAAAAAGTGGTTTGGTGATGTATTTGGTGGTAGTTTTACAGTTAATTGACTCTTATCACCAAAGTCTTTATAAAATCGGAAACTTGGTTGTAAATGATAACTATTTTGACTGACTTAAGTATGTTCTTTCAACACTTTTAAACTGACTGCATCATTGTCGCCAGTAGACTAACAAATATTGGTTAATCGCATCCCTTCAATACCAAAATTACCATCATCTGTTAAATTGAATCCAATCCTGGTAACCCAGGTAGTCCACGTTTACCAATGGCTGATGATGATGAAGGTAAAAGTCCGTTTGAATAACTCATTTATATTAATAGATTATATTTTTTCATTGAAATTTTTGGTGGTGAATTTTCGTGGCTTATCGATATATAGAAAGGAATATGGTTCCTTGGTTGCTTTTTCATGATTCTTTTGAAATACTGTTTTCACGACAAATTAAACTCTTCTCATTAGCACTTGGAAACTCATAAATGGAGAAGTGAGAACAACTCAGTCTGATGTCTTTTGGCGTCTTATAGTAACTTTGACTCAGATAAATTACACTACAATTTTTATGTCAACCTCGTATAAAATAGTCGATTCATGGTTTTTGGTTTTTATCACATACATAATCATAAAAAATGACGATTTTTGTGAGTCAGAGTCAAGATCTTGAACTGGAATAATTTCATCATTTCTTGCTTCAATAACATCATAATCAACCTCATCGCTTATCGGCTGAAAGACATCCATGAGATTCTGATACTTGGACTGTTCTAAATTTTTGGCATACAGATAAACTTTATCAAAATAAAGCAGATTGTAGATCATATGCATTAATGTGTTTATTTTCCCTGAACCACTTGGACCGCAAATCAGCATCCGAAAACATTGATGAGGCATGAAATCGTATAATTGTCTGAAGTTTGAGACCACGTCGTCTTCAACATCATAATTCGGTATTCTCATTATATTATATTGGTATATTAATTGAACACCATGTTTAACACGGTGTTTAACATGGTGTTTAACACGGTGTTCAACACGGTGTTCAACGTTGTTTTTTACATATGATTTGTCATTTTTATGTAACGTAATAATATAACAAAAAATGAGTTTGCTTAAATGGAAAGAACTTGCAAAGAGTAAAACCAAATTAGGGAATAAAATCAATTATGTCCATGATCTAATCACACAACATAAAATCGGTCAAGAGACAAGCCAAGAGTCATTTGCGAAGGTATTCAAACCAGTGTAATTGACAGTAATTTTGATTTAAGGATGCCTCAAAGGAGAAAAAGACTTCTGAAGAAAGGGGAAGTTCCAAATTCTGGTGTTGATATTGATGATGAAGTTGAAGACATGAATTTGGGTGATCTTTTCGGTGAACAACCTACACCACCACAGCAAGAAAAACAACTAGTAGCAAAACCTCCAACATATGAAGAATCGTTGGCGGATCTTTTGGAAGGGAAGAAGGAGATATATGTCGCTCCCCAATATTTTTCGGAGCAGCCACCTGAATATGATGATGATGAAGAAGTAGATTATACAATAGCTGATAAAGATATAAATAGAGAAATGTTGGATTCTTTAGGTCTAGCGAACTATGAGAGTGTTAATAAGGTTCTCAATCAACCGGAAATGACAACCCAAAAAGCTGAAAAATATCTAAATAAAATAATAAAGGATGCGGAATTTAGGAGGCGACAACTTGGAGGTTATAAGACGGCTGTTACAAAAAAATACAATAAGGGGGAAATATCGGAAGTTGAGAGGCAGTTGTTAAACAAACGGTTAAACAATAATAAAGCTGTATTGAATGAATACATTAATCATCATAGGAATAAACTGAAAACAATAAAAGGTTCTGGGATCAAAGGCCGAGGAAGAAGACAGAGAGGTGGAAATGTCATATTTTTCAACAACGCAAAGCAGCTTCTCAAGAAATTAGAATTGATTATTGGTGAGGTTATTGCAGGCAACACATCAATTCAGATGAGAAATACAGGAGTTAGTATATTGGACACATTATTGAGAATGTCAACAATAAATAGACCGCAGTATAATAAATTGTATAATCAATATTTCAAAGGATAATTGTGTAAAGTTATTATATACATGGATCGCGAGATTGTTTTATCATCATACAGTGTCAAAGATCAAGGAAACAACACTCCACAGAATTTTATAACCAAATTCAACAGACCCATAATATTGGATAGCAATTCTCAATATGTAGTTGGCTTGAACCGAATCATTAACATGTCATTCACATGGTTCAATGTAAATTCATCATACAAAAATCAATTAATAAAGTACAGCTCTGATAACGGTTCAACATTTCACAACATCACTTTCCCAGCAGGAGTCTGGAACTATACTGACTTTGATACATACATCAAGGACATAACGAAGATTGTCAAAGATGGTGCTAATAATAATGAGTATCCTATCACTCTTGAATTCGATAATACAACATTTAGGGTCACAGTCACATTAGCCAATAATTATCAACTTGATTTAACAGCAAGCAATTTCAACGAACTAATTGGTTTTAATAAAGAAATATTGAAAAATAAACTGAATATAGGACCAAAGGTGCCCAATCTCAGTCAAGATACTGACATACTCAATATCCATCGGATTTAATTAATGATTCACTTGTAGACGGTCAAGATACAGACATCATTTATTCCTTCTCAACCAGTGTGCTTCAACCTAGTTACTCCTTTACCATCGAACCGAGAAGAGTTACATTAAATCCCATCAATAAGAATAGTATAAACAGTATCAGGATACATATTACGAATGGAAAAAGGAGATTAATTGATCTGAATGGAGCGGATACATCTTTTTCATTAATCCTGAAAAAATAATATAACATAATAGTATAATGAAACCATTTGAATTCACCAGGGTTTATCATCCAAAACTCGGTATTTTTGTGGATAAACATGTAGGATCAGGGATCATTGATAATATTTTCAAACCAATAAAGAGTGCTGCGTCATCTGTTGTAAAAAAGTTCGCCAAGAAATCAGGTGAGAAGGCATTAAAATCAGTAGGTGAAAGGGTAGGTAAAAAGACATCTGAGAAGTCGGGAGACCTGATAATGAAAAAACTTAGGAATATGAGAATTGGTGATGTAGGACAAATAGCTAAAATAGTTCCACTGCAGCAAGAAGAAAGTACAGACATGATCATCGATAGATTGATATCAGGATCAGGAAGAAGGAGGTAAAATTATATTATATATTAATAAAATGGCTTTCAGAACAAGTGAATATTTGCAAAGATATGAGTTCGTTCGATATCAACTGAATGATGTTATTGAGATCCCACAGGACAATCAACACCAGAAAAAAAAAATGGGTATAACTTTACGATCAATGACAGGTCTGCGTTCTATGATTGGTATAATGCTTATTTTGAGGTGCAGTTTCAGTTACAGGCATTGGCTGATAGTACAGGTATTCCAAATGCAACCCGATCAACAGTTATTAATGGAGCTCATTCATTAATTAACCATTTCACAATAAAGAGTGCTGGTAAGGTTGTATATGAAACTGATAATCTTCATAAAGTAACTTTTGTCAAGAACCTCTTAGAATACAGTGATGATTTCAGTCGCTCAGTGGCTAAAGATACTGGTATCTGGATGTAGCAAATTTGGCTGACATGACTGCTGCTGGGAATACATGGTTTGAGGGTAGACGAAATTTAACGAAAAGAATTGGTGAAGGTGGTGGAGCTGAAAATGCCGCCAAAGATGTCAATGTAATTATATCTCTTAATCGATACGGTTTCTTTGAAGAGTTACATAATAAAATGTTGGTCCCAATGCAACTTCAGTTCGATATACAGTTGCAGAATGACACAAAATTAATATATAAGGTAGCTGCAGCAGCTGCTGGTCGAGTGGTTGACAATAGATTCTTACTATGGGTTCCGAGACTATTACCAAAGGACACTTTATACAATAAGTTTATCGAATCCTTTTTGTCAAAGGATTCTTGGACGTATAAAAGAGAATTGTATACAGCTTTTAATCCAACACGGAGCAGTGGATTCTTCCAGATCTCACCAAGTATTGACAATGTTGTTTCCGTCTTTGTTTACCTCCAACGAAATAAAACAAACGATGAAGATACAAATCCTTACCACTTCGATACTTTCAAACTGAATGCGGATAATGATAAAAGCAGTCTCACGTCATGTAGATTGGAATATGGAAATGGAGTATTCTATCCAGAAACTGAATACGATTCAGAATCAAAGGTAAGGATCTTCAACGATGTGATGTCATATGGAATGAGAAAGAATAATTGCAATAGCGGTACCCAACTCAACATGTCTAATTACAACTCTCTTTATTCTCTCGTATATTTTGATTTGGAGTATCAAACAGATAAAGTAACTAGAGACCCAAAGCAGTTGATATTCAGGTATAAACTGAGCGCAAGTAGTGCTGCAAATTTCAATGTCCATGCTATCGTCCTATACGAAGAGACAGTCGTAATCGACAAGGTGGGAAATGAATTGGTTATAGTATAAAAAGTATTAACACTAATAAGATATTCCTTTTTTCGTATATGTTATATAATCGGAAAATTATATAACATATATTATATACAAAAATGACTCAGCTTTTTGCAATAAATGTTAAACTATCAGAAAATCAGAAGAAGAATATTGGTGATGCTTATAGTAAAAGAGAAACAGTCGTCATAAGGCTAACGAATCACTCTCTTCATGGAAACGACACTCTACATGTCCCAGCTACAGTGAAGAAGAGATTGGAGAAGAATCGGAAATTGAATATAAGGTATAGATTTCAAGCTTTCTAAGACCAATATCAGAAAGCAAGTTGGTGGTAGTTTACTAACCTCAGTTCTGGCTCTTGCGCCTGCATTTGGACCAACCATTGCCAAAACAACGGGATTGGCAACTTTAGCAGGAGCAACCAGTGCAGGTGCAAGCCAAATTGTTAAAAAGATATCTGGAAAAGGACAAACTGGAGGTTTCCTCATTCCACAAAATAAGATTGATAAGCTTATTGCAAACAAACACCTACTAACTGTAAAACAGAAGAAAGATATATTGGACGCTCTTCAAACAGGTTCAGGTGTTCGTATAAAATCAACAAAAAAACAATCAGGTGGTTTACTTTGTACTTTGCTTGCCAGTATTGGGATTCCAATGGTTTTAAAAGCTTTGACTGGAAGGGGTGCCCCCAAGATTGGATCACCTACCCCACCTTCAAAAGGCGGGAAGGGAGCTCCGAGAATAGGTGTATATAGGTCGCCACCGTTTTTTGGCAGTTGGGGTGACAACCAAGTTGGTATGGGAAAACAAAAAACAAAAAAAAAGGAAAGGGTCTTCTTCTAGGACCAAACAGCCTGTTCAATCAAATTCCACTTCTAGGAGCAATACTGTGAAACCGAAATTCCATGAAGACATCCCGATGAGCAATCATGATCTGCTAAAATGGTGCAGATATCTCAACATCCCAATCAATGATGTTCTATCAAGAGATGGGAAGGTTCCGCATAATCATAACCAAGCATTATTTATTTACAATCTTGAACCATCATATATGAGTGGAAGCCATTGGGTAGCTACTTATGTAAAAGATGGTGTGATAAATTATTTTGACAGTTTTGGTATGCCTCCTTTTCAAGAAATGGTAAATCATGCGAAAAGAAAGAATTTAACTCTGCTTCATCAAAATAATCAAATTCAAAATATGAGTACAACCACATGTGGATACTTCTGTTTATACTTTTTGAATGAAATGAATAAGGGGAAGTCGTATTATGATTTATTAAAAGTGTTCAATATACATAATACAATGGATAATGAGAGATTCATTGAATATTATATCAAAAATATCTAAATTATATATATAAAATGGTGAAATCATATTGCGTAAAACAGAAGAAACAAACTGAATGCGTTCCAGGGAGCGAACGATATGCTAAAGCTGAAAATGGGCGTATAATGTTGAAATACACTTGTGTTGAATGTGGGATAACAAAGACCAAATTCGTAAAAAACACATCATCCGGTTCAGGTGTTAAATCACCAAACGAAAAACAATCAATGTTGAAAAACGTGTTTTGTGGAGTCAAAAAAGTTCCAAAAAATAAGCATCAAGGTAGTGCAGCAGAATGCTTGGACAAAGGCGGAATAAGATATTACGGTTTGAACAAACTCCCAAAAGAAATCATAAAAGCAGAATAAGAAAGAAAAAAGTTTCGTCTCAAACTGAAAAGAAAAGATAAAAGAAAATCAAAAAGTAATAAGGGAAACTGATTGAGCCCTCGCAAGCTGGGGGCTCACTTGGAGAGGCGTTGCTCAAAGGTTCTGTAAAAGGTTTATGGAATATTGGACGAGCTGGTGCCGCAAGGGCTGTAAAATCAGATATTGTTAAACAAAAAATAAAAGAGACAGCTAATCATTATCTTGATCAAGCATTAGACAGTTTCACATCTGATTTATCCAAAAAACTTGATCCAACACAAAGTGGTAGTGGATTACCAATACCATTTCCGTTTGTTGATTGGAAGAAAGCTTGGAATGTTGTCACTGCACCTGGATTGTTCAAAGGACCTGAAGTGAGTGCAAAAGAGGGTAGAGCCTTGGTTGCTGAATACAAGAGACAATACAAGGCTTACAAAGATGCTGGAGGCAGTAGATCATACAGCTCATGGATTAAATGGAAAGGTTATGGTGGAGGGTTGGACATCCATAATGCTATTGTCAAGGTTGCACCTAAAAAGGGTTTTGTGATGCCTGGACATAAGTATACAGGGCCTGGAACCCCTCTTGAAGAGCAACTGAGGTATGATCCCAATACTGGTCAGATACTTGAGATATATCAACAACCAACAGGTAGAACAGATGCAGTCAGTATGCAGCATGATGTTGATTACTCAGTTTGTGGTAGTAAACCAAAAGGTAATCAAGTGAAGTGCAAAAATGAGGCTGATCGTAAGATGGTTAAGGCTCTTGATGCTATTCCGTGGAACGACAGACAGTGGGGTCATGCAATAGCTCGCAACGCTATAGCAGCTAAGTCAAAATTGGGTATGGGTGTTAAGCCAAAAATCGGGAAAAGCCGTCGAGTGAGGAAAACTGGCAAGAAAAATTAGCTGATGAGTTACATACACCCATAAAACGCAACTTCACTCGGCGGCGTGTAATCACAAATCATATCGATGAAATATGGGCATGTGATCTGGTTGAAATGCAACAGTTTAGTAAATGGAACAAGGGTTACCGATATCTTCTAATGGTTATCGATGTATTCAGCAAATACGGTTGGATCATACCATTGAAGGATAATAAAGGCGCATCTGTCACAGAAGCATTCAAAACAATATTCAGGGAAGGAAGAAAACCACAATATCTATGGGTTGATAAGGGAAAAGAGTTCTATAAGAAACATGTGAAAGACCTATTAGAGAAAAATGAAATACAAATGTACTCAACCGAGAATGAAGAGAAGTCATCAGTAGTTGAGAGATGGAATAGGACAATTAAATCCAAAATGTGGAAACAGTTCACAATTCAAGGTAATACAATATGTCTGGAAATGTTACCTGAACTAGTAAAACAATACAACAACACAAAACATTCAAGCATAAAAATGACACCGGTTGAAGCATCTGATAAGAGTAATGAGGGTATAGCTTACTTCAATTTATATGTTGATATGGAAACATCAAAACAGAAACCAAAATTTAAAATAGGTGATAAGGTCCGAATATCCAAGTACAAACGAAATGTGTTCGACAAGGGTTACACACCAAACTGGACAGAAGAAGTGTTCACAGTTGATAATATCCAATACACTAATCCAATCACATACAAAATAAAGGATCTCAGAAATGAAGATATTCATGGGAGTTTCTATGAACATGAATTTTTGAAAGCCAAACAGGATGTATTCCGCATTGATAAAGTCATTCGCAGGGATTGCAAGAAGAAACAAGCTTTAGTGATGTGGAAGGGATACGGTGATGATTTTAATAGCTGGATTCCTATGAAGGATTTAAACATACTATAAACACATATAAGTATATATTATGTAATCTTATATTCATAAGACGATATAGTATGATTATCATATTATATCGCGAATTACAGTTATAAATACTGACTATTGCTATCAATCGGTAGCCAAAAATATCATTATTTTTGGGTATTGCACTTTTTTATATGATAATATTTAGAACCATTCTTGATTACTTTACTACATTTGGAACATTTGAATTCCTTATTTCGCCATTCCGAAAGGTGTTTCATTTTTTCTTCATCTGAGACTCTTCGTGGTCTGATATTAGCCGATTTTTGTAATCAGCTGGTAAGTCTTCTTGTTTGATATATTCAAATGTATAAGAATGACCATCTTTCTTCGACACACCTGAATTACAATTGTTGAGACCCTCACAAGCCATTTTAACTAAGCCAGCATTGATGCCTAAATGTTGATTGACTGAATACAAACTATTATATGTCACTTTGTTGATGTTCTAATTTGTTGCTTTAACACACTTTCTATTTTCACAATTATTTGTAACAAATGTATAATCCCTATATTTGGCTGATTTCTTGCAATTTTCTGATTTAGTTAAAAGTTGGAGATTACACAATCGGTTGTCATCTCTTTTGTTATTAACATGGTCAATCTCTTTACCCTCAGGTATAGATCCATTATGGCATTCATATATGAATCGATGGGCTTGATAACCCTTGAACTCAGATTGGCCATGCTTTCTTACACAAACAATTAAATAACCTCTATGATTTTTGTTCCCTTTGTTAGGCACTTTCTTAATGATATTGATGATGTTTCCATCACTGTCTGCAGCATATAAGTCATAAACTGGATGAGCAGAATAAACGCATTCTTTAATTGTAATTGTTGTCATTATAATATAAATTATTACCAAATCTTTATATCGTTTTCATAAAAAAAATTTTCAGAAAGACACTTAAAGATTTGGCACTTTTATATTGTGCAAAAATTTTTTTTTAGAAAGACACTTAAAGATTTGTTATTTTAATAGAATTATTATGGAAAAATTATCTCAACGTATAGTATGAACACCCGCGCTCTCTCAAAACTAACCAAATCTCAACTGATCAATTTAGTGTTGAAGCAGGACGAGAAAATAAAACTATTGTTTAAGCAAAATATAAAACAGCAGCCTAAAAATAACAATATAATTCTTCCACCACCAGAGTTCAGGAATGATTACAAACCAATTCCAGCTCTCAGGAAGAATGTAAAACAGATGGTACAGGATTATGAAAATAATATTATTCCTCCACCATTAGAATTTAGGGATAAACCAATCCCATTGCCAAGAAAAAATGTAAAACAGATAGTGCAGGATTATGAAAACAATATTATTCCTCCACCATTAGAATTTATGGATAAACCAATCCCATTGCCAAGGACCAAGAAACCAGTACCATTGCCAAGGACTAAGAAACCAGTACCATTGCCAAGAACCAAAAAACCCGTCCCATTGCCAAGGACCAAGATAGAAGAAACTGCTAGAGCCCTGAAGGGTTATACTAAGTCTTTCGAAATTAGCATCAAAAACAGAAAAGACCCGCTTGAGCAACTACAAAACACGAGAAAAGCAGTCGAATATCATATTGTGGGTATGCTCACATCAATGAAAGGTCTAAAATTCGTTGAAACGCTCATAATAACTTTCAAAAAATTTCCAAAAGATGAAACAATATACAAAACCGCTTACTTCAATAGCAAACCTCAAATTATCATCAATAACACAGAAAACCCTAGAGCATTACAGTTATCGAAACAACAAATCCTGAATATGATAGCTCAATGGATATCTGAAGGTTCTGGTTGGACTATTGAATCTGTTGACAATCATTATATTAATATTGTACAGTATCAACCAATGAAAGGCTCATCATATATTGAACTACCACAAGAACTCAGAAACAGTGCGAAGGGATTAATCAATATGAAAAATGAGGATAATGAATGCTTCAGATGGTGCCACATCAGACGCTTAAATCCTCAAGATAAATACCCACAACGAATCAAAAAATCAGACAAGGAATATGTTAAAAATTTAGATTACTCTGGAATTGAATTCCCAGTAACCACAAAGCATTACAATAAAATTGAAAAGCAAAATGAAATCAATATCAATGTTTATGGATATGAAAACAAACAACCATATCCTGTCTATGTTTCAAAAGAAAAATATGACAGACATATGAATTTATTATTGATAACGGAAAATGACAATAAACATTACATTCTCATTAAAGATTTCAACAGTTTCATGGTTAACCAAACAAAACATAAGGAACGGAAGCACTTTTGTATGCACTGCCTTCAGTGTTTCAGCTCCGAAAGAGTCTTGAACAATCACAGAGACAAATGTGAAGAGTGGTCATCGCAGTAAATTTTCCAATAAGAGCAATTGGAAAGAAGAAGCCTGA
>CM042748.1:33295131-33306982 GCA_022496165.2 Catalaphyllia jardinei | reverse complement strand
TAGCACTAAAATTTACACTTCAGAGTTAATTCTCTGTTACATCATTTATGTTTAAAACAGACTGCTTTGGTTGTATTTTAAAACTTGAACTTAAAAATAGGACATTGAAAAATACGTTTTAAACGTCACATTTAAAACATATTTTATGTTCTTGACAGGCCCACTATATTTTAAGTATCCTATTTAAAGAGTAGTTTTACACTAATGATTTGTAAAATACTTTTTAAACCTACAGCCATTGCCAACATAGCATTCAAAACAATGTTCAGCTAGTATTTTAAAACTGTTTGAACGAAATCTTTGTGCCCACACTGTTAAATACATTTTAAATCCCCTTTTTCAACCCTGTTTGATCAAACTACATTAAAAACAGAGGGAAAATTATTCCAATGTCATGAAATATGTTTTGACTCTACTTGAAATACATTACAAACAAGATACAAAATTTTTAATTTCTTACAAAATACAACACAAATACCCTACAGTGGCTTTAAAATACTGTTTAAATCGTCAAAATACATTCAAATCAGTTTAAAATCAGTTTAAAAATACAGCTTGTTTGGTAAGGGTATAATCTTTCTCCTAAGGTTATGCCCCAAGAGCAGTGTATGGTATTATTGCCGGCATCCCTCTATTTCTTGCAGAGAAAAAGCCCAAAACTTTAACAACTAAAATAAACACTAAAGTAAACAAGTCAACGAAAGAAAATGTCTTTTTACTTCTTTTTTGTTGGTGTCTTTGTTTGGAGTATTCAAATACATGCTATAAATATTCAAATTAAGAGATGAGTTCCCTACAGTTCGATGTTTTATCAAACTCAAGGGTGTGATATTAAATGAAACTCATAGCTCGTCATTCTAGTGTTTCACCGGGATTTCACACCACAATCACGTGACGAAAGTCCCGTCTCTTGGTTGGCTGATCACCTTATGAATAATTAATGAGTTTGAGAAATAATGATGAAAGACAGAAGGCTAACAGAAGTACCTGAACCTCTAAAATTAATCTTTCACTATAATTCTGTTGCTGGCAAGTACTTACTGATACAGTAAGGTGCCCATCGAGGTGTCCATCCATGTTCGAAGCAAGTGATAGTGTCAGGTCCTCTTAGTTCATACCCCTCATTGCACTCAAATAACAGAGTAGCACCATAAAAGTATTCAGGATCAGAAGTTGACACATTTCCGTTTGGCATAGTTAAATTCCCAGGATTGCTGCACTGGATCCCTGTGAAAACATTAGAGTATCCCAGTCAAATAAATTTATTACAGTTTTTCAGGGACATATCTGGATGAATAAAAACGTCATCATATAGGCTCTTGGATACATAGATATACGCTCTCTTTCTTCAAGAGTGGAAGACGTACCCTGTAGGAGTGCAGATTGTGTTTTGGGTGCTTCATTTTTACATTATTCATTCTGGTGTACAGACAACACTGGCCGACACGAAGTCTCCCTACCACAACAGAAAAGTGATTTGTACCCAACAATTTCTCTTTGTCATTTAGCAGATAGGGTAACTGGGTTACCAAGATAGTCCTTGGGAACTTGAATAACTGGGGACACATACTGAACAGAAACATAACAACTAGAAGCATGATTCTTCGCTTGTTTGTCCCTATCGTGATTTTTTATGTTTTTGGCTTAGCAAGCCAGATTGAATGTTAGCCCTTTATATATAAGTGATATTGGTCAGACATTTTGGGCGGCCAATTTTAGTCCAATTCAATGCAAAGTTGTGTTAGGGTTAAAAAGATGAAACTCCTGTATAGAAGCTTTATTTTGGCTTAAGATGCAAATTGCAAAGACATCCCTCCTCTCTTAGAATAATGGCTTACTTGAACACGTGGGGGCGTTAGACCATTTTCCACCTTCACGACACGTTCTGCTTTTACTCCCGACCAGCACGTAGCCTCTTTCACAGGTGTAACTCAGAGTGTCTTTAAATTTATAGCTTGATCCTTCAACTTTGGCATGTGGAATATCCTCAGGTTTGCCACAAGGTCCTAAAGAGAAGAAGATAATATAATTTACCAAGTGGGAAACCAAGAAACGAGGACGTATAGAGTAATATTATTTGCTCAAAGTGTAATAATAATAATGATAATAATATTAATAATAATTAAATATGCACATACATTAGTATAATACTAATAATAATAATTATAATAATAATGATGATGATAATGATGATGATGACGAAGACGAAGAAGAAGATGATGTTGATGATGACGATATGATAATGATGATGATGATGATGATGATGAGGATGATGATGATGAGGATGATAAGGATAATGATGATGATGATGATGATGATGATGATGATGCTGGTGAGGAGGAGGAGGAGAAGGAGGAGGAGGAGGAGGAGGATAATCACATCAGCCTTTTCCCTGCAATAAAGAAGAATTAGGTGTGTGGATGGGAACTTACTATTTCTGTACTTCTTTGGCATTTTAGTACCCTCCTTCTACTACCCTTCAAACTGTTTTGCTAAAAGGGCCCCCCCCCCCCCTTCACGTTACAACAGTAAGCGAGCTATCACCAAAGTACATGGAGAACAAACGCGCCTTATCCTTTTCTTGAATTGCTTAAATCATTCCCAAATTACTAAGATTCAAGTCATCTTCTAAGTGAGGTCCCAAGTGTCCTGCCTGTTATTTCATGCGCAGAACAATTTCTTTAAACAGAGATCTTAGCATAGTTGCACATTTTCAGATGTCTATGTAGGCAAAATGCCCATACCAAAAACAAAGAGAAATATCTTACAACCACCAAGTGTTGCAAACCAGTCAAGCATAGAGTCAAGCGAGATAGATCTGAGGTTAGATTACGGACTCAGCTCGACTTAATGCCACAAATAAATTAAGCCTTTGACAAAATGCGACAAACCTAGGCATTTGGGAGCTTTGGACCACTTTCCATCTTCACCACATCTTCTTCTTCTCGGTCCTTTAAGCATATAGCTATGATCACAGCTGTACTTCACCCTATCATTCAATTTAAAGCTTGAACCGACGAACTTGGCATAGGGAATGTCCTCAGGTCTACCGCATGGTCCTGACATGCAGAAAGACAAGGCAAAATAAGCCAAGAACCACATGTTGTACTACTCGGGATGTCCGATTCTTGATACAGTCGAAGAAAGAGCAGAAGAGCAAGATTTGTATAGAGGGATGATGCATTATTCTAATTGAAAGACTGAATCAACCACGTTTTCAGGGTCTCCAGAGGGGTAAGATGAAAGACGCTTGGAACGAGGTCGAAACTGGATTAGGCCTTCTCTCTGCGGTCGCAACCAGTGAGGCATTATCATGTTTTGAACCTCTTGCTTTGCTCTTGAGAGACAGCTTGAATTTTTGCGATTTCTTTAAGGGGTGTGCTGCTTTCCCTAATTAAGTCAGATACTACTTTAGCGAAATTAAGTAGACGAGCACGAAAAAGAACAGAAGTGTAGAGTTTACGTTCAATGAATCAAAAAGCTCTTCTTTGTGAGTTAAACGTTTTTCATATCTTTAATCAAGGTTCTGACCAAACCTAGCAATTTCAAAGCTTGCACATTACAGGGTGTGAACTTTGTTGGGTAACAAAGGCATTCAGGCAACTTCTCACTATAAAAAGATAAAAGAAAGCACCTGAACACTTGGGGTTCTTCTTTTCTTTCCACCTCCCCGCCCTACATGTCCGTATCTTGACTCCAGATAAAATAAAGCCCTCTTGACAGGAGTATTTTGCCTTAGAAAGGCGTATGTTTATTACGATCTTGGTGTTTTTCGGTGGATTTCTTAGGAGGTCGCGGAGAAGCTGAACACATCCAGTCCTATCGGCCTCTGAAATGAAGGAAGTAAATTGTATCTTCATCTAGACCGTTCCAATCACATCAGCTTTGGAGCAATTAACTTTTTGGAGCGACTGCTAAGTTATGACAAACAAAATTTGAACGATCATAGTCGAGTTAACGTCTGTGTGTCTGTTTGTCTGTCTGTCCGTCTGTCTTTCTGTCTGTCTATCAATCTATCATCGTTTGTAAAACTAAAAGTTCCAAACTAAAGATCATTCATGAAAACATTGGTCTTGAAATCCTGGAATTATTTCATAAGCTATACATTTAATTTTTAGATATCATATTTAATTAAGTCATTACTTACTTTCACTTCCCGCACTCTGAAAGGAAAAGCTCAAAGTGACAGCAAGAAAACAAAGTAGAGTCTGAAAAGATTAAAAAAATGCGTTTCCTTTGAAAGTAAGGTATAGAGAGCGAAGCCTACAAGTATAATATATGAAATTCTATATATGTAACCCTTAGTAAATAACAGATAAGCAACAAGGCTTCGGGTCTACGCCACCTAACTTTTTTTAAGAAGCAGTGAATAGCTATGAAAATGTTAGCCTGCTAGTCAGCGTTTCCGTGGGGTTCGGGAGCAAAGAATTGCTACGAGAAAAATGGAGGGTTTATTTTGGATTTCACCCCATTTTTCGCGCAGGCAAAAAAACCCATTGCCCCCGACCCCACGGAAACTCTTGCTACGCAGGCTAACAAAACATTTGAGTGGTGTATCATCTTACTTACCCTATGCATGCAACATTGTTGACGTGAACCTCACAGTTCAGAGTTTAATACTTTAACAAAGCCCTTAACATCTTTGTACAAAATGGTCTAAAAATATCGACCATAATTCGGACCAGTTAACTGGCAATACATGCCGACCTATTTCACAACTACATGGTCAAAAACAAACTGGAGTTTGGGGTTAGGGAATTCGGCGAGCGCGAAACAGAAGAATGAGCGAAGCAGGCTACAAATCTGAAGGCAATCCTTACGGTTTCGATGCCTAGTAACCTCTCCCTGCATGCATTACCTTTAGAAGCTCCCAGGGGTATATACCTAAAAATTTCACTCTTTCCAAAAATATTGGATTACAGGATACAGAATGGAACAAAAGGCCACATAAGCTAATGAGCAGTCAAATATATTTCTTCGGTTCCAGACAAGCCTGGCGCTGATCTCTTCAACATGCACATATGCATTTAAACAATTTCAGTAACCTGTTGTTATTTCTGAATGTTCTTTGAATCCTTAATGGTCCAGTTACAAACAAACATACCTATCGACGTGAACTTTAATAAACACTCATACTCACATTGATCTATTGCACTTTCTTTACATGTCATTCTCTGATGCGATATTTGATTTAGCAGATTTAGGCCACAAACGGTGGCCGCTGAGATCTTACCTTACATCGAAAGGACATCTTAAATGTATAACGCTTCTCTTGGTAAAATTTCGCTGCTCACGCTTCTTCGCTTCGACTTTGTTGGTATCATTTACGTCTGCCTGAACTTCCTCAAGGATGATAACTTGCCAAGAAAAACAGCCAAGCACGTACACCTCCCACAGTGCTTAGCCATGTATCAAGTTAAGCTATCGTTTCAACGGAAATAAAGGTCAATTTTCTAGACGTTGCCCCGGGGACGTTGCTAAAGGAAGCCGTTAACTAAGACCTTTGTTCCGTGATGAACAGAGAATTAAAATTGCTTTTTTGCTTACTGAGCTTGTAAACAACATAGCTACACAACTGATCTTAAGCACTGACTTCAGCCTTGGGAAAGGGTTGTGCAATAACTATTGATTACAGTGCAGCCGGTCTGAATACGGCTTTTGTCATCGCGCAACCGGCCAGGATCAATGCGAGTAGGCGGTACTCCTAGACTACCATCGAATTCAAAGCAGATCAAAAATTACGGTTAATATAAACCAAATACAACAAATGGTCAGTGTATATTCCCAGGGGGAGGGGGTACTCCCATATTTGGGCTATATAGGTATGTGCCGCGGAATAGGGTAAGGTTTTTGAGGTTCTCGGTTCTTAAACAGGGTATCTTTTTTAACCCTTTTGTTACTGTGTTCCCGGTGTGGTCCTTAGATAGGGTATCTAAACTGTATTATATAAATACTGGCGTGTGAAAACGCCATCCTAAACGAATGTTTGTTGTTCAATTTGAAGTACGGTTTAAGTATTAACAAAATGATTGTGCAACAGCGGTTTAATAGCCTTGAATGGGGCGTCATTGTGCGGGTTTGGGCCTTAAAAAGGTATCAGTTTTCGCTTTCTTAGTCCTTAAATAGGGTTAGGGTTCAAGAACCTTCGCGGCACACCCTTATCCAAAATTCGCGGGGGCCCCCCCCCCCCCCCCCCTGCCCGGGTGCATACTGGGCTTCAACTCCGTGACAGTTTCCACAAATGTGTTTTGAGAAGATAATTTATTATGGATGCCATTACTCATCCGCAAGGTGAGCAGAAGAGCAAAGTTTCCGAACCTTACCCGAAGGCTTTTCTGAGAACACTGAATAGTTGCCCGAGCACCTCATGCAGAGCAGGCGATATTTCTTTCAGCGAGCGCTCACACCGTAAAAAGTTCGGCCGCCATCTTGAATGTTTCATGCAGTGGAAGACTGGAGAGAGAAAGAAAGTTCTAACAAGGGGGTGAGTGATAGCAAGAGAAAGGACCCATCCCCCATCGTCTAACATGGTGGTCTAATCGATCGCGCAAGACGCCTGCACTGCAGGCTAATCGGACCGCTCCCCCCACCCCCACTCTCTATTGTAGAGTCAAATCAGACCAACAGCACGCATCATTAGAATACCAGAAGTTATCTGGAAAGTGATGGCTGAAAGGTCTATAGTTTTTGAACGGCGATTGGTTTTGCCAGTATGTCTTGCATTACAGTTAGCACACAGTAAGTACAAGTCAAGTACCTGTGAACAAAGCTACCCAGGGATAGAGTCTTTAACAGCGAACATAGTTCGAATATTGAAGAAAGAAACACAATTTTATTCCTACAATCCACGAAAAACGTCCTTTGCACACCTGGATCAGATGGCACGAAAATACGCTGACAAGGTATTTGAGGGGCAATGCCTAATGGCATCACTGGAATAGCCCCCCCCCCCCCTAACAATGTTGTAAATTTCATCGCGATAAACAACATTAAACGGGGGGGGGGGGGGGGCGAACTGATAAATTCCCTGACAGATATTGTAAGGTGTCCCAAAACGTTTGTCGGGGATTGTACTTTAATAATTACAGTAGCGGTTGACAAATGAACTTCCTGCACCCTAGGACCTACTTGTGTACTGATTAACTATCTTCTCAATTAATCTAGTGAGAAAACAACGTAGAAATTATTGTTAAAAAGTAGCTATACGCTACCGTAGGATCATCCTCAAGTGCCCTACAGGGGGAATGAGGTGACCTAGAGGGAATTTGATACAGAGAAGGGCTTATTATCGAACTGAATGGCCGTTGGGTGAAGGTAAGTGGGTGGAAGTGTTGGAAAATCTAAAGAAACATTGTAAATATAAGAAATTTAAACCCACAATGAAATTGTCCCCAGTTTCCCGCTTTAATTTGAAATTTAATTCTTTAACAATGTTAATTGAACATTTGTATATCCAAATCTTCAAACCATGTGTAGTTCATTTGCTTTGTTTGTTAGAAAGTGCATGTGTTATGGGATGCCACGTGATAAAGATCGATGGACATAGTTAATCTGCAGCAAAACGATCCAGAACTAGCTGATGGTGAAGATAAAAAGATTCCTTGTGAATCCTTATGATAATGTTCTGAGTTAGCGACCGTTGGTCACTGGGTATGAAGTTTTCAGGTAAGAGAAGTACTCATTAGAAAAGACCACTAAAACTATTTAATATTTCATGTATCTACTTTATTCAGCAAAGCAATAAACTAACTTGCATCCTATCTTTTTTAAGCAAAAGTAAATTAAATTGAATAGTAGATTTTTGATCTGGCACGCCATGTGGGCCAGCCAGTCACAAAATTAAATCCTTAAAATAAACAGGGATAAAAAAAATTTAATTAATTAAACAGTTAATATAATTTATATATCTGATCGATTTCTATGCGCTAGCGTCGAATCACTATCAGACCACAGAATTATCAACTAATTTAGAGGCTAATTTGAGCACTTATGCTGACGTGCAAATTTATCCAGTTTCTTTTTATCAGAGTCGTTGGGATCCGTGGGCCATAGTTTAACAAATGAAGTCTTGTCCAGCGCATACTTGCCTCCTTTATCCAATCCCATGAACAAGTATTCATTGTTCTCCTCCAGTTTTGGACTCTTGCATTCCTCACGCTTCACTAGGTCTATCACTCCATATTCCTTGTTGAGTTTTACCTTTGAAATCTTGAGCTTCAAGTCGTCCTCGCCTTCCTGAATGATTTGCAAAACTTCAACCGTGTATGTGAGCACGGTGTTGTCTTCATCGATCAGCAACAATTTACCTTTTACAGCTGACAGCAAAAAAGGAAATAATTTTATCAGATCTGTCAATGGAAAGTGATGGGGCTTGTTACATGGAGAAGCGTTGCTCCTTATTGGAGGATCACTTAGAGAAGACGCAGCTTAGAAAAGAGATCGCGCCTCATACATTTGTTTATAGTTAACAGCAAACTGAAAACAAAAGGAATCATCAAAGTTGGCCTGGGCGCTATCTCGACTCAAGTTCACACTCGCTTTATTTTTAGGATGGAGCTTTTGGAGAGACCAACGTTTCTCCATTTAAACGCTCTGAACATATAGAGCACAGACGAAGCTGGATATTTCGATAAGCCCTGTGCAGCGAGGCCGTGACGTGACCTACTTTTTTAAATTTCATGAAATTATGGGCTTTAACTTAAAAAATGTCAGAAAAGGAAAAAGGATGCATGCATGATCAAGTTAAGAATATCAAAATGACCAGGTTTGAGGTCCCTTGCATTAAAGAATAAGATTTATGACGGCTTAAATTTTTAAAAAATTGAAAAAATGTGTATCAGAGAAGTGGTTCAAGACCAAGACCTCGCTCTTCAATTCTAGGGGCCTCAAACTTGACAATTTTGTTATTTTAGATATGCTCTTTCCATTTCTAGCATTATTTTTTAAGTTATAACCCATAATATAAGTTGTTTTAACAAACATTTTTTCACGTGACCCCAGCTGCAAAGGGCCAAAATGTTTACTTGGTGAGCAGATTCAATACATTTTATATAAACGCTCGGTAAAAGAGCTCGGGAGAGGGGATAGCCCTCGTCTAGGGACATCTCAAAGGTCCAAAATGTCTATAAGGCCAAAAGGGTTTTAAAGTTTTGGTATCTTGATATATAACATTAATAAATGTATTCAAACCAGAAAAAAATGAATTCAGATGCTTTTGTGTCATAAAATCAGGCTTTAAATTTCCCGCTTCGGCCATGCCCAATGAAGATGGCCGCGTAATGAAAGATTGGTGACGAATGACGTCACTTCGGAAACATCTTAAAGCTTCATGTGGTTATTTTGGTTGCTTGACGACAGCATTGCTTCACCAACTACGGTTTGTTTGTTTCTTTTTTTTGGTCGAAGAAAACTTTCTCACCACTACTTAAACAATAGTGACCTGAACTAGCAGGATTTGGCGATTCTTGACCTAACGTCACGACCCATTCAGAAGCCTAGACTCTTTTTCTGCACTGACTGACGGTCAACTTCATTGGGCGTGGCTGAAGCGGGAACTTCAAAGCTAGATCTTAGAGCGTTAAAATGTCACAATCCATTTTTTTTCTTAGAATACTTTTTACAGATTACAGAGATACTAAAACTACAAAAACCCTGTTGGCCCTTCAGGCAATTTAAGAAAAATCCAACCCCCCCCCCTTTTTTTGCACCAGGTCTGCATTGTGGCAGCATTTTCTCTCAGAGGACTTTTTTTGCGAAATCGGCTCGACCAGTGAACGCCAATAGACATATGAGAGAGTCAGCAAGCAACTTGTCACTGTTCATGAGTATTCTAGGAAACTACGATTGATGCTTATGCTTATATATCATTCGAAATTCACAGTAAGATGATGAAATTTGGGTTGAACCTAATTAAGGAAGGATTTAAGACGAAATCCGTTAAGAAGTCGAGCATTTTCAGTTTTAATTAAGGTTACTGCTGACCTTTATGATCAGGAGTATCTTCCGGAAAATCGTTCGCACGCGCATCGCTAGAGAAAAAATCTTGGCAAAGTACAATGTATATATCACTGTGAAGATTATAAAATGTAGAATTTGGAGAAATGCTTATTGTAAAGATTTGGTGTAATGGTATACGCAACCCTTAATTGCAAAAGTGACGATGTTTGCTAAACTGAATTATCTGTTTTCGTGTCATCACGTACGTCCAAACAAACCGCTCCGTGTCAATCAGCAGGTGAGGCTTTTTCGATATTCTTATTGGTTGCTGAGAAAATCTATTTAGAACTTAGAATATGTGCCCATATTCAACACGTAAGAGAGCGTAAGAAGGCGTGAAAAACCTCACACACTTTGTTAGCCCATTATCTCCCCTGTTTGGTACTGTCCAGACAGTCTGGATGTCCGCAGTAACACAAAGGCTGGTAATTCAGTTTAGCAGATACGGTCATTTTTGCGTTTAAAGGCTTGCGTGTGCCTATCAAAACGAAAATAACAAACTGTGTTGTTATTTTCGGATTCTACGGTTTATTAGCCTTCCAGTGATTTATAGTTTACCGTGGTTTTATTTAAAGCAGCGCGTAATTAAACAAAACAAAATCCGAAAGGCACACTGAAGGTCTGCAGTAACCTTAATGGACTAAAGCCTTGTACCAGATTAACTTTGAGTATATTGGGGCAGTCATTTTTTCCGTTTTTAAAAGCTGAATACATAAATAGTTGTCTGATCGAAAAAACACAAAAAAATTTCCCATGAGAAATCAAATAAATGAATTTTAAAATTCAGAGAAATTGGGCAATCAAAGGTAAAATTTCATCATGTTTAATTTCACCTATGTTTTATTCGAGCTTCGAACTATGTTTTCGACGTTGATTTCTTCTGAGAAGATATTTTAAACAGTACGAATAACCGCAGTACCAAGTTTTTGTCCTCTAGTAACTCGAACTATTGATAGATTTCTTCATAAAATCTTACCATAATGGTAATTTTTGCAGGCAAGTCTGCTAAGCTTCTTGATATTGTCAATAGAGGGATCTTCTTGAGCGCATTCATCTAAAAGTATATAATAGGATAAAATGAGAATAACATACCTTCAGTCATTTCTATCAAATAATAGCGCTTTTGCAACCGTTTGTCCGTGAGCGATTTTTTCTTAACTTTTCGCTGCAGCTAATGAAGTTCAGAACAGCTGGAAAGAGCGTGATTGATTTTGAATAGCTAAAACACCAATTTTCCGACAAATGCCATATAAGGTTGAGATTTTATGACATTTTGAAGAATGCGAAAACGAGGAGGTCTTTCATGGAAGCGAGGAGGCTTTGCCCTTCAAAAACCTTTTCCGTTAATTTATAGATTTAGCCAAACCTTAACTGTAAAGGATAAAAAGTATTTGTTTTTCTTGGATCAATGTCAAAAAATGATCAATTGTGAGCGTGTAATTGTTCAGTGTGGCGTTTCGTTATTTTCTCCAGTTAACCAAGATTGTAAAAATTACGTCGCGTCATATCAGTGACGTTCTAAGGGACGATTGTGCACGGAGTATGTTGGAAAAAATTTAAAGTCAACAATACGTCATGTGTTGATTTGCGCCGAAATGTAGTCTTTGCAAGTACACCTTTCTTCTTACCCACAGTAATAACCAGTACCTGATCAGCGGTCAACTTCCAAAAAACTATCTAATGCTCCAAACTTAAGCCTGCGATATGATCACGTAATACTGGTCAGCGGATACCAAGTGTTATCAAATATGGCCGCGTGTTACTATTTTGTCTATAGAAGTTCTAGCATTTATAAACTCTCTATCTCTATCTCTATATCTTTTGCACTTAAGATGATTTACGTTGGTCAAATCCT
>CM042748.1:33280131-33285131 GCA_022496165.2 Catalaphyllia jardinei | reverse complement strand
ATGTTGTGGACTCACGAGGCGCATAGTGAGTCCGCAACAAATCGAGCTACATCACAAAGCGCGCGCTCTGCTTTAGTTATTGAGTATGTCAGCAGCATACACCCATGGGCAAATAGTCGATGCTGAATTAGCCAATCAGAGCGCGCGCTTTGCTTTAGTAATGGTAATAGGACTAAGTGGAGTCCAATTCGGTCTGTGATTATACGAGTGATAACAAAATCGGACGACTGCGAAGCGGGAGTCTGATTTGTTCATCACGATTACAGACCGAATTGGGCGACACGAAGTCTTATTACCAATTAATCATAAAAATTGCTATTTTCGAGAAAAAAATAGCCAAGTTATGAAAGAAGGGGAAAATTCACATTAAAATACCTACAAAGGAGATGAAAAACCTCCTACAGGTAATTAGGCGCCAAAAACACAAAAGCAAGCGCAAGCGCACGCACACACGTCATTACAACTTTGAATGTGATTGGTTGAATTAAACTACAACTTCGAATGTGATTGGCCTATTGAACTGTCTGATAACAAACGGTCCAATAACAAAGTGTCCAAAAACAAACTGCTTGATAACAACTTGGAAAGTGAAGTAGTGGAAAAATAGGAGTTTTTTAAACCAATCACAATCGAGGAAATTGTAATTTTTATGATTAGTTATGATATAAAAAGCGTTTCAAATAAGAAGCAGATATTTTTCATGTTATAAGCACTTTTATCAGACCTGAGTGGAAACAAATCCAATACCACCCTTTCTCTCATTGGTCAAATACGTGACGATAGGTCCAGCATAACTAGTGTTCCTGAGGATCACTTGAGTCAGTAACGCATAGCCAGCGGTCTCTACATTAAGCGCATCGTCTCCAGCATTCCAGTGGCGTGACTTTCTCACTGAAATGAAAAAGGCAAAAAAAAGCAAGGAAGGTATTCACTGTAATGCACTTCAAGGGAAGGACTATATAACTAAGGAGTACCTTTTTCAGATGAGGTACACAAAATGGCCCTAGCTTATGCTACAAAAGGCATAATATTTATATTAAACATGTGAACACACTAAAAAGTTGTCAAGGCCAGGCTTGTAAGCTACTTTCACTGGCATTTTGTATTGTCAAAACGGAGTTTAGGTCAAATGATCTAAGGATCCACAATTGCATGCAGGTATTCTGTTTTGGAAAAGCCATATGTCAATTAAATGTGTATCGTGGAAATCCAAGAGATGGATGTCATTTCCACGAAGAAAGCAATGACGAAAGGATGAAAGCAAATGACAACCAAGATGGACTCCTGGACTCCAAGATTTTTGTTTTTGTGGTGGCTCTGAAAAGAGCCGTTTTGAACGGCTCCGCAAATTGCCGGTTTAAAATCTTTCCTGGACTTCTGGTACAAGGAACAATTAACTGTTTCTTTCATAAGTTTCTGATTTTACCAGGCTGTCGACTTAAGTCATAGGCTAGGAGTATGCGATGTTCAAAATAACTACAGTGGAATACCTATTTCCCCGAACCCTAATTTTTTTGCTGTCCTCCCGATAACTTGAAACAAAAGTCGTTTCTCCTCGGCTGTAACTTTACCCCTGATTTCTCGAACTCTCCGATTTTTAAAAGCAATTTTCGTTTCCCTTGGAGGTTCCAAAACTTGGAATTCCGCTGTGCTTTCGGAATGATAATAGTTTCATTAGACTGAGAATTGGGGACGTTTTTGTTTTTACTGCGATTTAAGTGCTAGTGTACAACCCACGCTTTCGGGCATTGTGTAATTCGGGCAATAAGGTTACCGCCCCAGCCCCCATGCACGCCTATGCAAGAGGAATCAATAAACTGAGTTGAATCTTATGCAAAGCAAGGTATCATCTCTCTGTAACAGTACTTCAACCTCATTACTAGCTATAGTATTGCCAAGACTATGTTTGAATGCAGTGTATTTAATTTATGTTAACAGTACATGGAACGGTAAAGTAATTTTAAACTAACCGTTGTCGTAGATAGCACGTTGTATAAGTCGGTCGTTTGCATTGAACTTTTCTCGGCTGTCTACCAGGGCCAGGGCGTACGCTGTCAGAGCCATACTGTAAGGTTTGTTCAGAGTTTTGTATTGCTTCTCCAAGTAGTCCTTGGCGAAAGGTATCGACGCCTTTGAAGCCTATAACCCAAAAATATAGTGTACAAATAGATTGTTTATTATAAAGGCACCTGACTTGCCCAAAAGTTCTTGAAGTACAAGGAAATCGTTTTAGAGTTTTACTACATACTACATTTCTTTATTGTTAACATTAGTTTTAATTCCGTGGGATGCCTGTGGGGTTTCGGCAGAGTTTCTCTTTTTTGTCGAGTTACTGAAAACGGTACCCCGGTCCCAGAAGTTTTTCTTAATTTTTCAGAAAAACCTCTGGGACCAGGGTATGAAAACGGAAAATTTGGTTGACATCTGAAACTATTTTTATTTCCAAACATTCTGCGACTCTGCGATTCTCGCAAGGACTG
The DNA here is from genome assembly GCA_022496165.2 of Catalaphyllia jardinei. Taxonomy (NCBI): domain Eukaryota; kingdom Metazoa; phylum Cnidaria; class Anthozoa; order Scleractinia; family Caryophylliidae; genus Catalaphyllia; species Catalaphyllia jardinei. The sequence goes on along the minus strand of CM042748.1, from coordinate 33,282,651 downwards.
TAATTTCCAAGCATTGTGCGATTCTGGCAAGGAACATTCTGTGATTCTGGCAAGGAGAGGAAATAAACAGAAGGCATTTCGACATTGTGTATTGAATTTAACATCATCCGTTCCGTGTTACGCCGCATCGAACCAACGAGTTCACTTTTCACTTAGCCTGCCAAACGAACCAACGAGTTCAGCAACCGAACCTGCGTGTTTCTCCGGCCTACATGCTTAACGCTTAGTCTAAACAAGAAGTTTGAAGCAACTGTTACATAGGAGTACATCACGGAAAACATATTAACACCAATCATTTCAAAAATTGGCTCAAATACTTGCTGGTTTTCAATTGAATATATTTAAGCCTCGAGAGTTTTGTTCTATCGAAAATTTTTGCAGTTCAATCCACGAGTCGACAATCATGCTACGTGATGTGTAAAGTTCTATGTATTCTTGCTGATAGCGAGCATACCTGTTTACCAGAACGCACAAGTAAATAGGTTCATTCCATTCGATGTTTATTTTATTCTCAGTGTTCCATTGTTAAAATTTCTAAATACAAAGTGAAATATGTGTTAAGAAGAATTTCACATGCTTCTGATGGATCGAAACTTTAATCCTTTCGCTATCTTGATTAAACAAGCAGACATTATCAATGGGAATATATACCAGTTCAGTTTCGTTATGGTGCGTTACGTTTTTCTTTCACACAAGAGCTTCTAATCATATAACAGACAATCAGTATTTTAATGATGGAACAGAGAATTAACTCTGAAGTGTAAATTTAGAGTGCTAATTTAACCCATGAATAACCCACTGAGCGTTAGCTCTAGTAAAGGGAATCAGGGAACCACACGAGGTAAAGAATTAAATCTTTTGACCTCGGCGGGAATCGAACCCACTACCTCCGGATTAGATCTACCATTATTCTGCCAACTGAGCTATGAGTCGTGGGTTCGATTCCCTCGAGATTCCCACCGAGGTCAAAAGATGAGTCCCTTGCAGTGGCGGATCCAGACTTTGAGCTAAGGAAGAGGCCCGGTTTTAATTTACTTGCCCAGCCGGCTTTTCTTACTTCAGTCATTTCTTCTTTTTTCATCCAAAATAAGGGGAGGGAGGGGTAGGGGGGGGCGCCGCCGGACCCCTCCCCTAGATTCGCCAATGCCTTGGCCGGGACAAAACGAGCTTCGTAAGACTAGCCACGAAATTATCACAAGTAAGTGTCAACTTTATTGTTAATTAAAATTTCACTTAGAACAAAATTTACTTCCTACTTACATGTCTTCACTAGATGCCGCTATCCCCCTGTCATAAGTTTTCGATATATTCTGTGTTCATTGCTAGGCTAGTATACTCCTAATGTCATATTAAATAAAATTCTGGTCAATTCTGCACCTCACTTACAAACATCAGTTGAGTGAAAGCAGAATATATACGGCCTATTCCAGGACCTATTCCAGGTGTGACATACAAATAAATCCAGAAACCTCGCCAAATCTCACCAAACCATGACAAGTAGTGCTTTAAATAATTTAGTTTTACTTTGTGATACCTCTGCGTTGATTTTTAATAATTCTACGCTATAAATTTGTGTCTAAAAGAAATACAATTTGTGGTCCTCAGGGGTGGGAATTTGACTTACAATGGAGACCCAAGCGTGGGGAAATTGACATTTCCCCTGAGTTGCCCCACCCCCCCCCCCCCCCCCCTCCCCCATCCTGGGGCAAACCATTGATAGATGCATTAAGATTTTCTGGCAGTTCTCGTGATCTCAACGTAAGAGATACGGCCTCAAAACAAATTCCATTTTTACGTTGCAATATTACTTCTGCCAGTTTTGATGTCATTTTTTAACCCCATGCACACTCTCGTTCCATCTTGTAGATCACCCAGAAAGAGGAAATAGGAGCTGGGGAATTGAAGGAGACTGCTCGCACAGTAATTTTCAGCCGGCCAACGCTATTTTCCACTACAAACACAGTGGCAGTTTCTTCAACATTTTTCTCAGGGATTTTTATGGTCGATTAAAGTGATTAATCGTGGCACTTTACTTAATAACTTTGCAATTCCTTTTAATGCTTAACTCCCTAACCCAAGCATCCCACGGAATCGCCTTTTGGTGTCTTGTTTCAATTTCTTTTGGTTAGCTTGCATGTAGTTTGGATGGTTGGAAGGTTGTGTATCGGCGTTAGCCTCGGATCATAAACTTAAGTAATGTTCCAACGTTCAAGAGAAGTCGCTCGTTTTAACGTAGCGCCGTTCTAACATAAAATTACGATTTAATTAATTTTAGCTTTCTTCACGTACCGCCCCTTTACAATCGCATTCCGCAAGCGCCGATAAAACAAAAGCTGTCATGGCAACATCTCCTTCAGTGTACGCACCCCCCTAAAAAACACAATAATAGGTGTTAAATTGATACGAAAACGAACAATTCGTTCCCCCGGACAATGTAATTTTTTGTTTTAAAATTTTTCCTGAACAGTCATTTTGAGTGAACGTCACTACCAAATCATTTGTGAAATTAGCCTCAGAAAT
>CM042748.1:33267631-33270131 GCA_022496165.2 Catalaphyllia jardinei | reverse complement strand
TCCAATCCTTCTGGCTAAAAAGATAAATAAAATGTAGCAAATAATCAGGGAACAGTAACTACAATAGCAACAGGTTTAGGACTGCGTTAAAGATCGATTTGTGAAGACAAATATCACTGAGCAAAACCGATGTACCTGGAACGTATAGTAAAACCTTGGGCTGTCAAGAAGTATTTGTAGTCAGCGTCAAAACAGAATTGTAATGTCGTAATGTAATAGGCCAATTTCGATATATTAAGATTCAGTCTGGCGCAACAGACCACAGCACGAGGCTCTGGAGAATATACCCCACAAACGCTGTAGTTATTCCCCAGGGTCTCGTACTGAGGACTATTGTTTTAGGCTTAATCTTAATATATCGAAATCGCAATTTGTAATGTATGTAATTTGTTTACCCACGGAGTACGAGCTCAGTGACAAGAGCTCGTTCAGATATGGCCGTGCTTTCCAGAATCGGATTGGAATTCGGAAATGTTAAGTTTTGAGTTTTATTAAATCCATTTTCAAATCACTGGTTATCCTTTCAATCTGATTGGCTCTCAGGGGTGCGATTTATTCACGAATCGCACTATTTTTTGGTCCAAATCGCATCTTTTTCTTAGCCAATGAGAATGGGACAGTAAACAAAACAACCAATCAGATTTCAAGGTTAGTTTAACATAACCCAAAATTTCAGGAAAATGAAAGACAAAAAGCCACAGTGTTTGCGAACTTTGCAACAACAGGTTGTTATCAAAACTTTGTTGTTGTTGTCTTTTTTTTTTCAAAACAATTGACGAATTCAATTACAGTTTATGTATGATGACGATGAGCTCCTTCAGGCTGAAGACCTACTTTAAGGGAAGTTTCCAACATTCAGTGTCCATTTTGACGAATATTTTGGCGTTTCTCCTTCAAACATCTGCTCGAGATCCGTGTGATACCGAGTCCAGCAAAACATAAAAAAATGAAAACCACACAACAACAAATTCATAGCCATCTCAAGAAGGTAGATGTTTCCAGGTTTCCGGTAGTTTCAAACGAAGCAATACAAGAGCTCAACTCTGTCGCTGAGAATAAACAAATATAGTCTTTCGACCCGCTCCACAAAACAGTGAATGAGTGAACGTCCTTCGAAGCTAGTTCCGATCCCGCCATCTTGAAAAATATATCTTGAAACAAACAGCTCCGTAAGAACTTGACAAGGTCCTGAATATGAAGTTCTCCGCCGAGGTCACAAAAAAAAAAAAACAAACAAACAGAGATACTGACAAGCTAGAATCCCTTAAAATCATGCACTGAACGGTCATTAACAGAGAAAACTATCCACAGCTGGGCATCTTGCAGTCAAGGGAGTTTCACAGCTCAAAAGAAATCCATCGCAGAATTACACCGGCTGCACCCTCAAATTCCTTCTCCAAAGACGACCACAGAAAAAAGGGCGGTCTTCCATCATTGATTCAGGCAACGAGAATCGAACTTTGATGCATGAAAAAGACCGTTTTCGTTCTCACTTCAGCTGCTTGTTTGTTTGTTATGCTTGAATGTGTTTTCGTCACATGACATCGTTTTGCATACTGAATAAGATGTCAAAGCGTTTCCGGTTCCGCTATTTCTAACAAACCGGCTCGGCTTGACACAATACACCAAAATCTAAAATTTAAGGCCATATAATAGTGCAATTTTAAAATGGATTTAATAAAGTGGTAATTGAACTGAGTGGAGTGCTATTTTGGTCTGAAATTATACTTGTGATTTCAAATCGATCTCGTGCTGCGCGCTCTTTCCATTTTGAAATCACGCGATTTCAGCCCTAATAATATACATGAAAAAATTACTCGATTCTGATTGGCTGAGAACAGTGTAGTTTTTCCTTAACACAATGCAGAAAAGAGGTAATTGAATGCAAAAATAGGTAATAAAGCAAACATTCTGATTGGTTAATAAACAAAGAAGTTCACAGATAGCCAATCAAATCTTTTCTTTTCAAATCAAGCGCGCGCCCTGGATGGCGCAATTTTTTCCTGGTTGTGTGATAATTAAATCACCAGAGGTTAAGCGCGCGCACAAAACTGAAAAGAGAGTTCAGAGTCCGTAAAGTTCAAAACATCCTTCACGCAAAATTTTCATGTCTATATTATTAATAAAGCGGCTCGTGCAATTTCAGCTTTTTGAAAAACTCACTCGTGCAAATTAATTTCAAATTGAACTCGAAACCGTATGATTACCTATACAAATTCCACTCCATAATGTGTCTTTATTTTTCAAAAGATAAAATGACATCTTATGTTACATTAAAATGTAATAATAACAGCGGGCAATGATCCGTGTTATTGGCGGGCATTGCGGGAGATTTATTCCTTTATGAATTGGCCTTACCTCAAAGACTAACATTTCCAAATTCCATTTCGAATTGTTGGTTTTTGAGTTAAGGTCAATGCTCACGTGGACTGCAAAAGTACATTCCACAGATGTCCATTACTGAATTAATCAAGGCCTCATTATTCCGCGATTATTTCTT
>CM042748.1:33247815-33258327 GCA_022496165.2 Catalaphyllia jardinei | reverse complement strand
CCAGTGCCAGTGCCAGTGCCAGTGCCAGTGCCAGTGCCAGTGCCCGTGCCAGTGCCCGTGCCAGTTCCAGTGCCAGCGGCAGCGGTATTGGCAGTGGTAGTGGTAGTGGCAGCGTGTGTTGGTTTCGGTAGTAGAAGAGGTAGAGCCCTATAGTAATCTTTTAGCTACCTATTCTGTAATAGAGAGTAAATGTGACCTTGCCGAATTTGCGTGAGACAACTATAAGGGCACAATTCTGTCTGCTGGGACTCAAGGTCACCGAAATGGTTGTTTACCAAGTCTAGCTGTACCTGAATTAACTTCTGAACTTCTCTTTTTTCGGGCACCATACTTATCACACCTATAATCTAGAGAAACAAATGAAAGAAATAAATTCAACCTGCAATGAGAATGAATTAGAGTTCAACTTGCAATTTTTAAGTGAACTCCAACTTGTTGAATCTTTGCTATTCACAGCCATATGATTTAGATTATTCTTCTGTCGTGTTTAATTGTTGTATTCTTGAGAGTAATGGATACTCTCTTATATGGGCTAAATGGGCATCAGTGGCCACAAAGGGTAAGTCAGTTGGTTAGAAATAGTATATTTATTTTGGCCATTTTGTTACCAAATAAGGTACGGGTTTTGCACTCTAGTTTTGAATTGGGTAGAGTATCCCCACCCTCACCCAATTTATCTGGGTACGCATGGTGTTTAAGCGAAATATACTGCATAGATTTTGGCAGGCCTAAAAACAAAGGTCCTGGTTGCAAAAAAGGAGCATAAAGGAAAAAGAGGATTTGTTTTGTTTTTTTGTGGATCAGAAACGCATGTTATTATCCAGGGTAGGGTTTCACTATTTTTCCCCACATAAATGTTAATAAACCATATAGCCAATTAGCACACCCAATAATTCCAAACTTGTATAAATTAGGTACGCAATATATCATGGACTTCCAAGAGACGATTGTGCAACGAATAAGTCGGAAGAAAAGTCAACAACTCATCAACCAAAATGTTGCCTTTGCATGTACTCCGTCCTTCTCTCTCCGAGTAATAACCTTTATTATATACATACCGAGACTTACGCGCCAAAAAGCATCGAGATAAAAATAGTCTCTTCGCGCTAGAAAAGCCGGCTGATTGGTCATACGATTTTTTTTCACTAGTGAAAAACGACGTATCGACGCACTGATTGGCTATATCATTATTGTAACTAGTGAACAAAACCGTATCGCTCGCTCGCCGCTCCTCTTGACTGACAAATAGCACATTTCTAAGAGTTTAGGCGCATTTTTCTTTAGAACGATGGCTTCAAATCAGACAAACCGTTTTCAGAGCCTAGATTCATCAGTAGATAACTTCATAGACGGACAGAAAAATGAAAACGTTAAGAAAAAGACCAAACACGATGTTGCTCTGATTTTTTTGAAAGGTGAGACGAGACAAATGGAAGAATTCACTCCTCCAGAGCTGAACAAGTTTCTCAGAGAGTTCCTTATAATGGTTCGCAAAAAAGAAAACAACGAGGAATACGAGTGTAATTCCCTAAGGGCATTCTTTGCTAGCTTTGAGCTCCATTGGAAGAAAAAAACTATGAAATTCGCATTGTGAAAGAAGTCCAGTTCGAGCGAATTTGGGAAGCACTTCAGTAGAAGCAAAGGGACCTGAAACGGTTTGTATTTCAAATTTTGAACTACCGTAGAACCATTTCGACAGGATGTCTTATATTATTCTAACTAAAAAAACTTTAAAAAAACGCGCGACCTCGATAAGCTCTAAATCTGAGCCCGTGATATCGTCACGTGGTATTGGTCAGCGAATACCTTGTTTTGACAGTTGACAATTGGTCATAAGATGTAGCTATAGTAATGGTACTCTCTTATTTTGCAAGGTATGAGGCCTGGTGCACGAACGCCCAGGCGAAAGTGCGGACAATCACGTCACAAGAAAATTATTTTATAGCGGAGCTCCGGCGGCCCCAAGGGCCGCCGAGCGGAGCCCCATAATTATAGGAACAGGATCACATGCATGCATAGAAATTGAAACCCATGCAACTCTTTTCTCATGGTAAAAATGGCAAGCGGCATTGCTCGTGGGCGCGTACGCACGACCACGACGACGGCGACGGAGACGCGCAACATGGCGGTCATACTCCAAATAATAGGTTGACAGAGACATGCAGCCTTGGTTAACCGTGTACTTCTTTGATATTGGACCAGCAGGGGTTTGAAGCCCTTCCCATGATGCATTGCGAATCAACTATATTATCAGCCGTCGATTGTCACGTGACCTGTTATTTGTTGGTGGCGTTCATGGAGTCAAGTCCCCTGTCTCTTGAAAGTTTGTCGTTAAAATTATGCGCTTTAGTCCGTGTGTTGCGCTGTAAAGTACAGGAGATTTTTTCCCAAATCCGCAAGTTGATTAACAATACATTACCCGTCGAAGTGATGAGGTTTTCTTTGCAAGTGAAGTATGATCCTCGCAGTAAATTTTCCAATTTAAGCAATTGGAAAGAAGAAGCCTGAAAAAAATCAGGGCTTCAACGGGATTCGAACCCATGACCTTCGCGATACCGGTACGATGCTCTACCAACTGAGCTAGGAAGCCACACATTGGGAGCAAGGTCAATTTAATGAGTTCATATCTCCCCTAAGGAGTGAAATGATGTAAAGTGTATATGAAATAATTCATATTTGAACTGCGGTTATAGATGCAAGTGAAGTATGATCCTCGCAGTAAATTTTCCAACTTAAGTAATTGGAAAGAAGAAGCCTGAAAAAAATCAGGGCTTCAACGGAGTTCGAATCCCGTTTATTTTTTTCAGGCTTCTTCTTCGCGATAATTATTGTATAATTTCACCGGGCTGGAAGATTGGCAGCTGGGCTGTGGAGAAATTGCCTAATGGTAGTCTGATTCTTTGTTGCCAAAAAAGACCATTTTGCCATCATCTTAACTACTGGATCTTGATGCTTGTAATAATGACAACAAAAGTTTCATGGCTGAAGCCTCTGATAATATCCTTTGGTCTGTTTAATTCAAAGAGTGCTGTGGATTTTTTTCATCTAAGATTAGTTGAATGAAAGATCTTTATGTTGCCCATTTAGTTCAGGTTTCAAGTGTTTCAACAATCATAACATTTAATTTTCCAGACATTGCTTTTTCTAATTTGAGGTCATTAAGTTTTTGAATTACCCGCAGGTTGTTTCAAGAACTCCTCCCTAACTAAGCTTCCACATCCAACTGAAATAAGCACTTTCTTTGTTAAGTATCTGTATGTCAGTCATAACTCTTGATCAAATGGAATATACTGAAAGCAAATGATTTTGTCATAGCTATGTTTCATAGGCTGGTACCTAATATACCTGTAATTCAAATGTATTTTACATGAAAATATCTATTCTCCTTTTACTGTCTGAGGGTCTTTGGTTTGAACCACTGCCATTCCTCTGGATTCCTCTGATAGGACTTTTACATTTTTTAAAAAACTTTTTTCATTCATACTTAATATTAATTTTAAAATAATGAGTTCTCTGAACAAAGATAGCTATTTTTGTTATACGTACAAGGTAGTTATTTAAGTCGTTCCTCTGGTGTTTAAAACACACAAGGCTCTGTAATGATCACTTTATTTCAAATATTCAATAATTTATAACATGGGAGCAGTGTTCCAGGTACACTAGAAGACTTCATTACAGTTATATATTTTTTACTATCCTTCACATTGTCAGTAGTGGGAGGTGCAATGGCCTCCTCCAAAGTGCACTTGTCCCCAGATCAAGCAGTCTAGTTTCGATCCCTGACCAGGACATTGTTGCTAAAGATTATTATTATTATTATTGTGTTGTGTTCTTGGTCAAGAAACTAAATGCTCTCACAGTGCCTCTCAACATTGCTACAGCTGTATGGACTAGCATCCCATCCAGGGAGCAGTAGAAGTACTCCTGGTTGCTTCATGTTAAAGAAACCAGGATAAGCTCCAGCCTGATATGAGCCACTTGGCTCATATGCAGAGTTTGCCTTCACTGTGTCAGTAGTAATTATTGATTTTGTTACATTTAGCTAGGTCTGGAAAGGTATTATCAGGATCTGGAATTTGACCAAACTATGGTGCAGGATTCCGGGCTAAATTCAACATATCTTGATAGGATTTAACTTCAAAAATTTGGCATAGGATTTGGGATTTTTTTTTAATGCATCTGAGGAATTTGCGAACTCATCATGACCCAAAAAATGTTTTTAAATCAACCAGGAAAGTGCTAAGTGGTGTCTTCTTTCCGGTACCCTTCTTTCCTCTATGTTTCAGGGAATTTCTGAAAGACTGATACAAATACTTTGATCTTGTCCTAGAGGGTGTGAGCTACATGCTTGCTATGCTGAAACTTAGAGATGTCTGAATAGTCGAATTGCCTTAGGTGACAAGGACCTCAACAAAGGTTTTACCTGTTTAAATGTAGTACAACAGTTCAACCTGATTTCATATGTAATTTTTATTTGAACGTCAAAAATATATTTGTTATTTCTCCGTCTTTTTTGCATCTCTGCTATATTTTGCGAGCCAATAAACTTCCATCGCACTAGCCTGTCTGGCTGGTGGAAGTCGTGAGAAAATGATTTTTCTGATTTTTTTATGACTGAGCATCTTCGATTGATCAGAAAATGAGCTTTTATTAAGGCTTATAGCCTTAAAGTTAATTTCAGCTTATTGACATTTGGGGGTTATCAGACATCGGAGAATTCGTTTTTACTATTTGTTGGCCAACAGCTCCATTTCTATTTCGCCTCTAAGTCATTGTTCACAGGTGACTTTTCAGGATGACGGCCATCTTGCGGGAGCGAGTGAAATGTTATACCTGCGAATGACCTTAAATTATGACAAGGTTCTGTTTACATCTGTGAAAACTATCCCGAAGTTTGACGCGATGTATCATGGGAAGGGCTTCCAAACCCCCCGATATTGGACATCCATGTTATGATCAATTGACACCTGTCAAAACAAGGAATCTGCTGACCAGTATCACGTGACCATATCGCGGGCTTAAGTAAACAGCTCATCGAGGTCACGCGTTTTTTAAAGTTGACGGCTGACCAAGTGCTGGTTTTCGATTGGATTGCGGGCCCATGTCAGGTTAACTTGTTAAAAACAGTGCAGGATTGTTCGGAAGCCTGTTGACGCTAGGCAGGATCACAATTTATTCGAATTATAACTTTTGCTTCTATACAAATGTTTTTTGCTGCTTTGTTTTGAGTACATGGCGATTATAAAACTCAAAACAGAAAGTCAAACAGTAAACAGAAAACCTCACCGCAAAGTTACAAAACTCAAGTCAACATTCTACCTTTTCCTTTGTTAGCTCAATCGGGCACTGAACGACCCGGCCAAGGAGCTACGCTTTTAGGCTGGCCTAAATCTATATATTATCGAAGCCCCATACTCATATAGGGAAGAAAAGGAAACCCATGAGTTGATTTTCTCATGTTTATCATGGCTAGCGGCATTGCTCGTGAGCGCGTAGACACGACGACGACGGCGGCGGCGGTGGAGTCGCGCAACATGGCGGCCATACTCCAAATAACAGGTTGACAGAGACATGCAGCCTTGGTTTACCATGTACTTCTTTGGTACTGGACATCCTGTCAAAAGCAGGTATCTGCTGACCAGTATCACGTGACCATATCGCGGGCTCAAGTCTACAACCCCTCGAGGTCACGTGTTTTTTGGAAGTTGACCGCTGTCCCATAATTGGTTTTCGATTGGATCACGGGCTCATGTGTGGTTAACTTGTTAAAAACAGGGCAGGATTGTTCGGAAATCGGTAAACGCTAGCCCAGGATTAAAATTTATAACTTTTTCTTTTATAAAAATGTTTTTTACTGCTTTGTTTTGTGTATATGGTGATTACAAAACTGAAAACAGAAATTGAAACAATTAAGGTGATTCCTCAGTATTGCATTGCGCATCCCTATTGCGCACGATTTTCGCGTCATCGGCGCGCACAAATTAGCGCCTGCACGTGCACAACGAAAAAGTTTTCTTTAAGCTAAGCTCGATAGCGAAATAAATGCTAGTTTTCTTTTGAACGGGCATAGTGACCTATATTTTGTATTGCATAACAATAGTGTACATACTATCTTCCTTAATTAGAAAAAAAGCTAAAAAATTTTATCGGAAGGAAAAAAAGATATAGGTGAAAAAGTGCACAAAACCGTTACTCCGTGAGGCAAATTATGACCGCGAAAATAACTACTCTACAAACGCTTTACGTCCACGTCGTTTTAAATAGTGTGATGTTTCCACAGATTGTATATGATATTGTTCTATAAGCTCGACACTTTCTAATTGTCAATTTTTTTCCCAAGTATTACTTTTATAAACTTTGTTTTAAGTTACCTCAAATAGTAACTTGGACCGATGAATAACGCGCGTGATTAGCACGAGTACAAGCTTAAATGGGGTAGGATTGGCTCATCACATCTCTCAAGCGAGAATGGTGACCTATCATTTTTATTTTCTTTTTCGAAACAGTGCTTGGTAGAGAACATTCATCAGGGAAAGTTTCAAAAAAATTCATCGGTAAATTTTATTTCTGAGGAATCACCTTAACAGAAAACCTCACCGCAAAGTTACAAAACTCAAATCCAAATTCTACCTATTCCTGGGTTAGCTTAGTCGGGCACTGAACAACCTGAACAACGCTTTTAGGCTGGCCTTCGGGACACAGGAGCTCCGCTATAAAAATAGTGTTCAGAAGTTGAAAGTATCCTTGTCAGTAGTGGGTCTTTATTATTAACCATTCCTATTTTGAAAACTTACCATTTCTTTCATCACTCATGAAGTTATCAGTTATCAAGACCACTCCAGCGTTCTAGGCAAGATAAATAAGAAAATTTGGTCCAACATCTAAACTAAAAGTATGGCGTTCCATTGCAAACAAATTCATACCGATTGTAATAATATGGTTACAAACTGTTTAAGTCAGAAATTGAGATATATGGAGTCTTGAAGTATGACTATCCTGTGTTGAGAGGTCGAGGGTCTTGTTGATGGTTCTGGAGGTCCCTTGTTTGGTCTTCATTTATGGCCTTCTTATTGGGTACAGGGCCATCAATTGAGCTTTGCGTGATATTTTTCTTGTCCCTCATGATGCCGTGGATTAGCGAAAGTTTGGATTTTAAGCATCATTTTACACAGTAGTTTCAGACCTAATTTGAACTTTTGCTTCTAAGATCTCCAACAAATTTTCTATTGACAACACCATGCCAACCTTAAAGGTGTCTTGGCTGTTCTCTCCACCGCCTGCACCACACCCAAGGTCAAGTTCCTGTACGGCTTTGAAAACCTGAGGGGACATGAAAAGTTAAGTTGAATTAAAAAAGAAATGAATGGATGCTACCCGCTATTCTCTTAACTTTTAAATTGATAACTGCTGTTTGATATTGCTGAGTAACAAAATTCGTTAAATGCAGAACTATTTACTGAGTCCTCATTACATATAATATGAAGAACAAATAATAATTTACTTACACGCTCCTCTGTCAGTCTGTTATCATTTCTCAAGAGATAAACACTTTTGTCCACAACCAGGACTCCAAGACGCGTCCCTGGAGGGGCCTTTATTCGAATTTCGTAATTACCATCCGGGCGTTTCTCTATCACATTTTTCTGAACTCTTTTTCCATCAATTTGCGATCCAAATGCATCCGGAAACTCAACCTAACAAGAAAAGAAAAATCCATGGAGTCTTTTTTCATTCATTACTCGATTGGATAAAATAACGTGAAAAACTGCCCGTATGGTTAAATTGGACATCAAGTTGAAACCAAGTTACCTTTCAACACAACTACACACGACATCAATGAGCAACCGTTAGGTTATCGATGGGAAATCTGTTAATTAGTCAATGAATATTGCCAATGATCAATGGCTAATCGATGAGTAATCCATAGGCCACAAAACTTTCAGTCATTGATTAGTCAAGAAATTTGTGATATTAGCCTAGAATGACAGTCGACGGGTAATAATAGGTAATCGACGAGTAATCAATAATATCAGTAGGGGGTACCGAATGGTCTTTGCGAGCATTTGCGAGCATGCGAGCAGTGCGTTTATTTTTGCGAGCACGAGCAGTGATCAATTTTCTCATGCGAGCAGCGAGCACTTTGGAATATACAAATGGCGAGCAGCCAGCACTTCGTAAATTTTCCGCTAATTGGAATCTCTCTTTATTGAAACGTTGTTTTGTGCCATGTTATCTGCGGGCTGACACTTTCAAAGCAGGAAAACAGGGGCACTGAAAGCTAGGCAACATGATAAGATCTTATCGCGGTTCAACCATTCCCAGTAGCTTACAGCCAATTATTCCTTGTAGTTGTTTGATATGCCGTTTGCTGCAAAATGACTTCACATAGCTTTACAAGAGTCAGTAAGTTGACGCTAAAAGGGATCTGAAGCATTTTAAGGCCTTGTTCACAAGTAAGTAGGTTCCTTCTCAAGAGGGTTAAAGATAGCCCACCTTTACAAGTGAAATGTTTCGGGTAGGGTTACCCTGCTACCTGGGAGTGAACTCTGGCCGGTCAGTTTCAGCAAACGTCAACAGAACGAGGAAGCATTTTTCCAGAAACAACCCTGGCGCGCGCATGTTTCCAAAATGTTTCCCAGTTTCCCACGCAGAAAACATTGTTTCTATTGTCAGTTTTTGCTTCCAAGATGCAAATTCTGCTTACGTTTAACGACAGGGAATTTTAATGGCAATCTGAGCATGCGAGTACTTGCAAAAAATTTGCGAGCACGAGCAAGCGAGCACTCATCTAATTTTTGCGAATAATTCGAATAAAGGCCAAATTCTGCGAGCACTTTCAAATTGGATAGCACCATTTGATACCACTATCAGTGATGAGTAATCGAGTGGCCACAAAATTATTGGGCTTCAGTTACTAATCGATTACTCATTGACTATCGATCTACAATAATCGATGAGCACTCAGTTCATTACCCGTCGATTACTCATTGATTAATCAATGATGTCATTGATTATCGATTATCTTATCTAATCTTATCTTATCTTTTCTTATCTCCTCGTCAGAGTGATACTAGTTCAAGTAGTTCAATGGCGTGTAATTGGCTTGGAAGCTCAAACTCGGAGGAGAGGCGTAAACTTTGATTCTTATTGAGTTCTCTAATAATAAAATGGAGGCCAAAAAGAGCTGAGAATCATAATTGGCGTATTGTTAGATGTGCACTTTAGTTACCTTTGTCGGCAGTTTGTCTTCAATTTTGAGCGCAATGCTATCAGCCACAACTCTTCCATTGCTGTCAATGTAGTAGCCAATCAACCGCGCCGATGGAGACATTTCTGGAGAGACAATGAATGACCAACTTGTGGAGGGGCTGCCCCCAAAAAACTCAGTTGTGTCGTGCAAAAGAATCTTTCCACGAGAGACCACCTACATTAAGTAAACAGAACAAGTTTGAATAAGAAGACATTTCATAGGATTCGTTCCCATCAAATGAAACTTTGAGTATTTAAGTGTGGGAAAGACAGACGCCGTCAGTTCCCATTAAAATTAACTGCTGGAAATGCAATTGCTTTTCATAATCTTTGAGCAAGACAGTATCGCGGCAAAAAGGTAAAAAAATAACTGATGAATTCAAGAAGGTATGAACTTCTCACTCTCTAAAAGTGCACCTAACCCCAAATTTTTCTACTTTTTATTCGAAGCATTTGGGCGCAAAAGGTTTTGAATTTGCTTGAATCCTCGACTTTCTATGCCCTCTCAAATTAAAGTCACGCTTGAAAAAATGACGACCGAGTTCTAGGGTGTCTGGGGCGGCGGTTGCCGATGACGTCTACCCAGAAACCAAACACAATGGCGCCTCAGTCTGTCTGCATTTGCTCGAGAAAATTTAAAGCAAAATTAATTGTTCCAATATATTTTGGGACAAAAAACGTCCAAGTTTTTTTCAAACTCGTTTCTTTTTCATCACTGGAGTCAGAGTTGAGTTCCGATCCGAAAAGCTCCGAAATAAACTTCGATCGAGCACGTTCGACAACTGCTTGGAGCTTTGAGAACGGACGAGCTGCTTGTACATTAAGAATGGAAAGCTAGATACGAAGTGGAGGAGCAAGAAAACGAAAAGCAAGAAAGAAAGCTCAAAGACTGCCTTGGATGGTAAATTCGTTACCTAAACACAAGATTCACACGCGTGTTTTAAAGCCTGTTTACAGTTGTTAGCGAGAATGTATTTTGTCAAGGTATGGTCGTTCTATTAAGTCCAGTTCGTATTTTACTTTCTGGAATACTTCGTGTTTATAACAGCGAAGTGCGTGTTTTAGTTCTCGAGACGTGATGATCTCCAAAACACTTGCTTCAATCCGGCGATTGAAAAACGTACAATTGTTTGGACCTGTATTTTTGCAGCTGCGGGAAGCAAGGCGGAAGGAGGCATTTCATACAATTACCGATTTCACATTGTTACACGTTTTCCGTCGTAACTCCATATAAACGATGTAATTTTTCCTCAATGCTTGCAG
>CM042748.1:33237818-33247715 GCA_022496165.2 Catalaphyllia jardinei | reverse complement strand
CGTCGTAACTCCATATAAACGATGTAATTTTTCCTCAATGCTTGCAGTGAGATTCGCCGGATAAGCGAACAGAATGTGTTCCCTAAGCGGTCCGCAGATAATGTTACGCGGTCATATTTTCGACAATATTACACAAAATTTTTGTCCAACTGCTGCTCGGTGAGTCTAACAATTTTGTTATCTTGCAATTTTAAAGGATTAGTATTCGACGTTTATCTGAATCGAAAGAGAAATAAGTGTTGGATAGCAGCGTAGTGTTGCGACTTATTTACATATCAGTAAGCTTATATCGGTCGGAATGCTTCGTGATTAATCGCACAACTTTGCCGGATATGTTATAAATACTGTGGGATTGGAAGATATGGGTTGTCGCTAGTATTTCTACAAATTGCTGGTTGGCTTTCAGCAGAAAATTGTGAAAATAGTGTTTGAAAGTTGCGGAACAAATTCCAGTAAGAGTTCTTCAATGGTTGTCAAAGAGTTAGTTCGCTTGTTCGATAGTTCGACAAAATCAACCATCGTTTACGTTTTTGTTGTACTATTGATCAATCATCGCCAATAAATTGTACAGCATATCTTTATTTAAATCTGGGATATTGCTGCAATAGCCGATAGCACCTCTGGAAGGCGTTCCTGCGAATTTTTCGAATATTCATTGCGCCATCTTCAAGGAAATGAGAGGACGGGGGATATTCGATCTTCCTGGTCAGTAGGCTCGATTTCCACTGCGGTCTTCTTTTCCGAACATCGGCTGGTAATCGAGCCAATCACAAAAGCCGCTGGACCCATCTCCTCAGACTCGGTCGTGAAACAAAAATGGCGGTGTTTTGGAGCTATTTTCGAGATTTCGTCGGGGAACAGGAAATCGAGGATATATCCGAATCAAGTGTTTTCGCAGAAGTGTTTCAAAAAACTTTAACAAATTGACGTCAGTTTTTCATGCGTCTGTCCTGTTATTGATCATGAATTTCGTCATAACATTGTCAAAGTAGCTGTGGATCCACAAGGCGATAGCCGAGTAGATCTGCAGACTACTTGAACAGTTTTATTATGAAACTCGTTGTCAATAACAGGACAGACGGATGAAAAACTGACGTCATTTTTTGTTTCTTCCGATAACAAACTGTCAAATTGTCAGCTCTTGCTCGTTGCCGCATCGCATGAATTATAAATTCATGTGTCTGTCCGCTTATTGACGATAAAAATTAGCCAATGAACGCGCGAGAATTTGTGCTGTTATCATAAAAAGTAGATTCGTTCTAGTGAAAAAACATTTGGGGCTAGGTGCACTTTAAATACTCCATCTAACCAAAGGAATATAGATCATGACGGTGCTTGGACATCTGATCTTAATTAGCATAGATTCTTATCCCGTTTCTCCTTAATTGTAGTTCGATTGAGAATATATATCAACCACTCAAGACAGTGCTTGACTACATTTTCAAATGAGCAAATCAGCGCTCGAGATTCGCAAATTTTTTTTTATCTGTTTAAGAATTCAGTGCGTGCAGCAGTTCTCTTCTTCTACCCAGACTAACTTTTGGAATTGTCGTGTGCACTTTTATGCTTTATTCCGACAACCTTTCTCGAAATGGCTGTATTACATCTTACCACAAACGACATCACTGCAGGAGCTTCATCACCTTTACGTTGACCTTCACATTTTACTTTATCACCAACCTATGTCAAACCATTTGGTTAATGATATGTTTCATAAGAATAAAACTAAATTGTTGCAGAGTGACATTTCAAATTGATTTACATGAATGGAAGGTACGGACGGACGGGCGGACGAACCTACGAACAGTTGGCGGGTTTCCAAAGGTATAGCGCTTCGCTCGTGTGCCTTTGGCGCACAGCAGCTCTGCTATAAGTCAAGAGGCTCCGTTATTGGCTCGTTTTCAATAGCTGTGCTTGGAGCATTTCGATTACCGTAGGCATCGTGCCAACCTCTTTCCCAGGGCCTTTTCCCGGCTTGGGGGCGAGGCGGGAAGACCCTGGCATCGGCTAGTCACGTGTCCATCTTACACACTGAAATCCTGGGTGTAATAAATTAGCGAGGTTTGCATAATCAAAAGTACTAAAATGAAGATGACGGAGAAACTGTCTGTGCTAGTAGACTTGGAACTGCTTTTAATCGTTGTAACTTTCCGTCGTTTTGTTTAAAGTCACTTCAAGTGAAGTGTTATGAATATTTACTGAAAGGCAAAGATATTGTTGTTGTTATATCCACTGGCTTTGGCAAATCTCTGCTGTAATATTGTGTGGGGTTGACTAGCCTACACGACTTCTATGGTCCGCGACTTTTATACATTTGCCGATTTCTGTTCGGTCAGTCGACGTTTTTGTCGCTTTACTTGTGTTTATGAAGGGTACTTCATGTCGTGTTCTAAGAAGGAGTTTTAAGTAGAGTTGAGGTCGTCGTAGGTCTGCATGATTTCCATGTCGCTTCGTCAATTTGACGTCTTTAGTCTCCAAGTGTCTGTTTCTTGAGGGACAAAATAAAACATTTACCATGAACATTTTGCTTACTTGCATTCTATATTGTCACGCCGGGCCCGACAGTAATTAGAACTTTTTGCAAGTAGAGTACCTGTAGTTTCTTATCACGGATATCCGGACTATTTGCCCTAGTGCGGTTTTCTTCGAAGACGCCTCAGATTTTACTTCGAGAAAGCTAGATGCTTGTCTAGAGAAATTCGTATACTTCTTCAGCTATCTGGTCGAGCTTATGTTTCTGGGGCTTGACGTATAGGTTTATGCCTCCTTTGATCCTTCTGGCACCACAGGATTCAAATGTACCTATTTGTGTGCAAGTCTGTTTACTGTTTTGCGTGTTTTTCTGCCTAATTCAAAGTATTTGCCATAGCACGGTCAAACGGCTCAACAACACTAATTAAAATTACTCCTTAGAATACAGCATGAAGTGCCCTTCATAAACACGTGTGAAGCGACAAAAAGGTCGAGTGACCGAACAGAAAACGGCAAAAGTACAGTCAACCCCATTTGAGCTGGAGACTCTCCGAAGTAAAGCTGCTTTGAAGAGCTTTTTGGTAGCATACCGGAGCTCAGAAGGCGGTCTTCACGATAACAACAGTTCAACACAACGCGCCACTGAATGCTTTTGTCCCAGTTGCGTTGCATAATTTGACTTCTTTGCCTGAATTCACTCGCCTGAATTCACTCGCCTTAGTTCCTCGCAATTCCTGCATATCAGCGTCGAAAGGGAATCACTCTCAGTGATAAAAATTCGAAAAATTCCACACACATTTGGAATCTTTGAGGCAAGATTTTTGTCACTGTCAGCTTTTCCAGCTCTACCGAATACCCGAATCAAGTGGCAGCTCTCGAATGCATCGCCGCCCCGGGGAGGGCTACTCCCTATAATGGCCTATACGGGGAGGCTCCGCCCGAAAGGGGTACCGTTTTCAGTCTTCAGATATATAAAAGGGTAGGGATTTCTCTAGTTGAGGTATATAAAAGGGTAGGGAAATCGGTCGTTTAGGTATTTAAAGGGGCCTTTAATTATAATATTTCGAAGAGACGCCCCTTATGGCTGTATCAGTTTATTTATTAAGCACTACATGGGAATGAGAACAGGATTTCCCAAAGTAGGTATGTGAAAGGAGTACCTTTTTTAAATAAAAGGTATATAAAAGGGGTACCTTTTCCGCCAAAATAGTATATAACAGGGTAAGGGGTTGGACCTTGGCGCAATGTTCTCTTTCGCAAACAAGCGATGCCATCATCGAAACTGGAACCTCTGTTTCCTAGCATCCCTCTTACACCACTACACTATACCACTACACTACCAGGTTCATCCGCCAAATTTCCGCAAAATTTAATTATAAAATTTGACTTTCTTAAATATTAATGATAGAGCTGCCTCAACCTACAAATAAAAGCTAACCACAAGCAGACCAGTGTGAATATAAACAATTATTTGGTGAGTGCGTTTTACTCCATCAACAAATTATAACCAGTTTCTACTTTGTCCAGGCCTGAACTGAAGCAGATATGGCATCGTCCATTCTGAAATGCTTGGTTACCAATTATGGAATCGACCATTAAAAATGGCATTGCTTGTTCACGAAAGGGAAATAGGCCTGGTCGACCTCATCGTTCTATGAAGACCACCAGCTTGCTGTCGAAACATCGCCATCTACACCACAGGTGACCGCATCGTCAGACAAACGCATAGGATTATACTTTGTTAGTGTTCCTCGCCACGATGAATAACTTCATGAAACAGTGTTCATAATTTCCGAGTTACAAAGGCTGTCATACACGATAAATGAATGTTTTTGTTACCTGAGTAGAATGCTGCGAAATAACTCGATACAAACCAGTACAAAAATGCAGACTGTTCCAAAGGAATATCTAAATTAACTCAAAAAATACTTGTTCCTTTTTTTCACCAACTTCGCAAATATAATTTCCATCATACCTTTCCAGGAGGCTCGAGCTGGCGCACCTTAATCAGTGGCCCATTACCGGAGTCAAACGCCTTCACGATGAAATTGGCAACTGCATTCTGTGAATCATTCAGCCCCTTATCCTCAGTTTGAACCTACAGCCAAATTTATCAAATAAAAATTCTCAAGAGCTTAACACAAAAATGACTTCTCAAATAAAAAAAAATCGACAACACTTTTCGGCTTTTTACGGCTGTTTCTGTATCTTGTCTTTTAACAGTTTGCTCTTCTTTCAACAAGTATTGTTTTCTAACATAAGCATACAAAAAGAGACTAGTTATAATTTCACCACTATTTGACCAAACTGCAGCAAACCCTCGTGAGAGGAAACCTTTCAACCACTATTATTAAAGTAGAAAGTGTAATGTGAACTAAAATTCCCCTTACTTTGGCGTTGATGCCATGAGCGCATAGAGTCACACATCTCCTGATACTGAACCAAATTTACTTTTCTTGATTGATGCACTTCACTGGCTTGAAAACAGACCATTTCCGTGTTACCTTTTGCCTCAGTGTGAAAACGAGTGCTCGCGGGAAACCATTTCTATGAAGATTTGTCCGCAGAGGCACAAGTCAGCGCGGAAATGACTTGTGTAAATACATCAAGCTAGTAATTAAAGTGTACTTAGCAATGAAGTAAATTGTGTTCAATAACAGGTGACGAGGGAGACGAGGATTTGCGGTGATGCGGTTTTGCGTCTATTTATTTTGTGCGTTTTATTTTTTCGGAAATTGTTATTTTAGCCGGCGGGATTGTGGTTTTCTAAGTCTAAGCGGTTTGCGGTTTTCACAATGTATTGCTGATTCAGTAGAATTGCGGCCTTAAATATCGGCGTCGCGATCTTGCGTTAGGTATATTTGAGCTTGAAACTACAAGAGCATCTTTAGGAAAAAAGTCGCGAAAAGCGTATTTTGTACAACATTTGAGTGGTTTACCGTGTTGTTTTTGCGTTTTTTTGTTTTTCTAAGCCTGTGAGCAGGCTCACGTTGAAGCACAAGCGCGCGCAGAGAGCGCAAAAACTAGCCGCGAGACAATGCACCTTTTCACCGGACTCCTTTCCGCCGGATCGCTTTGCTCTTCGGCGGTCGCGCGTGTGACTCAAAGGTGAGTCTGCTCGCAGGCTATGTTTTTCCACGCAGCCTTGTGTTTGCCGGACCTCCTTTACGCGTCCTTCGGTAATGTATTGCTTGTTATATTAATGGCCTGCACCAGGAGCCATAATCGGGGACGGAGACGGTAAAGAGTATTCTTACATAACTTTTCTTTACGGAGCAAAAGCAAAAGCCTACGCGTATAACTAGCGCGAGGAGATATTTTCATTAACAGCGTGAAATTGTCTTGCTTTCAACCTTAAAAAACTCACCTTTCCCCTACCTCAGAGCATAAGACTACATATAAGAACCCTGGTTTTTATTCCCCTCCTTATTCTTTGAAATCACTGGAAAAATCCGCAAGAGAATCTCGCAACTCTCACCATTCGATAACACAACGTGAGAGCATTCACGCGAGAACCCACGACATGTGCGTGGATCCGCGCGGTATGTCGTCAGGATGGCAAAAATTGAAAATTGCCCGATATCATAGGTGCGCGCGGACCCCATGACTTACGTGCCCGGTTATGGCTCCTGCATGCACCAAAGTAACGGTCTGCTGCAGGTAAAAGTAATCACCCATATTCACCAACGAATTTGCCAACAGTACAACAAACTTCACTGTTGTCAAAGCTGCATTAATGCAAGAAATCACACACCCCTTCTATACAAGTCTTTTTCGAAACTGTTTCCGTGCACTGCTTCACGTGAAACAAAGTAAGCCGGTAAGCCCCGTGAAAAAAGGTTATGACATATCTATCACTCCGTACCATAATTTTGATAGTTTGACAATCTGCACAGGAGTCAACCGCGAACTCTGCCTCCCCCTCTTCGTTTGTTTTGTCCTCTGAACTGGTTCTTCCGTTCGGCTTTAAGTCTTTCTTCTCCTCTCCTTTTATCCCAGTGGCTGAAATTCTCACGGGTATAGATGCTGCTGGCTGTTTGTTGGGGTAAGTGACCACAACCTTCAATTTAAATTAAATCAAATCAAATAAAGTAAATTACATTAATCGGAAGCACATTTGTGAAAGCAGAGCACTGATTTCTGGAACATTTTCCTTAACTTTTTATTCACGAACGTGAGAACAAAGCCGGATGTTGCCACAAAACAAAAATCGGCAGTACAGCGTTTGTTCAAAAATCGAATAGTTGACTAAAGATAAGTCATGTTACCTTCACTACAAAAGGAAGTCCAGGCTTGAAATACATCAGCGTGTTTTTAAATTCAACGAGGTAAGGACTTGATGTAAAATGACAAGAATTATCCACAGTAGCTTCTTTGTTTCCAGTCACCCGTTCTATGACTTCAGCCTGAACATGAAGCCTCCGCCTCCCCTTTTCTGGGAACGCTCTCAGAAGGTCTCGGATGACTTCAACTTTCTCTTCCACAACGGCATCACCGCGGCTGTCAAGCTTTTTTCATGAATAGAGAAAACAGTTTCATTTTAGCATCATGGTTTCTCGCTAGTGAAAACATCACACAAAGATAAAACAAACATTAAAATAAAACATTTTGACTAGCCAAAACATCACATAACATAACATGAACTTTATTTAAACTCGAATTTAAGAGTAGCCTTATAGGCTAATATCTTCGAGAAAAACTACACTGTGAATGCAGTCAATGTAAAACGAAGGCTGCGGGCTCTAGACTGCAGACTGCGGACCGAGCGTACAACGAACAACTGGAGGATGAATTGCAGACTGTAGACGTTTTAACTGAATCGAGTCAGTACCATTTCCTTTATTGAGAGCCAACCTTAACACAGGCTAACCGGAGCCTGAGTAATACTCAGGCTAACTTAAACCGGAGTGATATCCAATCCAACCACACTGTAACCTCTTCTCTCACGATTAGCCTAAATAATCCTGTTTTTTTTTTAATGGAAATAAAACGATACAAACTTAAAAAGTCTTTAGTTGGCAGTCTGCAGTCTGCAGTCCACACTGCGTTTTATACAGGCCGATTGTGAAAGATAGCCCTAGCTAACCTGGTGTGTGTTAATACTCACCAACAGTGGAGGAATTTGAGGAAATGGCATAACCAGTCCGTTACTGTGTTCCACTATCCTTAAATGAATACTAGCAACCCCGACAACTGGCTTTCCATACGTGTACCTGTAAAGAGAGCGTGGTGACAGATTTAAAAACATGACCTGCGTGATTCCCAGTAATTTATTTTGCATTAGCATTTAACGCAATTAGATTTTTCCTTATATTTAGCACATTATTTGTTACAACTCGTAAACAGTGCACAATACACCCCCGCCCCCACCCCCAGGGTAACACCATGTCTGTCTCTTGGCTATGTGTTTCCTTCCGAGAAATATTTGTAATGGGAATCTCTTTCCAAGACAGATAGGTGGCGCTGGGTAATCTAGTTTTTATGCCTGTATATACATGAAACAATTGAAGAGAAAGTTATGAAGACAAGATTGACCAATGCAGTTTAAAGTCTATGGAATTTCTCTTCGAGTGTTCAACGTGACATCTCACTCGTTCGCTGTGCTCGCTCGTGAGATATCAAGTTGAACAAGAGAAGAGAAATTCCATATCTACAAGCAGCCATGTATTATTATGTTTATATAATAAACATAATAAAATGAACATAATAACGACGACTTTTTCGACGATTTTCCGAAGATTTCCGAACACTTCCTAAAGATTTAGATTTCCGAAGATTTTCCAAAAGTTGTCTGAAGGCCACACAATCGTTTCCGAACAATTTCCGAAGAATTTCCGAAGATAACCGAAGATTTCCGAGGAAGAACCGATTATGTTTCGATCATACAGGAACACATTTAGGTACTTTTTAAGGAATAGTGTAACCCAGCAATGGTGATCTTTTAACTTCTGAAAGTAACATGTTATTTTTACGTGCGTGTGAAGATATCATGTTTACGAGCGAAAGCTCACCTGGTATTTCACTGATGTTTACATAATAAAATCATGTTTTCCTAGCTTTTGTGTCTTAAAAGGGCTATGGCTATTCAGATTTTCAGGATCCCAAGCAATATCTTTTGTACAAACGTCCAAAAATACCTGGCGCTGAAATATGTAAGGACACAAACTTAGTAAACTTACGTAGCTGTTATCGTAACCTTGATGTGTTCATCTGTTTCCAGTATGTACGGTGGTACTGAAAGTTTTACAGAGAACTTGGGCAGAACTGAATTGAAAACGCACACAAAAAATTCACATTAAGTTAGGAAAGAAATACAGGAAAATGTAAACTGACAAAAAAGTTGATTGATTGATTTTTTTTTGAAATAATATTTTATTTTACTCAACATTACAGTACGATACACCACATTACATGCAATACGACCTACTTACACAAATAACTATACACAAAGAGTTGATATACTCACCGTATTCTTTGACCTCGAACTGCACAGTAGTGTTGTGGACATTCTTGAAAAATGAAAGGATTGGACAATTTAGACAGGGTACAATAAGCCGTTTACGGTATTACTAAATTCTAACACGGTTCCAAGGCTTGGGGGAATAAAGAAAAAGAAATTAATTATTCACCACTCAACCGCGATGTGATTTCGTTTGTTTTATTCCCAAGCCTCGGAGCCAAGTTAAAAGGTTCGTATATCGAAAATGGCCTATTCGCAGCAAATACACCAGAGTCCCCCCATAGTGCCACTTGTTATCCTTTGCAAAGTGCTTTTGGGGGTTTTTGGTTCCCTCTCGTACTGTTATATTTTCAGTTTTCCAGGCTACACCTCGCAACACATGACTAAAAATGTCACAACGCCACTATTGTAATTTTAGAATTGCAAATGCATTGCATTTCATTACACTTCATTGCATTACATCTATTCTTTATTTATTTCCACTATCAAAATCGCCATTCCACTTGGAAGATATTATTGAAGCAAAGACTCATGAGGAGAAACTGCGTCAATGTGTCACAAGTTAGATTACCTTATGGCCGTAGAGAGCTGTTATTGTCCAGTTACCCTTGATGATGAAATTGTTTAATTTTAGCTCCTTTGTTATCATTCCTTGATAAAACAAAATAAAGACCATAATGGAAAACAAAACATAAAACTTGTTACTGTATATAGAAAATAAAGGTTTTCTGTGATTATCGCCGTTAAACGTGTCACTATTCATTCCAGTCCATCTCATCTCTTCTCATCTTATCTTATTGCATCTCACCTCATCATTTCATCGCGTCTCATCTCATGTCATTCCTTCTCATCTTATCTCATCTAATCTCATTTCATCTCATCTCATCAAGCCCTTCCCACCTCATCTCATCTCATCTCATCTCATCAGATGACATTGAATTACATGGCTTGGCATTACATAACAT
>CM042748.1:33217818-33232818 GCA_022496165.2 Catalaphyllia jardinei | reverse complement strand
TTTTTAAAAATCTTATCAAGTTGATTTCATTGACAATGACTGTATGTTCCATTTCATTTTTACCATAAGCCATGCTTTTTATACTGTAACCCATTTTTTTTTATACCGTAAGCCATGCTTTATTCATATTAAATCAGTCCGGAAACTAATGGGTACAACTTTTAGTGAAATATCTTTGGTATTAGAATATTCAGTTTTTCGGTTGGGGGGGGGGGGGGGGGGGGGGGGGGGGGGGGGGGGGGGCCGCGGGGGGGGGGCTGTGAGGGGGGGTTGTGCCCCCCCTCCTCTCGTTTTACTGCCCCCCTCCCCCACCCGGTCTCCTGATAATTATTGCACAGTCCCTAACAATGATTTACCATTGAAAAATGAGTAGTTAATGATGTCAGAAATGTAAACAAAATGGTGGGTCACAAACATTGTTTTGAAGAGAACATGCCCAGAAGAACACCTAAATCTGAGTAAATCGGGCTCCGTTAGCAAAGAAGGCCACAGTGGTTGCCAGTCCCAAAATTAGAGCTTTGAAGGGAAATGTTCTCTGCCAAATATGGTTTAAGTGGACCTATTGAGCGAATTTAGTCAACTGGTGAGGTTCCTCAAAGAACAAGTTCGCATTTAGCGACCATAGTTTCACGCGCCTTGCAGCCGCAATACCCGGGGGGGGGGGGCACTTCCTTATAAGAGGCTAATGGGGATGTGCCACTGGATGGGGTCGCATTTTCAGGACTGGATTGACTATCATGGGGTCGCATTTTCAATAGAGTTACAAGAATGGGGTCGCGTATTTTCTGATTTCTGGGGTAAGACAGTTCTTCATATTTACAGTTAGCAAACGTTCCAGAATACTTGTACTGTAAGTGAAAAGTACTAAAGTTCTCTTTATTCAACATAGGTGCATACATAAATATAAAGTGCTAAGTTGGGATCGCGAATATTACGTATTTGCCCAAAAGTGACTTAGATGGGGTATATAATTGGCCACAGAATAGACTATAATGGGGTAGCGGCCCTGAGAGGCCAGCGGCACATACCCAGCGAAAATTGACCCAAGTAACGCCCTCGGGCCGCAACATGGCAGGATTCCATGTCCATTGGACAGAAATCATTTTTCAACTTCCCACATTGATGTTTCGTTAATTTTTGGACAATGTGAAGATAATTGTAAATAAAATCTGTTTCTGAAAAGAAAAGTAGGGGTCACGGAACGTCCAAGATCGTTAAATCCAAGCAAAGCTATAGCAATGGCTATCTGCCCCATTATTGTTCATTTCAGTACTTAGCACGCGCGCTCGGTGAATGACGTGGCCTTTGAACTTGCCTGCAAAGTAAGGATGAGCAGAAAAAATTAGCGCGAACGTCCTTTCATTGAAAAATAACTTATTATTTCACATCAGGCGTGAAGCAAGAGGCAAAAACTCCAACGTCTTATGTAGTTGCAAAACCAACAGCAGGTGGTGTCTCGCTGTGTTGAACGTCTACGTCTTTGAAGTTATCTTCGTTCTCGTAATTAGATAACGAGTGCAACTGTCCACTTAAAATAATACATTAATACATTATGCATTAATACATTATGCATACCCTCGACTTCGTCTCGGGTTTGCATAACTGTCTCGAATTCTCCCAACCCCTCGAGTGTTTATATCAGGCTATGCAAACACAGGAAAAAAGTTTTCTGTTGCTTTTATAAAATATTTCTCAAAATTAATTCAACAAATGAAGGGAAATTTTGTTTATAACTTCTTGATCCAAAAAGATTTTCTCAATACACGCTCTAGACAATCGTCTTTCCTACTAACCAATCAAAACGCGCATCCGATAACGCACGAAACCAAGCCAAATTCGCCAGCAAGCGAGCGCTGTCAGCCTTGAATCCTTCTAAATCTTTGTGAGAAATGCCTAAAGTTCGGTGGAAACAGAAGAAATATTCAAAAGATTTACGACTCTGTAAGGAAAGAACTTCAAGATGAAATCACTGTGCTTGATCGCTCTTGAAAGTAACCCGAACTTGCCCGATTTGGCAACCCGAGAAGATGGTTGAGAAGTTTAATTGCTCATCGTGCCCTGTGAAGTTTTGCTGGTTTGGAATCATTGCACAAGGAGGCAGGGTTGAGTTTATGCAGTTAAGTCGAAGGGCCTTAAATCTATTATTCTGGTGAGCTGTCTGGTACATTTTTTCAAGTGTTAATGGTCTTTTTTTGAACATTTGACGGCCAAAACACGGCAACCGATCGGCCGTGTAAAATTTGATTTGAACCAGGAGACCTTTGAACAGATTTCGCATTCGAAGTCTGTAGCATATAGTTCGCGTTTAATTTTATTGTACATCTTTCTTTAAAAAATGTGGTTTTGGGAATTTTATTGTAGTAATCAAATGCAAAAATTACCTTGAAAAACGTTCACTGCGCATTTTGTTGCATAATATTTTGCTGTCTTCGCTTGAGCTCCCTGGACGAGGTCGTCTAGCTCACTAACATCGGGGCATGGAAAGCGCTGTTGTACTTCTTTCTTTTGCTTTCTTTCCACGGGTCAGAGGGAAAGAGATGGTCAACCCCCAAATCAAAACGTGGAAAAGTTTTCTTAATTTGAATTCCTAAATATTTGTACTTGAGAGTTAGACTACCGGCTTTCAAATGGTTTCAAATTGTGCCGGGAAAACATGGAAAGCGTGACGTGACAACCGTGTTTGCATACTCTCATCTAAACAGACGTATCGACCAATGAGAATGCGCGTACTGTCTTATATATTTTATATGAAAATGTATAAAATTTCATGATCTTTGCTTCTAAGAACCAAGACTTGTTTAGGAAATTCAGTGATAATGAAAATTACTCATTGTTCCGGTCAAAACAGCCAAAACAGAGACTGAAGCCAGGCTGGAATAATTGCAATTGAGGGGGAAGGTTTAACTTTTTAGAGTTTAACTTCCTGGATGGCTTCAGCACTTTTTTGATAAAATGATGATTCAAAATTGAGAAAAATACAAAATGTAAACATATAATACTCATGCAAAATACTGAAAGATGATCTTACTGGAGTAGCGATTTCTTCTTTATTTACAACAGCTATGTAACGATGGCAATGAATGATTTATCATCGGCGATAAAATAATCCTTAAAACGTTTTCTACTTATGATTATGTATGAAAATCATAGAAAGAGAAATGTCATAAAAATACATAGTTTTGGTAACCGTTACTTCTGAACATGTATGTTGGAGCATACGAAATGTCAAGTTCATAAATGAAAGTTTTTACGACATGCGTTGCCTCGTTATGTTTATAACCGCAGTTTGTTTGTTATTTTTGCTAAAGTGATATTTGTTCCCGACGGACGTTGAAAGGACCATGAAATGTTGAAGAGCACTAACCCAGAAATAATACTTAATTCTAATTCGATCTGAGAGCCACTTCGTGGAAATGCCACTGCAAATTTTTATTTATTATTTATTATATGTTTATTTATTTATTTATCATTTAAGGTAACCAAAAAATCAGTGCGTACGAGAGTAATTTCAAGACATTAGTTTTTGGAAAACTCAGGCAAGAGTTATGTTAAAATACTTTCTTGACAACGTAACCACGTCCACAATGATGGCAGGCGTGAGTGGTCACAAGCGAGGAGGACTTGCAAATATTCTCCGCTCAGATTCCTCGGATCCCCCGATTCCCCCATCAAATCCCAGGATTTGATCCATCACGCATGTTTTCACAAACATGCACATAGGGAGCATTAAAGCATGTTGTTCTACAAAGCACCAGACCGTATCAACAACTTACCGTGTGGCTGATACAGATCCTAATGCAAGAAGGAATATCATCATTCGCAACATTGCGCCAAATAGCTCCGCCATGCTTGAAGCAAGCTTGGGAAACTGAAACTGCTTCCTTTGGTGCTTCGGCTAAATGGCGTGATAAATGACACCGCTGAAAGGTGAGTCGCTGAAAGGTGACATTTCCCGAGTGCTTGTGGTTTGTGTCATATGTATGGCGGTCATCCAAGGGGAAGTCGAAAAGGTGTTATTTGCTATGTATAAACCTGAGCAAGTTTGCAACGGTCATCACGTACATATACAATGGAGGTTAAAAATGATATTTTCTAGGAAACTGAGTTTTCCTTAACAGAGTACCAATCCCCCTTTCCCTCTCAACGGCATTCTTGGATGACGAGAATTCATTTAGGGTACACAATTTGACGCAGAATTATATTCAAAAGCAGTTCCCTAGTGCCTTATCCACAAGATGATATTTGTTTCTGGAATGCAACCAACAACAAGCTGTAACTCACCTGTAACAGACCTTCGTTCACCTAAGAATAAATATTCACTTTCGGCTTCTATATCCGGCGGAAACTCCCCTAACGGAGGTTAGGAGAACTGATCTCAGTGAGATTAATAAATGTATAGTAAAGTAAAGGCCAATCGAGAGAACTGTTTATGTCAGTGTTAGTTCATTTGCAATTTGAGAAATGGTCCATGTTAGGTATGGAGATGCATTTATTTAGAGTTACACCTCTACGTGCCCTTTTAAATTACGCGATTCTAGTGCCTTTTAGGATATCAGAAATAGCCTTAATTAATTCGACAATCGCTCACTCAGCAATTCTAGGAAGCTTTCTGGGAATTCCATTTGACCTAGTTGTGCCATATTTCTCCTATTCAACCCTGAAAGCAGGTGGACAAAGGACACTATTCATTTCTTTATCACTGGGTATATTGAGAGTTATTTCGGTACCAAGTAAGGACGGTAAGGTCACGAGATATATCATTGCAAATAACCTTTGTTTCTTTTTTGTCTGTAGCACTCGGGTAGGGAGAACTAAGACTATACGGTTTGCCAATGTTGCATGTTGACAAAACAAGATTTGACTGTCAAACAAGCATTTCGTGTAAGTTTCTGTTTTGTTCTGTGATATGAACCTACGTTTTGGCAGTTAACTCTTGTTTCCAGTGCTTTTTACAGGCTTTCTTTGAAAATATCTTCATTTTACCCCACACCCATTGGACAAATCATCCCCGGTCACATGACTGACGTAAAATATTACGATTTTTTGGTTTAAATCATCAGAACTTTGCTGGTCTTTAATTAGCCCAAGTTTCAGGAGTTCTTCTTAAATACCTTGCAAAGTAGAAATGTTGGCGTGAAGTCAGTCGGTACAAATATTGGCATTTGAGAATCCAAAGTTTTTTACAAGAAAGATAAAGCATTTAACAAGCCACAAATAGCGGGACGAGGTTCAGATTGGATCTCGAGGGAGTGGGTGCAATGGTTGTTCTATCTTGAAGAAAGTTACTGCAGTTTTAGAAAATATTCCTTTTCATAAGGGAAATGAATGAGCCTGTGATGACATTTAGAGGCAAAACCTTTCACAACTAATTATGCCAATCGAGTTATGCATGTCTTCAAAGCTTTTCTACAAAGTTTCGTTTCAACATGTTAAAACTAATGCATATTTTTGGCAACGTTCTTATGGTAAACAGCCGTTGCTATGGCCGTTGCTACGTAAAAAAAACTTATACCACTGTGTACTTTCCTTAAATTTCACACTCATCCAGCAGAAAACTTGGCAAGATCATTTCAAAATGTTTTTGACAAGTGTTCAAGGGTCTTAAATCTTGTATTTTCAAGAAATTCAATTTTTCATAAAAATCACCATACTTTAGGGTACCATTCCACCTTAAATTCCGCGATTTTGAAAACGAGTGTGAAATTTTAAATCACCTAAACTTCGCGTTTTTGAATAACACACAGTTCATTTTCCTGGCAATGTTACCTCAGCCTGTCCTTGAATTTTGTAATTTCGCTTCATGTTATGTTCGCGACACTTATTCGTGTTTTTAAATTGCAAAATTCGCGAAATTAGCGTGTCGATGCGTTCGATGATAACAACATTTCTGCAAGACGTCATGTACATTGCATTGTTTCGGGCTTCAATACCTGCTACCTGGCTCTAACCTGAATTACTTCGATACCATTTAGACACAAATATATCCGAAAATACAAACATATATGCCATTCGTTATAATCTAAGAATATTCACAAGAATGTTTTCAGCCTGAAATCAGAAGAAAGATAAGGATTGCAGAATTGGCGGGAAAAAAACAATATTCTTTTTTGATCAGGCCTGCGAGAGACACGTCAAGCACTTGGCCCTGATAAGAGACCAATTGGGATTTGGCAGGCAAGAAAAACTTTATTGTCCTGACGTCAATGTAAGTTAATAGGAATAGGATTGAAATTAGGCAACTTTTCCTTCACTGGAGGTTACATTAAATATTTTCGAAAAGGGATTTACATTTTCCGAGACCATATCAGAGTTTAAAAAGTGAAAAATATGAAACATCTTGTGTCTCTAAGCTTCCAATTTGGGGTCAAAAATCGGTCGCCGGCGTCCGGTATGGCAACCCGCTCGTAGTTCGTCGAGTGTTGCCAGGTAAACAGGAAACCATGATCAACAGCTTCTTCGCTTTTAGGGGTTAACCAGAAGAGTTCATCTGATTGTAACTGATTCTCGTCACATGATTTTTCTTTGCGGGCAACCCATTTAGCAAACATGGACAAAAACGTGAGTTAAAGGTACTGTGGCTACGAAAAGTGACCAGTTGGGAAATCTTTTCAGGTAATACAAAGTTCTCTTTGTCCCATTTCCTCAAGTTCCTTAAGTAAGACTAGTTTCTAAAACTCTAGGAAATCCTGTCACTCGCAATTCGGCAGCCAATAGAACGAACGCGAAAGGCAAAAAAACGAAAATGTTTTGTGTTATTTACCATAATTTTTAGTCTTTGCTGTTACAGTGGCAATTTTTTGTGTTTACTGTTTCTGGAGAAACTACTGTTAAGGAAGGTGTTTGTGAAACCCCCATAGGCTTTTAGCATTGTCAATTCTTATCTGCTCTTGAAAAATCGGCAGTAAAATCACTCTTGAACTTTGAGCCTGTACTCAAAAGGGGCTGTAGAAGGTCGTAGACTCTTTTTCTCGACCTATTTCCATCAGCATTCTGGGAGACCTCGTGAGTACTTGAATCATCTTGAATCAAGTGCCCGCGATCCTTTGATCAGCGTCTAAATGCTAAAGTTATTAACTTTTTATGCAATAAGACGTCAGCGTCATATACTCTGTTATGACATTACTAGAGTGAATTACAAGGATTTCTCTCCCTGAAAAAATATCGAATCTTTAAACTGCAAAAACTATTTCTTTCCCACGTGAATATGACGGCAATTTTGAAAAGTCGAAAATTTTTGAAGTTGTTCGTGGAGTCTTCGGTGTAGTCTTCTAACATCTTCGGTAGTCTTCGGACACCTTCGTAGTCTCTCGGTAGTCTTCAGAAGTCTTGAAATAAACGGAAATTGTTGGAAAATGACCAAAAACTGCGTGATAAATTTAACATAGTATATATTGGCATTTAGGGGCCATTTGTTTCTTGTTTTTTGTTACGGTGACTTTTTTACGATTAGTGTTAAAATGCCTAAAATTATGCAGCTATTTCATGTTACAAAGCCGAAAAATTAAGAGTTAAGTGTTATCGATCGAGAACCTACTTCATTAAAGGCTCGGGGCGCCAACGTCTCATTACATAAAAATTTAATGACTGTAGCAAATAGGGGATTCATGCTGATGTCATTGTTTACATTTTTGCTCATTTGCATACAGCTTTGCTTACAGAAATAAACATGTTAGATATGAATTGACTCCAGGCAGCTAAAGAGCTAGCAAAACTTAATACATGCTGAAATTCTTAGCTCTTTGTGTGTAATATTGAAGGAGAAATTGTCTTTCAAAAACTGCAGAATCTCTGGGTGGCAAAAGCGCTAATGAGCTCATACATTCTTTGTTAAATTTTGAGTTTTTAAACCCGTGTTACTCAAAAAGTATTCAATACATCAGGCTCAAATTTATTAGCAGAGTTAATCGTACTATGACCTTTCAATATTCAGAACTGATTTATTTGTAGCTCCTTCAGAAATTGAATTGCTTATGCTAATGAGGCAAATATTGTAAACAAGGATTCCCCTATAATACATATAACACCCAGCTTAATAGACTTACATTGGTCGCCTGTCGATTATCGTATTACTTATAAAAACGTGTTGTTAGTATATAAGGCTATCAATGGTTTTTCACCAAGTTATATATCTAATGTACTCAGTTTTTGTAGTAGCTCCTACTCTTTGCGTTCTTGTTCGAATAAGTTACTTCAAGTCCCGAGATCTAAGTTAAAGTCTTATGGTGACCGCAGATTTTCTATTGCAGGACCTAAGTTATGGAATAGCATACCTGCATCTTTAAGAAATGCCGATTCCTTAAATTCTTTTAAAAAAAACATTTAAAGACATATTTATTTCACCAAGCCTTTTCGTGATTTATAAATATATTTGTAAATATATTTTTATGCTTATAGTAGTTGTTAGGTTTTTATAATTTTGATACATTTTTCCTGACATTGTAAAGCGCCTAGAACAATTAATGATATAGACGCTATATAAATAAAGTTTATTATATTATATTATTATTAATACGTACGGTAATGAAAACAACCCAAACCGGCTGAGCGTAACGTTGGAGGGCCGTTCAACGAGCTCAGAAATAGTTCGAAAAAATAGCTGCCGATAATTCCTTTACCATCCGTTTTTGTACATTTTAGTCCTGCGCAGATCCGCAAATGTTGTACAGCTCCTGGACAGCTCATACGATTTTCTCTGGCTTTGGAGCCCGCTGTACGTCCCTTCCCAAGAAGAGACAAAGATAAAAAAACATTTTTTTAGAATGATTTTGTAACTGCTGAAGTAGCTCAGACTGTTTCATGGCGAATTGCCTAAAAACTGCAGATGATTGGTATATTCGCCCACGTAACTCCTTTTCTGACGCGACCTCACCTACCGTCAGTTGACTCAATGGACCTCCACATATCATGCGGTTATGCTGCCATTCTTGTGGCTATTAGCTAGCGGGCTAATTTTACCACGGATTAACCCATGCAGTGATAAAGGATACCATTTAATAGCCTAAATAAGCGAAAGGTATTTGTTTACACTTTTGTAGCTGTCTGCAGCACCTATTAGTATTTTTCTCTTTTATTTTTCACATCTTAAAGCCTATTACAGCAACATAAAATTGTTATGCAATCCGACTACTGCCGAGGGGCGATATAAGAACACTGAAATTCACAAGAACTGAGAGAATTCTCTTTAAGCATGTTGAAATGGGTTTTCCCCGGAACGTCTGAAGCGTTCAGTTTCAGAGCACGATTTTAATCATTCAAAGAGGAAACTCAGGTATGAAGTTCCTTCCCATGTTGTTGACCTGTGCTCTGTTTGATTGGATAAAGATTTTGACCCACAGCACCCTTCGACACATTTCACAGTGTTGGGCGTGACAAGCAGTTCTGACGTCACGATTGACTTTACGAAATCTTTGGACGAATCGTGAACAGAATACTACTGTAGGTTCTTTCATCAAAGCTGGGAGCCTCGAACAAAAACCCACTTAAGTAAGTACTCTCTCTGTTTCTTATTGTAATCTGACTTCTGTTCAAACAACTTCCATATGTGGTACCGCGGGAACCTAACGAGCCACTGCCTGTTAAGTTATTTCCGTGATACATTTACTTATCGTCCGGTCGATGTAAGTTCTATTGATTTGGGAATTGCCATGCTGTTCTGAATACTCTTCAACGTTTTTGCGTCTCGGCGCACAATAATCAACCAACGATGACGAGTGTGCTGATTAACGACGGCTTTACGTAATATCAGCA
The DNA here is from genome assembly GCA_022496165.2 of Catalaphyllia jardinei. Classification (NCBI taxonomy): domain Eukaryota; kingdom Metazoa; phylum Cnidaria; class Anthozoa; order Scleractinia; family Caryophylliidae; genus Catalaphyllia; species Catalaphyllia jardinei. The sequence goes on along the minus strand of CM042748.1, from coordinate 33,223,071 downwards.
ACATTTGTTTTGATTTTGTCATCACTGGCGCGCGCGACAAACATTCGCAATTTATCATCTTCCTTACGTCTTATTTTATCAGTTTATTAAGTGTTCAACGTAGAGCTCAATTGCACGCAAAGCGTCCCTTTACAGTGGACATGCACAGTCTTTACTCATGACATAACATTCCCAGGGCCACATTTCGTGACTAGAACTCGCCTACTGCTGAAGTTCGTCTGGCTGGCATTATTGTGTTAGTAAACAGACATTTATAGGTCTTTGTGTAGTCGAACTTTTAATGAAAGCGGCTGTTTTTTCAGCAAAAGTCTCACTCATGCCACAGAATTTCGGTATATCCAGTTACAATTTATTTTTGACCTTACTGAATTCACTTTAATCCAAAATCCAGCAAAATAATCAGTAGCGTTAAGAACGCCAAGAATTCCCAGCATTTTTGACCACGCTGTAACTGCTTAAAAATTACTACGCACATGGCAGGGATACCGCACGGTCTGATGGAAAACAATAAAATGGGCCATGTTAAAGTAGTCGAAAATAAAGAAAACAAGCCAAAGCACCTGTATCAATAAATATCAATTCAGTTGGACCGATAAAAGGTTCATATTATCATTTATCAGGCTACAATTTCATTAGCAATGGATCATCTCCAAAAAATATGCTATAATATTAACTACTTATTGTTTTTATTGCAGATTAGGTTCATCCCCCTCATTGAAGCTCGCATTTAAGGCCTCCTAGGAATACCAAGACATCAAGCAAAGTTTTTTAAAAAAAATGTTGAAGTCCATTGTTCTTGTAACCGTGATCCTGACTTTATCCTTCCTTCTGAAAACTTCAGGTAAGTCTCGTAGCTCGTGTCACATCACATTATTTCTGGGCTGAAGATAACGAATGCATTATGAAGTTTCCTTTGGCAGTTTTAGATTTAGTTTTTAGTTGACGGCATGATTCATCTGGTGTCTCTACCCACAAGGGTCCGTTTAGCGCTTATAACTATCTCTACCATTCATAGATAAAATACATAGAATGAAAAATACATCAAATTTTGTGACAAATGCATTTAATTTCTTTAATCTTGTATCCTTTTTCATAAACATGCATGCTAGTCTTAAAAACGAACTGTGCTCTAGCGAAGGCATACGATACGGGACTGAGTCAGATGTGGCGGTCTGCCAGCTATCGTATTCTACTACTAGAAAGGTTCATTGTCTCATATCGTATGCAGAATATCTAAATCCCATCAAATCCTTGAAGCCCGCACTCCGAATGGCAACGGATCATCTGAGAATAAGATGACTATTCGGGCAGCGACCACTTTATCGTTAGATGCTAGAGTTATTAGCAAACAACAGAGAAGTGGACATACTGAAAATGTAAGACGAAGAAAGACAGGATATGTTTTTCAAGTTGCACTGTAAATTAATCATTTTCCTCTATTTGCGATGGGGTCGCCGAAAGGCAGATCACTTCTTTCCAGGCCAGCCTCCAGTAAAAGGCGGTGTTCGATTTAAAATAATAATATGACTATTGGCTGCGGCCAACAACAACTGAATTAACGCAAATGAGGGTCGACTATTTCAGGTTCTTGCCAGTGATAATATAGTTTTGTTGTTTTGCACTATTTCTTGCATTTAAGTCAGATAACAATTCCGTAAAAAAATTCTGGCCAAGAGAAAATGACCCCCTAAGAATTCTACTCAGCACTAGTAGTTTTGCCTGTTTTTTGTTACAAAAGTGGGTCAAGAACATAAGGTACTTGTTAACACTGTTAAAGGTCTTGATTTCTTGGGACTGTGTATCGACAGTCGATGGCTCAAGCGCAAATCAGTCTGGCATATCCTCTAGGGGTGAGAGTAGTACCATGAGAAAAAGCTCGCCAACAAGCACGGGCACTTCACCTTTTTTCAGCCATCGTAATCAACTTACCAGCTTTGCGTGAAAAAAAGAATAATCTGATTTCTATTGCTGAAAATTGAATAAGTAAGGAAAATAGCAGATACACTGTAGTCTTTCCTCTTTTGCCGTTTGGTAACCATGTTAAGAAATTTGGTTCAAATTTTAGTCAAGGATTCAGCTTTCAGTCTAAATCAAACTTAAAATGTTTATTTGTGTCCGACACAAGGTATTGGCTGTAGTTTATAGTGGTTCTCACGAGTCTCGGTCACAAAGATTTTACAATAATTACTGGGAATGCGCTCTTCTAATAAGCATTAATGCCAAAATGGAGTGAGCATGTACATCCCCCTTCCCTTTTTTTTATTCAAAATTGAAGTTTTCATATCAAAAATTCAGTGGACAAAGTATGAACGAAAATGTAATAGTCACTTGTATTACAGAGGAATTACCTTGGGTTGGGTTTCCTGGCAGGGGGCACACAAATCGGAAACGCAATGCCTGCCAAAATGTATTGTAGTCTGACAAGTCAGACTAAACATTAATCAAAAATATCTTATAGACTAGAAGGCATGGTATAGTGTGTCGTTTCAGTGTGCAAGCATTAAAAAATTAATTCATTTTTGTCGTAGAAGCGAAGAGAGTTGGGGAAGGGTTTTGCTATAAAAAGCTCAACTCGAAAACGGGAGAATGCAAGTCAAAGATGAAAGAAAAGCAACAAAAGGTGGACTGTTGTTCAAATGGTGGAGCTGGATGGAGCGCTAGACGAAAGGACAGAACAAAATGTGAACCGTGTAAAACCTCTGTAGTAGGTATTCATCATATCAGTTTCATGTCATTTTATATGGGCCTGGAAACTCAATTAGACTGGAAGGAAATTTGTTTAACTAAAATTTGCTATAAAATGTCACGATGTAATGGCTTAACAGTAGCTTTTGAAACGGAACCATGACCGTGTTCACTTGAGCCTCTTGTATTATTAAAAGTTGACGCATAGTAGATGACTAGCCGTTGATACGTTTACTTGTATTGCGAGAATATTAATTATTTTGTTCACGGTCAGCCTCGTAGCTCGCACGTGCAGTGCACGTCTATGCTTAGATCATTTTTCGAGTGGAGCTACCAGTGACTTAGCCTTCCAGATCGCCCTGGCTTGTACAACCCTTTCTTATCAAAAATGGCAAGGTAAAAAAAGAGAAACATCTTTTTGGATCATTTATAGGGTTTGACCCCAAAACTGAGGTGAATTTTGTTATTTGGAGGCTTTGAATTGAGAGGTGGAGTTGTTTCAAAGTCATATCACGTGATAATCTAACTGTTAATCAATTATTTGAATTTATAGTAACAAGTTACTGGGGTGCATGGAGTGAATGGAGTGATTGCAATGCAACATGCGGTCCATCATTCAGAATCAAGACAAGACAGTGCATCTCAACAGGAAATAGTAGTTGCAACGGAAAAAATGAGAAATCGAAGTCTTGCCCGACTAACCCCTGTCCAAGTATGTAGCTCCTGGGCCAGGTTGATCAGAGCACGATTAAGCTAACCCAGGTAAAGGTAGAATTTTGATTTAAGTTGTGCAACTTTGCGGTGAGGTTTTCTGAATATTGTTTGGCTTCCTGTTTTGAGTTTTAATGATCACCATTTACACAAAACAAAACAACAGAAGACATTTGTATAGGAGAAAAAGGTAAAATTTCGTTAACTTTTAAACCTGGGTTAGCGTTAACCGGCGTTCAAACAATCCTGCCCTGTTTTCAACAAGCTAACCTGACATGAGCCCGCGATCCGAACGAACCAGCAATCGGTCAGCGGTAAACTTCAAAAAAACACGCGACCTTGATGAGCTCTAAACCTGAGCCCGCGATATGGTCGTGTGACACTGGTCAGCGGATTTCATGATATGACAGCTGTGAATTAAACATAATATGCATGTCTAATATCCAAGATACATACTGTAATCCAAGACTGCATGGCTTGGTATTAACTGGATGGCTGCCATGTGCGACGTCGTCGTCGTCGTCGTTGGGCGCACGCCCCCGTGATCCATGCCAGTAGTCATTTTGACCATAGGAAAACAGTTGCATGGGTTCCTATTTCTATGCATAAATGTAGTTCTGTTTCTATAATTATGGAGTTCCGCTTGGCGGCTCTTTGGGCCGCCAGAGCTCCGCTATTAAGTCAATGGTGCTTCCGGGTCTTGTTGTACCAATGAACAACGTAAAAACTGCGTGAGGTTCAATAATTATTAAGAAACAGAAAACATGCACCGTGTTTCTATCGAGTTGTAGTATAAGTCTACTAGCGTTCTACCACGAATGCCCTTCTCTGATTGGCTACGCTACTCACTATTTATTCCGTGATAGATAGTGAGAAGCGTAGCAGTGTGTCTTTGCTAACAAAATGACGGCTTCTTCCCGGCGTTTTCGAAGTGTTCTTGAAGAGGATTTAGAAAAAGGTTTTGACGACCAGTAGATTTACATTAGAACAATTAGACTATTCGCTCTCGATTTCTATGCGTGACAGTTGTGCGCCCTCAATCTAATTGTTCGATAGAAATACTAGTTTAAACCAATCAGCCTGCGCATTTCCTTTGGGCTAATTCTAATGTTCAAGCCCATTGTCTTTTTCAGTCGATGGAGGATGGTCTCCCTGGGGAAACTGGACAAGCTGCTCAGTGACCTGTGGAAAAGGCCTTCAAACACGAACTAGAAAATGCAGTAACCCTGCTCCGCAATTTGGTGGAAAAGATTGCCAAGGAAGGTTGGAAGATGCACAATCCTGCAGTGACACGGAGCATTGTCCAAGTGAGTTTACAATTATTTTCTAATCAGGTGTTACCCGAAACCCGTGTCAAGGACGAGTTTTACTGTGCGACTTCTCGAACCGGACCAACGTGGAAGAAAACTAACCAATCAAAACCGACAATGGACTAGTAGTTTCTCATGACGGCAAGTAACGGCCTGTTTGACATAAACACTACCAACTCTTCTGCGATTGTACCTGGGCATGATGTCAATCGATCAATCAATCAATTAATCTTTATTTCTAATAATTCTAATAAATATTTTAACAAATTTGACATGCCCAGCTAGCTAATCTAGGTGGGTCATGTCTTAACCTCTTAACTAAAAAAAAATAAGAAAAATAGCAGGAAGTTAACTAAGAAGAATAGGTATACAGGCTTACAGAAATCAGGAAGTAAACTGAAAAGAGTAAGTACAGAAACGAAGATACTACAAAGTCGAATTTTCTTAAAGTGCACATGACCCGCGAAATAAGTCACCTAAAAAATACACTCATTTAAAAGGTTTTTCAAAGTAGAGTAAAATGGCGTTTTTTTCTTTTTGTGATATC
>CM042748.1:33210922-33217718 GCA_022496165.2 Catalaphyllia jardinei | reverse complement strand
TTCTTTTTGTGATATCTTTTTTGTTCTAGAGATATTCAAGTTTTCCTATTATGCAAATTTGGTGACTGAGAATGTCTGCGGTTGTGCAAGTACAGTGGCGTGACACAAAATTAAGAATATCTCCGCCAATAATGAAACAATGCTATTGAAACTTGCTCGGGATGTTGTACCTTACAAAATATACCAGATGATTTACATTTTGATGTTGCTATGGCAACATGCTCGGTTCCAGCCCATTCCTGTTCAAAATCAAAAATTACCATTTGTAACTGGACGGGGCATAATATATGTGGAACCGAGCATGTTGCCATAGCAACATCAAAATGTGTACCACCAGGCCCGGGTTGTTCAAAGGCTGGTTAACGCTATCCACCGGATAACGGATAAATCACTATCGAGCGGATAACGTGCACGTGGTTTGTTTTGTTAACATTCATCCACTGGATAGCGATTTTTCCGGTGGATAGCGTTAATCAGCCTTTGAACAACAACAACAACAACAACAACAACAAGAATATTTATTAACTCACACTTAAGACAAGTTACAGAGGATCGTCATATACATCACAGGTTACTTAAAGAGAATAATTAGGAAATTTATTTAATTAATTGGAGCCTAGAGGTCAAAGGAACCGTAAGGTTTTCGAGTTGACCTCTAGTAACTATTTACAGTTAATTTTAGTAAAAAGAAAATAGGGAGCAACAAGAGGAAAGAGACCAGACCCAGTTAATAATACATATGTTTGATACTATTAATTTAAAATGCTTTTACGCAACTCCTAAGAGTATTGTTTAAACAGTAGATATTGTTTTACTTCTTTGGCAAAGGAGAATGTATTGAGATCTTTCAACGAAGAAGGGATATCATACCAGAGGTCAATCGCCTTATAGGCAAACATTTGTTTCCCAGTGTTGGTTCGAATATATGGTTTGCAGAAATTTTGATTTGATGCGTACCTTGTGTTGTACGTATGTCGGCTCTTGGCATATTGAAATAAGTTATCAAACACCTTTGGTAAGAACCCTTTATGCCACATATGCGTAAATTTTAAAGCATGCAGGCGGTAAACATTATCTACTGTTAAAATGTCTAGAACGTTTAAGATAGGTAGAGCGCTTTCAGTGTGAGGCCCAGAAGTTGTCGCAAAAAACATTAATCTTAAAACCGCATTCTGTTTAGACTGCAACTTTTGCAAATGCGTTTTATAAGCACTTCCCCAAGCTACCACGGCATATGATAGATAAGGGTAGATAAGGTTGTAATAAATTTGTCTCTATTGATGAATAGATAGATAGTACCTTAGTTTTGAAATAATACCAATATTACGTGAAACACGAGAACAGATATAGGAGATATGATATTTCCATGATAGTGATTCATCTATCATAACACCTAGATATTTGATGTGATCTTTTTTTCTTAATAGGTGGCACGATCCATCCATGCTTTTTAATTTTACTTCCATATTTCCAGAAATTTTCCTAGAAGATTTAATTATCATATAATTAGTTTTACTTAAGTTAATAGACAGTTTGTTGACATCGCACCATTCCTTAACCTTCTCCAATTCAGAATTAATTAACGTGACCTGGTATATTTCGTAAGATGCAACATCACTGCCAAGTTTCAATAGCATTGCTTCCTTATTGGCGGAGATATTCTTAAGGTAATTCCTTCTAAAATAAAACTGACAATAGATTTTCGTTCAAACTTTGCCCACTGAATATTTATCATGTGAGAACTTCAATTTTGAAATAAAAATGGGGCTGCCCATACTCATTAAGGAGCACTGAGGCATTGAAAATTACCCATTTTGGCATTATTTAATGCTTATTGCAAGAGCGGATTCCCAGTAATAATTGTACATTTTTGTGAGCAAAAATCATGAGAACACCCATTAAACTGGAGTCAATGCATTGTGTCGGACACAAATAAAGTTTTTTAAGTTTGATTTAGACAGAAAGCTGAATTCTTGATTAAAATCCAACCAAATTTCTTGACATGGTTACCATACGGCAACATAGAGAAGACCACAGTTTACCTGCTATTTTCGCTATTTATTCAATTATTGGTCTTTCCTTAAGCAAAGGTTATGTTAATTTGATTACAATGACTGGAAAAAAAGTTGGGGTGCCCTTGCTCGTTGGTGAGCTATAGCCATTTCCCAACTGACAGAGCTCAATATCAAGGCAAATCCTCCATGTTTTCAATATGCGCGTGCACGAGGGCTCGCTAAATGACGCCATAAACTATGCGCAGAAAGGATGCGCTGTACAAATGCGAGGAATGACCTTAATTTTGTGTCACAGCACTGTACTTGCACAACCGATGACGTCATCGGTGACCAAATTTGCATAATAGGAAAACTTGAATGTCTCTGGAACAAAAAAAGATATCACAAAACGAAAACGCCATGTTACTCTACTTTGAAAAGCCTTTTAAATCTCGCTCGAAAACACATTTTCCGACAGCTAAACAGAAACCGCTGGAAAGCGTACAAAATTTAGGATTGAAACTAACCAATCAATAAATGGCGAATTTTCCAGATACCTTGTTTGGTTTTCAATTTTGTTAAGATCTATTGGTCGTATTCTTTAATGTTGTCGATTTGTTTGAGAAAAAGATCGCCATCCTTTGTTTTCAAGTAACGTTATGTTTGGTTAACTCTCTTCCCAGTGGCCCTGTTTGAGTAGTCTCACTGTAACACATGTTGCCATATCAACTTTTACTAACAACTAACTCTTTAGAGGTCGAGCCAAATGCACCCTTCATTGGACAGAAGAGATGTTAAGCACATACGTTTTCAAGTTAACATTCGAAAACTTTTCCACTTGATCCCCAGACCAATACACTCAACTATCCAATCAGCGCACGAATTTTGCGTCTCATGATGAGGGTTCTCTTTTGAATAAATGTCATGTTATGAATTTGTTGATCTAAATCAACATCGGCAATTTTTCAGGACGCGAATTTAAACAAAGCAATTCCACCATTTTTACTGGTCGGAAATTAACCGATTGCAGAAAAAGACTCTTGTTTTCCGCGACTGACTTTTTGGCCAGATCTGATCCGTCACAGAAGTGTAAACGATGTAACGAATAGCTTTCCAACTCAGTGGCAGGAGTGGAAGTGCACCGGCTGCAAGCTCACCTTATGTTTGTTCTTCTTAACTCAAAAGATGTCTTTGCTCATCCTTTAATTTCAAATCGAAACATGAAATGGGCTGCCACGTGTTTTTCTTTCAGTTCATGGAGGCTGGGGTGAGTGGAGTAGCCACTGGTCCAAATGTAGCACTTCATGTGGACTGGGAATACGGACACGTGAGCGGCAGTGCGACAATCCTAAGCCTAAATATGGTGGTAGACCGTGTGATGAACAAGAACGTCAACAGGTTAAATACTGCAGAGAACGGATTTGCGATCCAGGTTTGATCCTTCGTCTACTTCTTCCCTCGTTTTTCGTTACTTTTTCGTTGCTGCTTTTCCACAATAGCAACTAGCAGAATTCCTTTGTTTCTCCTTTATTATTCAAATTTGAAACCACACTGGAATTTAATGACAGTTGCGCAATTAGCATGGGAAAAAGAAATCGTAGAGGATTCTGGTACTTGAAGTCAAATGACACTATCAAGCACCTATTGTAAAAATGTTTTTATTGATCTTTTTTTTCCTCTCCTTGTGACAGAATATTCGGCTTCCGGTTCCGGAGAAGGCTGGGAATCAGGTAGTGGCTCAGCATCTGGCTCGTGGGGTGAATCCGGTGACTGGGAGGAGCACAGTGGAAAAAGGGCCTGGAGCGATGATGAAGACTTGTGAAAGAGAGAATGAGTCTGGCGCGTCTTTAAACAAATCTCCGCGAACCATTTTAATGTTTATGCAGTTAAGCAGCTTAATTTTAAAAGTCTGCAAAATTTGTAGTTGCTGTTTTTGAGATTACTGGCTTTTAAGCTTTCCTCATTTTTCAATATTTTTTTCATTTTTAATGCTCTGTTAAACTACTTCGGACTTTATGAGGCTTTTCCGGGTAGAAGTCGGTTTAATTCCTTTCTTTCCAAATGGACCGTTATATTGTTAAGGGCATTAAGGGAATCGGGTGATAGGAAGAAAAAAAAACAGCAAAGCTGCAATCCTTCCACCATGAATAACACACCTCACGTATGCAGTTAGCTAATGTGGCATTATTTTTACATTACCTCATTATAGTAAAGTAATCTGTGGAGAGCGGGCTGAATTCTATTCCACCATAAGAAACGTTCACTCGTTTCATCAAAAGTCACGGTCACAAATTGTGATTTAAGTTATTTAGTGGTTTCTTATGACCTTGTAAGACGTTAAGACTTTTTCCCTTTTGTAAGTTTAATAGGAAATATTTTAGGTATAGTTTTGGTAAATAGGACTATAAAGAAAGGGATGTTTAAATTTATGCTAGTTTCATTTGTTTCAAATATTGACCATTGACAAAGGATACTTCTTCAGCCGAAATGGCTTTTTTGGGATAGATTTTGTCTTCGACATTCAGTGTGTAGCATAGAAGACCGCTAACCTTAAGGAAAATCTATGGAAAGGGGAGAAAAGTGATTGACAGGAAAAGTGTTCAGATCCTAAGATCATAAGAAAACCAAGATATTGAACCCTTTAAGTACATTTTCATTGGATCAACCGATAATTGCCACCGGCGCAATGATGTATACTCTTTTTTGTAAGAATGTCTACTATAAAACTTTTGGGGGTTATTGTTGTTTTTTTTAATTTTTTATTTTGAACCTGAATAGATGTTATTTTTAAGAAGGTTACGACACTTTTAAATTTAAATTTCGAAGACATGTTTCGATGTTACGAACATCATCAATACTTGGTTGGGCTTCCACAAGGACATTGTTAAATTAGTTTTCATTTTACGCAAGAATCTTTTCCCCGTTCATCTTATCGATAAATGCGTTTGTCGATATTTCAACACAGTCATCGACCGAAATGGCTCCACTCAAACACCTCCTTCCTCTAATACCACTTCACAGGGTAAACAATACTTTTATAAGTTACCTTATTTAGGCAGTTTTTCTACTGTAGCTCAAAGCAAAATACGTCGCCTTGTTAATCGTTATTGTAATGATCTTGACATCAAGTTAGTGTTTACCACGTTTAAATTAAGAAATCTTTTTTCAGTGAAGGATTCTGTCCCTAGAGAACTTCGTGCACGTGTGGTCTATAAATTTACTTGTGCTTGCTGTAATGCTTGCTATATCGGTGAAACCGGTCGTCATTTTTCCACACGCGTCCGTGAACATCTCTCTTCAGACAAGTCTTCACATATCTTCAAACATTTACAAAACTCAGAAAGTTGTCGTCAATCTTGCTCTGCGGATTGTTTTGAAATCCTTGATTCCTCCCCTACTAAATTTCAGCTTAAACTTAAGGAGGCTATGCACATAAACTGGGAAAACCCTAATTTAAACCAGCAAGTTCATCACGTCAATCTGACACTTACCCTTTAGGCTTAATATTCTTTCCAACACTTTGTTATTCACTCAAATATGTCACTTAATCATAATTAATTATGTATGCATGTTTCGCCTAGTTGTTATATAGTCCTATTCTCACTGCATAATTAATTAGCTCATGGCGGAAGTTTTCATCATGCGTTCGAATTCCCCCGTTCCCGAGCATACTTATTGCGGTGTTGATGCGTTGCGGTCTTAGAGTATATATTTTGTCGCCCCGCCTGAAAAGTGGTCATTTTAACCGTACTCCGGGACGACGGCCAACTTTCGCGTCTGTTCCTTGCACAGTCAACCGCCACCAGCATAGATGGCGGAACATCGTCTTCCCCGTCCACCCGCTCCCGTCGCTGCTGCAATTGTGGAGCATGCTGCCGTTGAGCCACCACCAGTTGTAGAAGAACCGCCTGTGGTTGATCCGGTTATCGCACCGCCCCCGGCTCCAGTTCTAGCGGCGGACCCGGCCCCGGCGGTTGAAACCGTGGAAGAGGTAATTTTCCTAGTAATTTTGCTGGCCCATAGCCAGGTTTACGTTTTTTATCATGTTCTACCCGCTGTCTGTCGCTTTAGTGCCTGCGTTCGTCTCCGGTTCATTTGTATTTTCTTTCCCGGTTCTGTTGTCTTGGGTTTGTTTCGGTAAACCTGTATGCTCCCTTTTGTTTTTGGAACTATTGTTTCATGCTCTGTATTGTTTTAGGGCTTTTGTTTCCTCGTGTTTTTGCATGCCCCCGTGGCCCTCTGTTGCGTTTTTTCGCTTCCGCAATTTAAGTTATGTAAAAAAAAACAAAGGATCCTTGGTTTTAGTTCTTTTTGCATACGTTTTCCACTAGTCTAGGCTATTTCTTGTTGCGTGGCGTTTCTAGCGCCGTACCGCCGGTTTAGGCAATTGCGTGGGCGTTGCTTTGGTATTCCACCAGTGAAGGCAACGTGTTGTTGCATGGCTGTTATTGTATTCCGCTGGTGAAGGCGACCTGTTGTTTTGGCGCTGTTTTTTACGAATACCGCCGGTGAGGACAACATGCTGTTGTTGCGTGACCTCTGGTCAAGTCCACGTATCGTTGAGTAACTATTTGCGTTTTCCACCGGTGAAGGCAACGTGTTGTTGCGTGACTGTTTTTGCGCGTACCACTGGTGAAGGCAACGTGTTGTTGCGTGACTGTTTTGTGTGTACCACCGGTGAAGGCAGCGTGTTGTTGCGTGACTGATTTTGCGTGTGCCGCTGATGAAGACAGCATGTTGTTGTATGACTGTCTTGCGTGTACTACCGGTGAGGGCAACGTGTTGCATGACTGTTTTGTGTA
>CM042748.1:33182216-33205912 GCA_022496165.2 Catalaphyllia jardinei | reverse complement strand
AATCTTTTGCGATGGGGTAATGAGTATGCAGTGAGGATATTATACTAACGGTTTTTCAAATATTCTTTAACTGACGATGATGTTCGTAACATCGAAACATGTCTTCGAAATTTAAATTTAAAAGTGTCGTAACCTTCTTAAAAATAACGATTTGCTTTCTGCTTTCACGACCTTTTGAATAGATGTTATTGAGTCTTTTTTTATATATAAATTTTCCCGTAGTTCTGACTGAGGCCCCGTTTCAGTTTTAAAGTTTTAACCTGGGTCTTCTTTTCTGGTTCTTTGGGAGTAACTTCCAACGGAGGGCTTTCATTGCCCAGCCGATCAAAAACCGACTGCCTCTTAATCACTTTCGCTTTGTTTACTGCAGCTGTAGCAGTGGCCTGAAGAGGATGTTCTACTATGAACCATGTGAAAAGACAAGCCTATCCTTCACGTTCAAATTGTTGCTGAAGACAATTAATTGATGATTGGCCTTTGAAAGTTTGCATTTATCAGAGTTTAAAACGTTGGCGTTATGGACTTCCTCGAGTGACTTTCTGCCTTGGGTTTTTTCTTGGTATGTTATTAAAATTTGTGTTAACCAAGCCTCAACGTTCTTAAAAAAATGTGATATTACAGAAAAGAGCTATGGCATGAATTTCCCTTATAGTTTAAAGAGTGAAATTAAGAACTAGAGCATTATTTTGTGTTGTATTATGTATACTTTTGTCAAGGTAAATAAATATTGTATTCCATGGAAGCGCGAAATTGTTATCAATTTAAGGGTTAACGAATAATGTTAATTTTGAAAGTCGCCTGTTCGATAGAGTCACGCTTCATTGCATTTGGCGTTACACTGGTGTAACTCCGCGAAATAGCACATGGCTACAAAAAAAAAGAGAGAAATCCTTCCGACAGAAATGAAAACATCTGTACATTATGAATGTAGGAATAGAATCACATAAACTGCTGCTAGAATTGTCACAGGCATAGGGGGTATAGTTAGGCTGCTAGGGAATCATAGCAATTACGTTTGCGTTACAAGCGATTTTACCTACTTTGGCAAGGTGATCCAATGCCACGCTTCAGTGGGCAGTAAACAATATATGTGTACAATCGAAAGGTCAAGAATGCAAATCTTGTATAGATGCAAAGAATGATTGATCTTTACGGTTACTGAATCGTGAATAATCAAAGTTCAGCAGAGCATCAAAGCAGGGCAAAGCTAAGGTTAACAAAGGTACGAAGACTGGCAGCAAAGGGTGCTTTTGACTTTTCTATCCCCGAATAATTCGGTGCCGTATTTTTGGAAAACAGGTCATCTATTTAACTCGACAAAGCCATGGCGTTATCACAGTCGTTTTCATGTGGCTTGTTATTGATATTCGCCATTCAGTCGAGTTGCCTTGCGGCAAAATTTGCGATGATTTCGATGAAAGGGAGGAGTCACTACTTGGTTCTCGAAAGGCTGGGAAAAGAACTTGAATCAAGAGGTCACGAGGTAAAGTACCGCAACATCAAACTCTTACGTAATGAAGTGTGTAAAACTCAGTGCAGTTGTTAGTTAAGTTTTACATTATCAGGGACCCTGATTGTTATGACAATGGTTAATCCGTCTGATTTGTAGTTAACTCAAAGAAGTCGAGTGGTATACGCGAAACGTATCATGTAGCTTGTACTTGTAAATTGCGAGGAGGAATAAATTTACTTTTAGTGTTTAAACAAGCATGCAAGCAAAGCATGCACTGTTCACATTGAAACGATTTTTGTTTATTTATTTATTTATTTATTCTTTTTTTTTTTTTTCAAACCCAGAAATTTGCTGTAGGTTTTTCTTGTGGTACACAGAACGTTTCTATTTGATATATACGGCTAAACTCCTGTATTAAACTGCCAAGGGAGGGTCTTGCCAAGGGAGGGTCTCGTCAGCTTGTCAGGCTTGATAGAAACGTCAGTTTATTCAAATGGCACATGGAATCACATGAAGACAATAATAATCGTGTGTCTGAATATTCTTATCAGTGGTGGCCGGTTAATATACAGGGGTTTTCGACTGACAATTCTGGAACTTTGATCAGTAGCTGGCCGCGTATAAACAGAGATAGCCGCTCAGTGTAACGGGTGGCCCCGTGTCACTGAAAGGTGGAATCTTTGCTTACAATATTCGCGGCACTAGCATAAGCTCTTCAGTTTGTGATCAAGCTACAAAAATATTTGTTCGAATATTGAAAGGGCATAGCACGATTAACTGTTTCAAGGAATTTCAGCTCGAAGTGCGGCGCGGGTTTAAAAACTCAGAATTCAGTTTTCCAAAAATTACCACATCAGCATTATGTACCAGTCAAATCGAAGCTTAAACATCATGCACCAGTCAAATCGAAGCTTGAACATCCCCCCGGGCAACCCTCCCCCCGGGCAACCCCCCCCCGGGCAACCCTCCCGGGCATTTGAATTTTTGGAAAATTTTTCTTCAAATTCCCCCCTCCTGAGGTCAAAAAGCTGTTCAAATGCCCCATCATAGGTCCATTCCATCCAGGTGATCAAATGCCCCTACCCCCGGGAAACGTTTCAGTAGCTTCTATTACGCTCCGGAAGCTGTGTATGTAAACATGGTTTAATAGACAACACTCTTACATGCCAAAGATAATATAAATGGTTCTTGAATACCTACTTAGCTCCCCAGCTCGCAACCTACTAACTAACTAAGAGATAAAAATACTAAAAATACTACTGAAACCTTATTAAGAATTTAAAATCAAATGTAGACTTCAATATGACCTGAATAAAACATTATTATCAAGTACAGAGCAAAGCTTGCACAAGCCTTTGCTTTTCAGCCAGTCCACCACGAATCGGGTATCTTTCACTTTAAATGCATCAAGGCTTGATTGATTCTGGAATCAGAGCGACTTGCAACATGAAATCGAGGCTAGCGACAACAATTCCACACCCCCTATAAGTAGTAATCAAATGCCCCGCCCCTGGGAAGACTAAGTTCATCAAATTCCCTCCCTCCCGGGCAGGAAAAAACGTCAAATGCCCGGGGTATTCTCGGGGGGGGGGGATGTTTAAGCTTTGATTTGACTGGTACATTATTGCTTTTGTCACCCATAAATTTTGTAGTACATGCATTTGAAAGTTTATTTCGCCGTCAGTATGGCTTTCAAAGAGCCACAAATGTCCCCACTCACTACGTTTAATAAGCTCTGAGGACTTCTCAGCTCAAAGTCGTATGGTAATGAAGAAAATGTAAACAAACTATCTCGGCTACCCGTGGTTGCGGCTGGTCATGTGACAAACTTTCCACGGAGGTGCACGAAGAGTCAACAAATAGTTTCTGTTGTCAGTCATCGTACCACAGGTAGCCCTAGCTCCTTTGGGAACCGTCAACATGACATTGCGTAATAGCGTTATTTATTATAAGAGTTTGTATGGGAATATAACGATCCTCTTCAGGAACACTGAGAAGCTAAAACTAGCTAGAATCGTTCTGAAACGCCTCCAAACGCTATAAAAACACAAGTTATACACACAACAAGAAAAGGTAAGTCGATTTTTTTCTCCTTATTTTGAACCATTCTCTACGATCGTTATTTTCCGATACAAACTCTTATTATAACGCTGTTACGAAATGTCATGTTCACGGTTCCCAAAAGTACTTGGGCTACCTGTGATCGTACACCTTTAAAATTCTGGGCCTGGTTGTTCGAAGGCCGGTAAACGTTAGCCCAGGATTAAACGTTAACTGCAGCATCATTTTTTGTTGTTTAAAAAATGTTTTTCACCTCTAATGTTTGGTGTAGTTTGAGATTACTACCGCTTAAAACTGCAGGGAAAACAACATAAACCGAGAACACCTCACCAAAAAGTTACAAACCCGAAGTCACAATTCTCGTTAACCCTGGGTTATCTTAATCAGGCTTTGAGCAACCCGGCCCTGCATTATTATTCTAATCTTCACACACGTATAAGTACTCTGATTTCAGTTACCAAGAAATCAAACTGTTTCGCTGTTTCATGTTGCCTGAATTGTTCTCACTATATCAAGCAATGTTTTATTTACCGTTTTTCGAAATGATGACTTACACAGCGTACCATGCATTTCATTTCATAACTTTGAGCTAATATATCCATGGTTTGGGGAAAGT
Source organism: Catalaphyllia jardinei (assembly GCA_022496165.2). Lineage (NCBI taxonomy): Eukaryota > Metazoa > Cnidaria > Anthozoa > Scleractinia > Caryophylliidae > Catalaphyllia > Catalaphyllia jardinei. The sequence goes on along the minus strand of CM042748.1, from coordinate 33,201,782 downwards.
GGACTTGATTGATACAAGTTGATGCAAGTTCTATTGTAAATTTTGTGTACCATAAACACACCATGACTGACAAGTGTGACAACACACTGCCACATGGTACTGCTTTGATTCGGCTCGAGAACACGCTGATTCGAGGAGTATTGTCCGTCAGTCTCCGTGAATATTTGTTAAACATCAAGAGCTTTCAATTGCGATGTATCGCTGCTCGGTCGAACTTTCAGTTCGATATGATGGGCAAAGTGAAAGTGAAAGTAAACACGCTAGTTTAATTCTGTGCAAACAGGTTCGATTCGTGTTTTGAATACTGGATTTGCTCCAGTAGTTCGACTGATAAACACACTTGTTCAGTTCTGTTCGGAAACGCTGCCGACTGAACCTTTAGTTATGCTAGATTTGAACACTAGATTTACTCTAGGGGTTCGACTAAAGAACACACTCGTTCTTAAAAAACGCTGCCCGATGGAACTTTCAGTTCGATATGGGGAAACAGAGAAGGAATGCACTGTTTCGATTTATGAACACGCTCGTTCAATTCTGTGGTGAACCCGCTGGTTCGGTTTCGTGTCGATTTTGTGTCTTGGGCACTGGATTGCTCTTGTCAAACAGTTTTCCTCAATATTCAAATTAGGGGAAGAGTTTTGTAAATGGCCAGCAAGACAAAGTGACAGAAAATATGTTCTGAGACTATGAAATTGCTCACAGTTCATTAAACACAACAGCAAAGAAAATACTCACCTACATCATGATCAAACACAAACCAAACACGAACTACCCGATTAAGTCTACATGTAACGCGCCTCCTCATTGGCTCAAAACTACAATGGCTCGAATAGTTCCGTCCTTGCAATTGGCTAAAACGAGGACCACATTCTTACACCTTTCACCTTACACTTGCACTTACACTTTCAGAGCTCGATCGAGAATTTTTCTGCACACAGCATTCTTCGCGCGGCACTATTCTCGGCCGCCTCGCCAGCCGAGCGTCAGCCGAACGTCTTCGTTCGGCTGGCTCGTTGGCAAGTCTTACTAAAAACAATACCAATTAATCATAGAAATTACAATCTGTATTAAAATACTGACAAAGGAGGCTTAAATTATTGGTAATTGAAACCAATGTTGTGATTGGTTTATTTAAACTACAACTTTTGAATGTGTTTGGGGAGGGGGTAAACTACAACTTTGCCTGTAATTGGCTTATTGAACTGTCTGTTAACAAACTGTCCAGTAAGAAACTGTCCAATAGCAACTTGGCATGTGTAGCAGTGGGAAATAGGAGTTTTTTGAACCAATCACAATCGAGGAAATTGTTGTTTTTATGATTACGCGGGTAGTTGTTAGTGACAGCTTGAGGTTTTCAGACACAAAAAGTTTGCCACAGCAACAATCAAAACACTTCGCCACCCCTCCCGCCCAACAGATTTTTATCACCCAGATTCCTTCACGTGACCAACTGCAACCAGGATCTTTCAATTTCTTCCAACGACCTAGGGAGGCAGAGGAGAGAAAACCTGGGAGCGAGGCTACGATCGCTGTAAACGAAGTTGACGTAACGCATAATCCGGTTATACCAGAGCATAACTCACGCATTGAGATTTCATTGGGTAGCTCTTACGAAACTCCAAGGTTACTTTATATAGCATACAGGCATGCCACAACCTAAAAGAAACATAAACTCAGGCTCCGTTTTCAAAATGATTTCCATCCACACGAAAAAGAAAATCCGGCGTTTTCAAATTCCTCCAGTTTGAAGAGCGTTTTTGAAATGCTCCGTTTTAGTGACGGATTATTCTGGACAGTTAGCGTAATCGTAGAAAATAAAGGTGAGCTTCGAACTCTCTCCGTCGTCTGAGTATGGACGGGTATATGACTTGGAATTTCAGGGACGTAGTGTCCATATACGCACGTACGCCCGTGCGTACAGCTGAAATCTGGAAAAATAAAATATTTCCTTATAGCATTTGGACCGATTTTTAAATTTTGAATTATACTGGAGTGGGTGTTTGTTTCTCCAGATGGGAGATTGAGTTCTTTAGCAATTTTGCACATTCACAACAACAAGGGCATTTACATTGATGATGTTGTTCATATATACATCACATAACTTCACTGCACGGGAAAATATGAACTCGATAATTTGACCTTGCTCCCAATGTGTGGCTTCATAGCTCAGTTGGTAGAGCATCGCACCGGGATCGCGGAGGTCATGGGTTCGAATCCCGTTGAAGCCCTGATTTTTTTTTTTTTTTTTCAGGCTTCTTCTTTCCAGTTGCTTAAATTGGAAAATTTACTGCGAGGATCATACTTCACTTGCATCTATAACCGCAGTTCAAAAATATGAATTATTTCATATATACATCACAGAGTTCACCCGTCTTAAGGGTAGACGCCTTGCCCTATGCTTGTAAACCCCCGGTTTTTAACATTGTTTTACCCCATTTTTGTTGTAGATTACCGAAAACTCTAGAGATGGGTAAAATAAACAAGTAACAACTGCATTTTCCGTCGCTGTTAATGATAAAAAAAACGTAACCGGAAATAATTGGAAACCGCATTTCCGACACCCTAGATTTTAAAATTTTCTAGGGGAACATGCCCCAGAGCCCCCTAGTTTGGGGCACCTTCGGCGCTCCCAATTTCCACGCTATGTGTACACCTTCGAAATCTCACGCTACGCCCCTGCATGTGTGTTTGAATAAGTAACAATAACGAATTTCTAGCGACGAATATTTGCCAAAATTACCGATAGAGCGGGTCAGTTGCCCTCTTCGTCTTTCTTAAAGATCCATGCCTCGTAAAAACGCGGGTTTTTTGGCGGTGTGTTGTCTGGTTCTCTCTAAATCTTATGCAGGCTTATGTCATGCCAGAAGTGGCACAGCAAAGATAATACAGTGACGTCACCTGCTGTTACCGGTATTTATATGCCAACCGGAGAATCTCAGTTTTGGCTGGTGAAACAAAGCACTGATTTGTTTTAACTAACAATATCGATGTTTTTTTAGCAGATATCTCGATATTTTCATTTCGAATACTTCTTTAGATTCTTCTCTTTGTTTCTTCATTAATCATGAAATTACCTTGATCATAAAACCCAGGAGTATAAACGTTACCTTTTGGACCAAACTGACCAAACTGAGATGTAAGACACAGGGGCGTAGCGTACATATGCCTACCTCTGGAAATCTAGAAACATTAGTTATGTATTTATTAGCGAAAACCGTCTTTGTTTATTACATCTGCTGGTTTGGCAGAGTCTGTAGCCTCTTTCACAAAATGCCAAAGGCTGACATGTCACTGACCTATGATATGGCTGCGATATCATGGTCACTTGACCGAATTTGGGCACGATAGATACACCGGTTCACGCTCTAAGGGGCATTATGGGTAATCAAGGAAAATTTACAAAAAAGCAAAGCCGTAAAACAAATGTTTTTCTATATATTTCCGTTACGATTTCATATCTGGTGACAAAACATATACAGCAGGCGGAGAAACCCCTATTCTAGGTTTACAAGTGTTTTTGAGTCGATCGAGTGAATGTTGTGGGCGCCCGAATTTATTTTACGGTTAAAATCGAATGATTCGATCAAGTCTTAGCGGCTCGATCCACAAAAATAATGTCTCCGTTACTCTGAGAAGTAGGCTAATGCCCAGCTCAATCGACTCAAAAACGCTAGTAAATACAGAAAAGGGGTTTCTCTACTTACAGAATTAGTTTCCTCTCGAAAATGAATCTCAGAATGGAAATATGAAGATAAACGTACATTTTGACGCTTTGTTTCTTTGCAATCTTGCCCTGATTACCCATAATGCCCTTTAGAGCGTGAACCGGTCTATACCTAATCGTACCTTCTTGGTACACGTTGGTGGCATATCAGGCTCCTTTGGTCCTGCCATGGACAATTTGACTAGACTACTTCTCATCAGAATATATATACCAACTATTGCATTGCTCAACCAAACTCGACTGATATGCCGCAGAAGCCTACCAAAAAGGTACGATAAGGAATACCGTATTTACTCGATTAAACGCCGCCCTCGAGTAAACGCCGCATTTTGAGGCAGAAATATGCAATAAACACCGCCCTCGAATATTAAACGCCGCATCATGATGCGGCGTTTATAAGTTATTCGAATATTAAACTGAAAATGCAAATGCAGTAATAATCAAGTTTGAGCAAGCCTAAAAAATTTATTTTCCTTGATTGTAACAATGTTTTACATTCGAAGCTCAAAGGAATATAATTAAAACATGAGAACAATATACGGTCTACTTGATTAAACAAGCTTTGGAAATTTGCTTTCATTGATAACAATGTTTATCAGATCAAAATGAGTATACTTCGTTCTCTTTCAATACTCTTACCAGACTATTGTTTGCAAGAAATAATTTAATTTTAAACAACCGCCCCCTTGTATCAGCGCCGCCCTCGAATAAACGCCGCACTCGACTCGCAAAAAATGCAATCGTGTAAAAACAGAACGTGTCATATCACATGGTCTAAAATGACAGCGGCGGCCGAGCGTTCTGAGACGAGCGTTCTGAGACGAGCGTTCTGGGAGGCTCATCGTTAAGTCAAGCGCATTCCTCTACTCGTATTTTCCAAAATGTCTTCCGTAGTTCGTTTGTACAAACAAATCTCTTTGCGATGTGCCTAATGGAATTACCACAATGCAGCAGAAGGTAGTTGTTTGGGTGATCTTTCTTCATGGTTTTCACGTCCTCTTGAGAAAAATTCTAAAATAGGCCTCAAGTCTTCATGGGGCAAAAAAAAATAGCGCTCGGAAGTCGTCGATGCCACAGGCAATGTGAAATAGTCTTAACAGTTTGTGAACCTCTTCCGGAAGCGTTTTGGTGACAGGAGGTTGTTGAGAGCTTTGCAAGTGGTTCTAATATTTGTAACCTTCCATACTTCGGACAGGTGACGAAACGGAATTTTGCGTTAGCGATACTTTCCTCATGGAATGGTGGGATGGTGGGGAGGGTGGGGAGGGTGGTGCGCCCGAGCTAAAAAGTTACATAACATTTCCTGAAGTCTTTGAACAGTGAATATATGCTAGCGGCATTCATTTCCAGGAGCAACACTCAGGTGTATCAATGACTTTCAGCTAAGAGCTCAAGTCTCATTCTGTTCTTTCCGCTGAGATCACTGAAGTACAATGCTCTGGAACGTCACTTTTAAACTTGCATTATTTTAGTGATTTTTTTTTGCTCCTCAGGTGGTGATATTTGTTGGAGAGTGTGAAAAGTATGCCCTGAAGGACTCAAACATTCAAACATTCAAGTGCTCAGAAGAAATGACCAAAGTTAATCCCACTACTATGGATGGTTTAACAGTAGTTTGGTATCATTACTGTGATGCAATGCTCGGCCATCATGACAACATGAACGAAGCTAAGTCAGCTGACCTCATTATTGGGGACGCCATGTACCTGTGCTCGTTTCTGATAGCAGATAAATTCTCCTTACCACATGTTACAGTTTTAATGAGCCCTCTGAGTTCTGCACTTGGCCTACCGTATAATTTTGCTGATCTTCCGTCCTATATACCCCAGCTTTTTTCAGGGCTGACCGATGACATGAACTTCCTACAGAGAGCAGAGAATACCCTTCGATGGCTGCTTGGTCGTACGACATCTCCCAGAATGCTTTATAGCGTCTACGCAGGTCTAAAAGAGAAGTACAATATTACACCAGAAAAATCTTTGCAGCAGACTCTCCAAAAAGTTGATATTGTTCTTGTTCAATCTGATCCCCTCGACTATCCACGGCCACATTTGCCAAGTAAGAGCCACTTGAATTTTTTTTTTTAATGAAATAGATTAGATTATTTATCTCGATACCCCCAAAAGTGCGTTGATGGTACCTTTTGGTGTATCGAGCGAAACAAACTATGAGAGAAAATAAAGCGGTGTTCAACAATCAGTACTGTACCTCTTAGGGGTAAAAAACACTTCAAGCCACACCCACAAAACAGGATCTTGGTTCCTCTTAGGGGTGAAAAACATTTCAGGCCAGGCCCACAAAACAGGATCTTGGTACCTCTTAGGGATGAAAAACATTTCAAGCCACACCCACAAAACAGGATCTTGGTTCTTCTCTTAGGGGTTTTCTTCAAAATTCCTGACGAGCAACCCCGTCGTTTTTATACGGGAGTTCCCCTGGGGTGTATTTCCCTATTTTTGTTTTTCATTCGTTATTTTCCTCTACATTCTACAAGTTTGATAGACAAAGAGGTAAATTTGCTAAAATTACTTCTCGTGTTGTGGATGACATGGGTTACTCTTCTTGCATGCACACATAAATAGAAATGGTCTATTAGTTTGCCAATTTTGCTAAACTGGTTTGATTCAGGTGGACCCGTTGAGGTCCATATCACGTATGATATCGCCTGCGTAAACGTCATCTGAATACCTGTATCCCGGTTGATTACCATGCCAAATGTGTTAAGGGGGCAATCCTTTGCAACTAGTATGGTCACTGAAGTTAAATAGTTTTTACATTATTACTTTTACCGAGACGAAGTCGAGGCCTTTACATTTAAATATTCGCTAATGTTCACACCGTGTTTTACATACAACGTATTTTTCAGAGGTGAATATCAGCAACTACAAAATAACAGACTAGCACAGGCTAACATAGGCACATTCATTTGCTTTCATCCACGAGTGCAGCCGTATAATAATAAGATTACAAATAACTGTTTATGGTTTGTGAATCAATTTACACATCGAATGAGGCAGTAAAATGAACAAGCACTACGAAAAAGAAAAAAGCGCCTTTATTTTATCGCTGTGAGGATTTAGGTTACGCGGCTTCATAATTCGATCAGGTCAGTTTTGTTTTATTTTAGATAGTGATCAGACCCGAGTTTCACTTGGCCGATCCCTCCACAAAAGGAGAAGGGTCAATGGATGAAAGCCTTGAGGGAGGAAAAGGGTTTTTTGACCCTGCGGCATATATGTGAATTTAAAATGGAAAATCTTTATCCCCCAGATCTAAGCCACCTCCACCTTTTTGTGGCGGCGACAATCAACTCGGTTACGTATCATTGACACCTTTCAATTTCCCTGAAGCGCTTGATCCACACTGACAGAAGGGTGTCATCGATTTTATGCTTGCTAGATACTAAGCTGGTCGGACCACTACTGTCAAATCCAGCTGAACCACTTCCAGAAGAGCTAGAGCAGTTTGTTAGAGGGTCGGGTGACGAAGGAATTATACTTGTGTCTTTTGGATCAATCCTTGGTGAGATAAGCGATCAAACAATTTCAACAATGGCTGATGTGTTTTCTACTTTGCCACAGAGAGTTATTTGGAAGCTTAACACAGGTACGCTAGTTCTTAACTTGTTTTCATTTCAACACTGTTTCATTACTTGTCTTCTAGAAGACCCCACCAACTGAACTTTACTTTAGAATCTCTCAGCCTCGATTATTTTTTCTTCATTCTTATAATGTTTTGAATTTATCTTTTTCTTCCTTATTTCATTATCATCCTATGAATTGTATTTCAACAACAAATAGAGAAAACAGTGTTGAGCAACCCAAGAGAGTTTTGATCGGAAGTCCGGAAATAGCCTACTTTCGGTTTTACTTCAGCTAATGGCACCCGTTCTGCCAAGCTTGCGAAGTAAGGAAGTAAGAACCGAGGAACGAGATCTTTCGTTTGTGTATCTACTGGTTCTAATATGTTCTGTTTGCCACAACAGACGGGAAAGGATTGACTCTTGGCGAGAACATAAAAACTTTGTCATGGCTTCCACAGAACGATATTCTAGGCCATCCGAAGACTCGTCTGTTTATTGGGCACGCCGGAATGAATGGATTGCTGCAGGCAGGTTATCATGGTGTTCCTATGATTTGTATTCCCTTTTTTGGCGACCAGTTTGACAACTCCATTGCTGCAAAGTACTTTGGGATGGCAGAGATTTTGTACAAGGAGTCAATTACTACAGCGTCTCTCCTGAACGCTATAAACACTGTGATAAACAATGCCAGGTATGAATGATAAAAGCTCTATTTCTGTGTTAAATATAAAACTAGCCGAAAGAACGTATGTGTCGGCTCATACCTCTCCCTGAATAATTGCTTCCAAATATATTATATATTAAACAATTAGAATATCAGCTCGAGATTTCTATCGCGTAATAGTTGACGAGGGCGAATCAATCTATTAATTGTTTTAGTATAAATCCACTAGGACTACTAGTCGTTCAAAGCTTTATCTAAATCCCCTTCACAGGCACGTGTCAAAGACTGTTTAAAGAAAGCGTAAATTAATACATGTCCTTTTTGCTTGGTTTCAGTTACCGTGATTCCGCCGTTCGAATTTCCAAATCTATCAAATTGCGTCCCCGAACTTCTGTACAAGAATCCGCCGACTGGGTGGAGTATACACTGGCTCAAGGTGGCTTACCCCATCTCAGGCCAAAAAGCCTGGATCTACCATTTTACCAGCTTTACCTTTTGGATGTGTTATTCGTGTTTGTTGTACTGTTGATCGTCGTATTTGTAGCTGTTTATTCAGTGATTAGGTCTTTTTATCTATTGTGTTTGAAGTCAAAGCCAAACAAAGAAAAATCTCATTAGGAAGCTGTTGTACCGTGTTTTCTCGATTAAACGCGGGGCCAACCTCGTTTCCAGGGTTTCTCTTCTTCTCGCCCACTCTCTCGCTCAAGAGAACGGTATGTGTTTCAAAGCTGAAGACAGTTTAATTTTATTAAGTGCCGAATTCTCCAAAACTTTGTTTAAATATCATTGACTATAAGGAAAATCAGTGTCTGACTTTGTTCTATAAATTAAATATGCACTTGTTTAACGAAATTGATGTATTTTAATACATGAAAATGACAAAATGACACGATATGATGATGAAAAATGTTGAAAAAAATCCCTTGTTTAACGTTACTGTATACCTTCAGATCGGCAATTTTCCTCAAATTTGGATTTTTGGGTCAAAGTAATGGTCGAAGAGTAATAATCCCAGTAATAATCCTAGTGAGTGAAGCTATAGCTATCGTATCGATTAGGCAAAAAGATTGAGTCAAGAGAAGTTAAAGATTCTGCACTGAAAAACTTGAGAACTTGACAGCGATGCTTACAGAGACTCTTGTTAAGTCCGATACCGAAGACTCATCAGATTCATTGAGACCCATTGGAATATTATCCATGTGCATGCCATTAGTCCGCCGCGCTGTCTTTTGTTTGTTTTCTTCGCCCAGCCACTCAAGCGTTCGTGTCTTTTTACGTCTTCCTCATTTTGCCAGACCAGCTTCAAGAAAAACCGAGCTACGGAAAATTATCTCTTCGCCTTGAGCGCATTTTTTTGGAGATTCGCGCGTAATTTCACCACGAGATTAACGGTAGCAAACTTTCCAAGCACTGATTGGCTCAGTTATCTGAGACCCAGTTGAAGGCATTTTGGGGGCGGAGTTTGTTTGCGAAGCAAGAGATTTTTCTTAGCGCTTCTTTCGAATACGTTTTTTCGCTTGAGAAAAACACTTTGAAGAGTTACAACTCAAAGGGAATTTGTTCGATTGACCTCAAATTTGGACAATAGGTATGGATTAACATATAAAAAACAAAAATGTGTCTGCGAATTGTTTATTTATTACTTCAACGAGAGTAATTTTTGTGCGATCAACTCTAATTTTTTAAAAATCTTATTTCGAAAATGTTCTGTTACTTTTTACTGCAATTGAGAATGGCAAAACCCAGACACGTTTTTCAGCGCCTTTGGTCCTGAAACCGAGGAGGCAAATTAATTGGCGAAAAAGTAAATTCGCTTGGACTTGTAGCTTTCAAAAGGTGACCAGGGCGCCCCCATTTAGTGGTCATGAAAAACTCGGCACTTCATTTTATTTCAAAATTCTTAGTATAGTTTGATAGCCAGCTCTATAAACTTTACATTAATACAGGGGTTTAGGTATCTACAGGAAAAACCGGACGCGCTACATCGCGAGGAACCCTTGAATGTATACGGTAACCGTAATAAAGCAACACACCGCACTCAAGCCACCCGATTGTTAATTTGAAGCACAATAATCCCAGATTAGCGTGAATTTGATGTTAGTTTGATAGGTTTTCGAGAACGTTTCCTGTATTCCAATTTTGACGCGTCAACAAAAAAAGCCCTCGATGGACTTTTAATCGGCAGCTGAATCCTTGTTTAGGGTTGATCGGTTTCTAAAAAACTCGGCCCTGGTCTACAACGTTGCGTTTTAAAAAATAGAACAGCACGGCGGTTAATCGAGAGAATACGGTACCTTAGGAAAACAATCACTTAGAAACTAAGCAGCATGTTTTGAATGAGAGCGATATTTGATTGACAACGGAATAATAAGTGGTGAACAGGAGCACTTTAAGGCCCCGCCCATACGTGTCCGGATATTTTCGAATCAGCAACTTTTTCTTTCCGGATCCAAAAATTTCCCCGTCCACTGGTAGCGTATTCAGATCGAATTCGCCTGTTTACACGCGTCCGATGGTATCCGGATTCACTATAGAGAAATTAGACCTGCGCGTAGTTCCGCCGTATTGGTGTATTGCTCGGTGTAAGACACTGGACACGATTTTGCTTCGTCGTCGGATTCGAAAATTTCCGGATTCACCGTCTACACGTTATCGGATTCGTTGCGGATTTATTGCTTCCACTCTGGACAGCGGATTCAAAAATATCCGGGCTCGCTGCCGAATTTGCCTGATACGGGCGGACGGAAGCCGTATCCAGAAAGAAAAAGTTGCCGATTCAAAATTATCTAGGGTCGCTGTCGAATTCACCGGATGCGTGCGGACCTAAGCTGTATCTGGAAAGGAAAAGTTGCCAATTCAAAAATATCTCGATACGTGTGGACGGGGCCTAAGAGAGGCAATGTTTTTATCAGGATATCCAACACCGAAAAGAGAGTTGAAAATACGACGCTCAGAGAAGTATTTTTGACCAAATTCGAGGCGTTTGAATAGCCCGCGATGAAACACTGTCTCGAGTGTTAAAGATATCTTCTCAATCGATTCTTATCAAGACCGGGCATTCAAACCCTTCTTCACGGTTTTTTTTTGTTGTTGTTGTTGCTGCTGTTTGGTTGTTTGTTTAACTAATGAATTATTAATGAGGTTCAGTAGTATATGTGTATCATCTGCAAAGGGAAAACTTCGAGGGGTGGACTGCTCGACACAGTGTTATACTGTATGAGTAAACTAAGCCAAACCCTTTGCTGATTTTTTGAGAGAAAAATGTTCCACTTTTACATACCTATAGAACAAACGTTACAACCCTTTTTTTCCCATACTCTTAAAAGGAACTAATGCGAAGGCCCTATTAACGACCTAAATTAGTTTTCATTACTCTTACTTCAAATCTTCGTTCGCAAAGCGGTGCCATTCACACTACTACTATCAATGATTGTTTAGTGATTTTCAGAATCATTTTGAAATTAGCACTTTTCAATTCAAGTGAAATCCCCAATAAAGACCACGTATTTATACTCTTAACGATTACGGAATTCGCTATTGCCGTTTGTGATCTGACCTACTCACTTAAGATGTATCGACTTGTGATTTGTTTTAAATTTGCCGCATGAGTTTAATTTATAAATCTGAAGTCATGACGAACTGGGCCAGTTAACGGATTTGAATTCCCACTGTGAAGCATCCACCAGAGAGTTCTTAACGAATCTCGTTCGGACCAAGGAACTTTTTCCATTATTGTTATTATCTGTTGATTGACTTATCTTCTTTTTTTCATCGGCGAGAATGGCCCAACTGTCGCACCAGATGGCAATCCACGTCCCTGGAATTCTTAAGTGCTTTTCAGCAACTGACTGAATTTCACTTTCTTTTAAGCTTAATGCCTTATATCTAACTTATTTTGCAAAAACATGCTAGTAGATTTGAACCCCTTCATTCATGTAACCTGCCGGGTTTTTTTCGGCTCACTAATGGCAGCAGCTTGAAAGCTCACCCAGCACTGACGAAATGTAGAGAACATCTTGATGCATGTTTCATATATTTATCTTCTTTTTATTTATCACACTCGTCTGAATTTTAATGCGCGCGGTGACTCGAAGAGGGAGCTGATCGATTAGCTTTCCAAAACTGCTTTCCAAAGAAAGTCTATCGAGGACATCATTAAGTTTCAAAATGCCAAATCTAACGATTTATTTCGTTAATTATCGTACTTATAACGGCCCTGAGACGGTGACGGGCGGTTATTTAGCCCCCCAATTAGACCGTTTGCATTGTGGCGATAATATTGGGCTTGCTTTTGACAGAGTTGAGGTTCTGACATTTCTGGCTGCTTTTGGCGTTATTTGGCCTCAACTTTAAAATGGCTAAAGATTTCTGTTGTATCAATCTGTTGTATGGTAAAAAATAACATTGTTATTTGCGAGCAAACATAGCCACGACTAGAGTCAAGAAAATTTCTTCAAGCACTGATATGAGTAGCATTTCCCTGTTTTATCAATTTGATGGGCCCTCATCTTAGCTATCAATCGGAGCTGTCTGTGATTCGCTAGCGCGGAAGGAATTCTATACGTTGGGATTCCGGTCGATAATTGACGAAAATTTGGCTTCCTCAGATTTATGGCCTAGTTTTTTCCAGGTAGAATTGTATCAAGACCACCAGTGACAAGTCAAATTTTGTAGCTACGTCCATGTTAGCGAGTTCAGAAAAATATATTGACCGTATTTGCTAAACATGCCCGCAAAGAGCACAAATACATTCCCAGGGGCTCCAGGCGCCCCTCCCCCGCTCGCCCCCCCCCCCCCCCCCCTGGCTAGGAGACTCGCCCGTCACGAATGCCCGTGGCATGTACCTCACCAGCAGGGTTTTATGTCAACAGAAACCCCTCAAGAAAGATTCAACAACTGAGTGGCTACCAGACAACCCACAACGGCAGATAGGCCTGTGCCTTGACCGCAGTTCCCAGCTACGCCTTATAATAATAATAATACTCTCTTGCAGTAAAAGAACTGAATTATCGAGTACATTTTACAATCTTAAGGCAACTATTATCTAAAGTACAGTAATTTACAATTATAACAATGAAAATAACAATTGAATCACTTAAAATATTTAAATGTAAAAGAGTCCTCCACTCTCTTTGTCCTACAGACCTGAATGTTCCGGAAAAGATAATAGATAATACTATCTAGTCTACCTAACTGTAAGGGATGAGCATATGACTCTGCCTCGGGGTAAATTATGTTTAGCGCCCTTTTTGCACTCACTCTATGGCTTCGGACAGGTAGGCAGGGATATCCTGCCAGACTGGTACAGCATTCTCTAAAACTGGCCGAACTGTGCTGAGGTATATCCTCCATATGTTGGGTCGGCACACCCTGGCCCTGCGCAGAACTCTAAGGGAGTAGAATTTCAAGATTTAAAGCAGCTGGCGAAAACCTAGCACCGCGGCGATTGCTTAGCATGCGAGCAGGCACCCGAGAAGTGAAGAGCGAGGCGATCTGGGGGGAAGGAGTCCTGCTCCAACGTGAGCCTGCTCGATCGCAGGCTGGCAATCGCTCAGATATTAAATGTCATTCAAATGGCGTTGAAATTATATATTGGAGATGTTTGCATCAAAACGAAATGCCAAAACTCTTTTAACATGCTTTCGTTCTATGTCGTTTTCTGTATATAAGAATCCTCAATTCACAACTCTGTCAATAGTCCAGCCTCGTATTCGCCATGACCGCTGAATAAAAACACTGAAACGCATTTGTACAGGGTTAGCCTCGACCTGAAGAAAATATTCATAAATACCGAAGGTGCCACAAATTTGAAAATTAATCAATACACAGAGCTGTGAACCGGTCATCTTCTCGCTGGAATTTGTGAATATTTTACTTTAAGTCGAGACTAACCCTGTACAAATACGTTCTCAGTGCTTTTATTTATCGGTCATGGCGAATTCGAAACTGGACTATTACATCGTTATCATCCATTCATCTACTCGGGTAACTTACGTAATTACACTATCATATTCACTACAAATAGGGTCGAAATACGGCATCTTAAAGAGCCTACCGTGGCAAGAATACTTTTTGACCACCCCTCTTTGACAGGCATATTTGAATTTTCCTGTTTTTAATGAATAAAACTGAGGTCACTTTCTCTGCTGCAAAAAATAAACTTCGTATAACGTGATCATTCATTTATGAAATCGGTAGTAAGCCTCCCTTTTCATACTTTCCATCAATAAACATACTTTCCGGCTCCAACAACTTTAGTTTATTTTTTTCTTTCCTATCGGACAAACTTGCGATCCACAATCGTCGATTTTGGACCACTTAAAGGATGACGCTAGGAGATGTTTTACGTTTATGAAATGTTTTAACTGCAAAGACGGCTTTTATTTTGTAGTTTTCAATAAACCAATTAAAAGGTCAACGAAAAATGTGCACTTCACACGAGTTTGCTAAAAGCAGCACGTTGCTTGGAGTAAATATCTTCAGCTTCTACATGTTCCATCTCATTTCTGAGTTTCGCAACTCCTTTGAACCCTAATAATCATGAACCTAAATGTACCTCAGCAAACTATCTTATCTTGAAACATAAAAATGCGTGACAAAAAACAACAGTCGACTTAATTTTTGTGGGCAAAACTATTTCAAAGTTCTGCTTAGATCAACAATTAATCTTTCATTATTTTTTCATGTATATGAATTGAAAGTCTTTTTTTTTTCAAAATAAAACGTTGATATGAAGGTGATTCGCTATTGAATCGTAAGAAGAACAAAATATGGCCGTTTGGCTACTACTAAAAAGATCATTTACAAAAGTTCTTGTTAAGCTGGTGATATATAGTTTAAAGGCTAGCGACACCCCTCACAGATCATTACGTTTGATTCTTTAGTTCTATTCTCACATGCTAGAGACGTCTTTTCAATTACGTCCTTTTGTTTCATCTGCCAACATCAACACACTATTTACACAGCAAAAAGTAAAATCATCAATGAAAAGTGGAAAAAACTAAAATAACTGAGGATTCCTAATTTTCCTTCTCTTTCTTCTTGAACACTGAAATTTTGATGAATTTCGCGAGAAGCATCACGACAAAAAAGATTGTTATCGCTATCAACGTTGCTAACAGGAACATGTCTAAAAAGTAAAGCTGGTAAAATGGCATATCCAGACCTCGTGGTCTCAGGTACTGCAAACCACCTTGAGCCTGCGTGTATTCAACCCAGTCAGCCGCTTCCTGAGCAGGCGTACGAGGCAACTGTTTGATAGACTTGGAAATCCGGGCAGCGGACACACTGTAACTAATCAAAATAAAAAAAAAACCGCCACTGATCAATTTTCTATTCCATCATACACTAAACACAGACTCAACTCAAACATCGTTCAGGCCATACCGAGTGGCTTTAACTTTTCAAAACCTTTTTTTCTGGTTACATAATCAGAGTTCTACTCATGTTTTTTTATCAAGGTATCCCAGATAAAAATCTGTAACTGTTATTAAACTGCGATAATCTAAAATGATGCACAAATGTAGCCTTTGTTTTAATTTGAACATTGTCGAAAGTTAAGTGCAGCCATAATGTCGCCCCAATTTTTCATAAAACCAACCTTGAATCCGTAAGAACTTTATGAATAACGCTGACCAATTCTTCAGCCGTTGCCTTTTTCAGTGGCAGAACTTCGGCAAAACCAGCAGCCTTTGCGAAGCGAGCATTGTCAAATTGATCTCCAAAGAATGGTGACAGAATCATGGCTACTCCGTGATAAATGGATTCAAACATTCCATTTAGTCCCGCGTGTCCAAAGAACAAACGAGTCTTGGGATGACCAAGAATATCATTTTGTGGCATCCATGGAACTACTTTGACGTTTTCACTGAGTGTAACAGCACTTGAGTCAGCTAATCACAGGTGAGACAAAAATGGTTTTCTTATTAATGTCTTATTCTTATTTTGACAACCAGTGAACAGGTACCAAATGAGTACTAGCTTTGCCGGAAAGGCTTTACATTGTCTGAATTCCGTGTGAACTCTCGGAATATTTTCCTTGACCAGACAAATCCTAAACGAAAACAAGGGCCCTGAATTTAAACCCTGAAATGAACAGGGCCTTATCTCATGGTATAAAGTAAGGGTTTATCTCTTGCATCTTTAATCTCTTTTCCACTTTGGCCAGGAAATGCATAAATGATTACCTGCATTCAGTTTCCATATGAACTTTTGTGGAAATTGAGCAAACGCTCTGGCCATTACTGCCAGTATGTCTTTGTCAAGAGCTCCCAGTGTTGTTCCAAATGCCACCACAATAACTCCATCGTCGCCAGAGCTCTGCATGAACTCTTCCAATTTTCTTGGTAATGGTTTGGAGGGACTGGTGAGAAGTGGACCAACAACTCTTGTATCTGTTTTAAAAATAATGAAATAATACATGACACTATCCACTGGGTGCAACGCAATCGAAATCTAACACGTCAAACATAAGAAAAAAATGAGCGGCTACGCACTGAAAATTCGGCAATAAAAACTGTACTTTTGTCAGGCCTAATTGATATTTTTGGCTTCGTTCCATCTCCAATAGTTTATGTATCCAGCCTGCGAAGGGCAAGCATAGTCGGCTTTTGGGAAGGAACACGTGGATTTGAATAAAGGTATCTCGCGCGTTGTTGTTGTTGGAATTTTGTTGCTACTGCTGCTGATGATTTTGGCTGTATCGCATCATCAAATCGAAAGGTTGATAATTTTAAATGTCCAAAAATTTATATCGTTAAGGCTTGTTAAGTTAAAACTGCGAAACAAATTCAAAGGGGATAATTAATAAGTTTTTTCTTACTTGGCAAGATGGGTCGAGGGTAATCCATAAAGAATCCTACTTGTCCTATGATTAGATCCACTCTTCCGAGGGTCTCGTACAGGTCTTTGTTAGGCGCAATTTGGTACTTATCCTTTAGCTCCGTATAAGGAGGCACCATGCCGACATGGAACGCCAAGTAAATAGCAATCCAGTGATATACATTCTGTATTCGTTCAACAAAGTTTAGGTTATCACCGAGAGCGGACTTGAATTGAGGTAGGTAAGAAGGACACAAAGGCAAAGAAAACGCATGCGCTGTGGGAGTGCTGAGAGAGTTTGTGAATACCACAACGTGAGGTAAGGAGAATTTATCAGCGATCAGTGACCCGCACATGTAAAGTGAATCACCAATAACAAGGTCTGAACGCTTGACTGACTTCATAACTTCGTTGTTGCCAAGAACACCTTCGCAATAAAGGGATTGAATGCTCGCCAAGAATTTCATCTCAGTTACCACATTGCCACCCACACTTTTACCAATATGCTTTGACATTTCCTCTAGGGCCATCTTGAACGTCTGGGAAGTGTTGTATTGATGTGCAAGTGGACTGTTAAGAGCATAGGTCTCGGTATCGCCGACAAATATCTCCACCTAGGATCGGAACACAGACGGCAAACCCCTCTTTAATTTGCAAGGCAGCTTTTAGAAGCTAGGCATATTTTGTAGCTTTTAAGTTTATCTCGCGTTTTTCAAACTGGCCGCGCGCACTCTGCAGCATAAAATCAATTGTTCAATGCTTTTTCGCATGCATTCCATATACTTCGAGCTTAACAGAAATGGTGTTGTTTAACAACTCACCCCGTGTCCTCTAGCAGCGAGTTCTTCTCCCACCTTGGCAATCACCAAGTAATGGCTTCTCGTAAACATTGGAAACATCACATAGTTTGCAGCCAAGCAGCTTGTTAAAAGCGAGAAGAAGCAAATGCAACACGAAGCCTCCATTTTATTAGTAATCTCACACGTCTCTTTAAACAAATTTTGGCGTGATCAGATTATTTGCTTTATTTTGCATCCCTGGCATTGACCCTAAAATTAACTTCAAGTCACGCAATCCTATCGAATACCGCATGGTGCAACCTGACTTAACTTCAAGTCACGCAATTCTGTCGAATACCGCATGGTGCAAATGCATAATATACTGGGGAAGGAAAGCGAAAACTTAAAGCAAGTTTTGTGTGGGTCATCAATCCTTTCAAAGATTGCCTCGCAAAACGAAATTACAGTCAACTGTCACTACTACTGGAATATATTGACGACTCCAAATATTCAAACGGCAAATATGTTAACGACATGAACTTTCCGGTGACGAATTTGAGTGGCCCTTGTTTAAAAAAAATTGTTATACCTCACAACTCAAATACGTTTCCTGATTGGAGGAGAACGTGTCACGTGCCATTGGTCAAAACTCAATGACGCCCTAGGGCGAACAAAGGTCAATGACGCCCTAGGGAAACAACACCTTGAACTTTGGACTCGCATGTGATCACGTTGTGCAACTTGAAACCGCGGGAAATTTGTGTACCGGTCGGCCTGATGTAAAAAGCCATTGAAGTAGGCAGTTTCTCATTAGAGACGGCATTCATTATACAAGAAAAATAATTTATAGTCGCAAAAACATATCATGCAGATTAACAAAAGGGAAAATATGAACGTTTTGTGTCTCTAACCTTGTGTGGCGAACATGATTTACTTGCCCTGATGGCCTTCTTCCTTTAGTCATCTCTTCTTTTTTTACCCAAAACAAGGGGGGAGGGGGCCGGGCCCCCGGGCCCCTCCCCTAGATCCGCCACTGCAACTGAAATTTGATCTTATTTTAAAAGGATTTTTCGTAAACTTTATTTACACATTCTTTATTGTTCATGCTAGTTTAAGTACTTTATAGTTGAGGTAAACTAGGGAAGAAATTTGAGGGGAAATTCTTCATACTACTTCACAGAAATTAAACAAGCGCACAGAACCGTGCAGTAACAAGCTGGGTTGAAGTGCGGAGGAAATCGGAATAAAAATACAAAGAAAGCTATCCAAGCTGTCTACGCACTGGGTGAAAGTACGCGTATTTATAGTAAACCTATCAGGAGTTTGTTAAAACTCCTTTTCAGAACGTGCTTTTTCGGTCATCTAGCATAAGGGGAGTGGAGAGCTTTTGAGGCCTTCCTATTGCAACTCTTAGAATATTCCAGCTATGGAAGCGACACTTTACGTATTTTTGACACGTTCACGAACATTTCCTCTGAGTTCCCAAAACACGGAATGACTCGGTTATCAAATGAGATGGAAATGAAACAGTATTTTTTCTGGAAATTCACTCCTTAAATTACACCTTCTTCCATTTCGTGATTCTTAGTATGTTAGAAAACTAGAAAAGGTTCAAAAGTAGTCAAAATCCATCACTTAAGATAAACGTCGGCACAAACGAGAATTACCATCCACGTGGTAGCCCTAGGCTAGGAGGAAAGGCTGACCGAATAACTTTCGGGCCGGATGTCATGCAATCAAGTGAAACGCACTGCACAAATCCGGGTCCAATGGAAAGCTGCAGTGAATGCACTATGCTCCGGTTGGAGCTAAGAGGATTAAGTCATCCTGTCTTTTAATAACTTCAGAGCATAACCTGAAAAGACTCAGCTATTTATCTGCTTAAGTTCGAGGCAGAAAATTGCAAGTCACCCAAGTTTGCTGAAGGCAGCAAGACCGTCGAAGTGAACATTTTCTTCAACATGTTCCATGTGGGTTGTAGAGATGTATTCTCTTG
>CM042748.1:33157216-33177216 GCA_022496165.2 Catalaphyllia jardinei | reverse complement strand
CGTGTCAATTGGGCTAATAGTAAGCAAGATAAAGCCATTCAAAAACATTTCTTAGCAAATTTTGGAGTTTTTGAATGGCTATATCTTGTTCAGTATTGGCCCAATTAACACGAAACTTGAGGATTTCGTAAAGCTCGAGGTGCTCAGAATATATGGGTCTTATGTTGTTAATCCTATAATATACCGACTCATACCCAGGCCCCAGCCGTATGAAATCCGGCAATAGGCTGGGGGTGGTAGCAGGCAGTTTATTAAAAGATTTTTGGGAATCTTCGAACATATGTATTGAAGTATCATAATTTGTTTTAGGACTCATACCCAGGCTCCCACCGTATGAAATCCGGCAATAGGCTGGGGTAATAGCAGGCAGTTTATTAAAAGATTTTTGGGAACGTTCGAACATATGTATTGAAGTATCATAATTAGTTTTGGGACTCTCTGTCGTAATGCAAAAGCAGGGTTCGTCTTGCAGACGACTTTTGTTTTGCTTTGTGCCCTTTTTTTTCAAATACATTTCGTTCCATGAAGGACTGGTATCAATTCAGAGATTTATAAATAAATCTTTACCATGAAAACAAATGTGTTTTAAAATCGAGATAACCATAAAACGTGACCGCAGACCAGTCGCTGAGTGTTAATGGTGGGGGCTTATCGTAAGATATTGGAATTTATTTTTTCTCAAGCATCTGTGCGGGCCGGATGCTTAAATCCTCGAATGGTCGGTCCAGCTTTTTACGATACGGCCCACGGGTCGGATTTTTTCCCGCTGCCGGCCCCGCTGCTTAGATTTCGCTCCTAAAAGTTAGCGGTAATCGTCAATCTTTTGCCTTTTTACACATCCATCGATGATTAGTCACCGCAAGTTTATCTGTTCTCTTTAAAATGTCAAGGAGAGTCACTGTAAGTAAATTTAATTGAGTGTTTTGAAGTTGTGAGAGTTTGCTTGGTTGTTTTTAGCTTGTCGCTGTAATGGCGCTTAATCCTGTGTTTCCCTCACCGTAGAATTTGAGTCAATTTCAGTCAAATTTACGTTTCTGATCGTTGCTGTATTTAGGAGAATTTCTGCAGAATACACTTCACGAATTTCCTCACTTTCTGCTATTCAATTTTACGGTAGAAAAGTCTGATTTCAAGTGATTTTAAAAGTGACGACTGACAGACATTGTTTTTGTAGTAAAACTTCAAACTTCAGATTGAAAACTTATCTTTTTAGACTTGCTTTCAATTGACTTCTTTGTTCAGTTTAGTGTTATTGTTAGTTAGATATTTATTAGATTGTAAAGCGATATAGAGGTTTTGTATAGCCTGTGTATATACAGCCGCCCCTTCCCTCAAAAAAATCGGGGAGGGACGCGGCTGTACACAGGCTAGTTTTGTATATACCGCTATAGAAATAAAGTGCCCTTGGTCTCGGGCACAGTTTTTCCCATAGGACCTCCCGCCCGGTAAATAAGATATATAAATGCTAGAGAACTTTAGGAATCTCATACTAAACAGTGAAGGCATTTTTCGTCGCACAGACAACTTTAATTTTATTCTCATAACTTTTTACTTCAAATTTTAACTGATATTAACTAGTAGTAATCAAAGATTATGAGAGTGCGTTCGACGCCGTATAAACTTTTATACAGATACCTTAAATGATTTCCCTAGCTGACTTTCAACCTCTAAAACCCAACCTTTTTTCATCAACAACCGGGCTTTTACAGAAAGATATTTCAGTGACAAAGTCCATGCCATTCTGATTGAAGAGGTCCCTGTACAAACTACGTTGCGTGACGGCCCCAGTTTCCGTAGACTCACAAGTTTAATAGTACTCAGTTTAATAGGATTCAGACCTGAATAGGACTTAAATATTTACGTCAGCCTTCAGATTTCGTGAAAAATATTCTCAAATTAACTTGTATTGTTTAAGTGCAAAAGCTAGTTTGTAAAAGTATATTTTTTACGAACACTATTCTAGGCAGGAAGCTCAAATATAAGTAACTAAACAGTGAAGGCATTTTTCGTCGCACAGACAACTTTAATTTTATTCTCATAACGTTTTACTTCAAATTATAACTGATATTAATTAATACAGTTATTAAATATTTTCAACCGGGGTACCTATGTGACTTTGATTTTTTTGCTTGTCACAAGTGGTATAAAATAGGGTGTCTTTTCTTCCAGAAACATTTATTTATGCCCCATTGCACGGAATGAACACTATGCTTACAATTTTCCCGTCGCCAAGAATGCATAAAAATTCATTGCTTTATACAAAGCTGACTATAAAACATGATTTTCCGTAACACAAACCGATGTCATGCATATACGTATGGTGTTAACAAAACTAGCGATGTACAATATTTAGCGTTTCCACTTATAAGCCCGACATGCAGTTTTCAAGTGAACTACGCTAGTTTCAGCTCATCCTTTGATTCCATTTGACCTTTTATCACTAAGCCCAGTCCCTATTCTTTTCATCTGCAATTATCCTGTACATTTTTATTTCATAGGACAAGGACAAAGAGTGCTCAAAGTAAACCGATTTTTGGGGGGTGCTCCACGTTTATTATAGTGCACATAGAAATACATGCAAAAGGCCGGCTACGTAAGCTCCTTCCCTTGCTCCTAAATTTTTGGTTGCTTTCGCCCCAAGCGTGTGCACGGCTCCCTGTTGGCTAAAAGCAAATTTGAAAGACTACTATACAGGACACCTTTTCTTAATAATTTTCAGTTACCTTCTACAATTTTTTTATAAGTATGCAAAGATATAAAAAAAACACAAAGGTTTTTACAGGCAAACTGTTTTTATTTGTACACTAACCCAAACATGTACATATACTTTGTTCTGGCAAAGTGGTGGCTAAGAGCGACTTAATATATACCTACTTGGAAATAAAATGATGCTGTTTGGTTTCCCGTTAAAACATTATTTAAGAATGGCGCATGTCTGTTCAAATTGTGACAAAACAACGTCACAAAGTCAAGGCATAACAGAAAAAAAAGTGTAATTTTCATAACCAACTTACAATCTCTCTAATTACAGACAGCAACAACTAAGTGCCATTGCGTCACTGCTTGATGGTGAAATTATCCTTCCACTGAGCACTCTGGCATTTATGGGTCATTTCTTCTGCTTTTAACATTAAAACAGCTTTGGAATCTCGAGATTTAAATGGGAGCTTGAAGAAAGTACAGATTTCCGTAACCATGGAAACAGTAAAATAGTTCAATTTTTCCTTATTGACTTAGTCACACAAGTCATAAATGTCATACAATGCGTTATGGTGCATGGCTTTAAACAGTTTCCAGAACATTCCAAGATGATGATGTGCCATTTTAACCACACTTAATTAATTGATACTATACGATCATGGTATCAAAAAAAACTGCCCAGTCATTGGTGAACAGGTTAGTATTATTTTTGTGACACAATAGGTAACCACAGCAACACTATGACCTGCTAAAAACACCCTTAATTTCAGCTCTAAGCGCTTATATTTCAAAAACGGCACGGTGAAATTTGTACTTGTTATATAATTTTGATTAAGATGCAACTTTTGGCAAAGTTTGAAAAATTCTGTACATGGGGTTCAGAACCACTTTAAATTTTTGATGTTTATCCTCCTGAGCGAGGTGAACTAGGTCAGTCCTTGCCAAGATTAGCTCGTTTGCATTTAGGACCTGTTTAGGCAGGTGGCAGCTTATCAGATAATGTTTTTACTTCATTGTTGCATTCAGGCGGCCCTACCAAACCGTTTAAGCCAGGCGATGAACCACAGTTTTCCATCTTTGCTATACAAAAAGCAAACCTGTGACATCATAAACGTCTCGCTAACGAATGACGTCATCCTGTACTAGTTTTTAACGCGATACAAGTTCGGGAGATCTAAAGGAGCTTGCTATAACTTTGTATACTAGATACGATTTCAATTTCCGCGCCCGAGAGAAGCCTATTGTAATTCGTGAGTGGTCAGTGGTCACGCTAGTGAGGTAAACAAAATGGGTTTGTGACTTTCACTCAATTGAAAAGACTAGCATCACTCTAATGGCTGGACTGAATAAAGACTGCGAGCAGTGGCTTACTTCTCTTAATGATAGTGAGGTCACGTGTATGCTGTGAGCCTGGGGAAGCCGCGAGACGCGAGTCTCACCGTGTCTCGCGTCTCTGCTGCTTCACGCTCTCGGGGCTGGGCAAAGACAAGACACGTTACTACTGATGCGATACAAGAGGTTTAACGGTCGTCTCAATTATCTGAACACATTTGTTTACATGGTAAAGATCTGTTTATAAATCAATGAATTGATGCCAGTCCTTTATGGGACAAAAAGTATTTGAAAGAATAATAGAACATTAAGCATAACAAAGGTTGTCTGCAAGACGAAGTATGCCTTCGCACTAAGGCTTAGAGTCCTATAGCTAATTACGGTACTTCAATGCATAAGTTCCAACGTTCCCAAAAATCTTCTGATACTACCGAAACAGGTAGACTGTTTTTTCAGAGACGCGCGAAACAGTTGCCGTTGGCTAGAAACGTATTTGAATTAAGCCCACGTGGTCTACAACTGACGTCAAGTAGGTAAGCGCACGTGATCACATTCGTTCACGTTTCTGTGAGAAACCGACGATGGCGGGCTTTTCAGTGAGTGAAAAAGGGCGATCTTATATACGCGGGAAAAGTATCGATGATGATGTACGAGGAAGTATCATTAATTCTGTTATTGCTGAGGGAGGGGACCCAGTATCTGGTTATTTTACAGGGCAATTCAAGGAAGTAGCCAACAGATTCCGAGCAACGAGTCCCTTCGTTTCAAAGTTATGGAAAACATTCTGTGAAACTGGGGATCACTTACCCCGAAAAAGTAAATCTGGAAACCCTTCTCACCTTAAGCGAGAGGATGTGGAATTGATAGACTTTCTGAAAAAGGAAAAGCCTTCTAAAACCTACAAATCTATCAAAGAAGATATTGATACTTATTGTACTTTGGAAGGCAGAACATCTGAGTCAGCAATCGCAAACGTTGTTAGAAATAGGCTTCCGGAAGGACCTTTCACAAGAAAGCGAATGACGAAACCCTCTTCGGAAAAATTCACTCCACAGAACCTTGTCTATTGTCAACAGTTTATTGACACTGTGAGTTCCTTGCCGCCGGAAAAAATAAAGTTCTTCGACGAAGCTGCATGGAATTCACTATGGAATAGGCAGTCCTGTATGGCAACTCCCTCAAAGGAACTCCAGCAATTGAAGTTACGCGTGGCAATCAGAAAGGAGCAAACATTTCACTTAGCTTGTTATGTAGTATGGAAGGGGTGCTGTACGCAAATACTGTAGAAGGAGCTTCGAACTCCATTAATTTTTTAAACTTCTTTGGAGAAGCTGGTCAGGTTACAACTTCCAATGGCAATCGGGCTATAGAGTTCGGAGACTACATAATTATGGATAACTGTGCCACTCATCGTTTCGAAAGTGGACATATTTTGCAAAGCTGGCTAATGCAGATAGGGGCATCTATTATTTACACTCCGTCACTTTCACCGGAGTTCAATGCAGCAGAGCTTGTTTTTAATAAACTAAAAACTGTGTTAAAGAAAGAGGAATTTGGACTAATTTTGCACGAAAACGTTCATGTTGCGGTTTACGAAGCACTAGATTTCATTACTTCTGATGACATGTTTGGTTTCTACAACTTTGTTTTGTAACTCATGAATACAAATCAACTGTAAAGAGAAAGCGTAACATGTTTAGTTTCTACAACTTCCTTTTGTAACTCACGACTACAAATAAAAAGAAAACGCAACTTAAGTCGTTCGTTTGATGTATTAACATAGTTGTAAATCAACGCTCGGTAAAAGTTAAATCACTCAGGTATTAAACGTTTCATGTAATAAACCAACATTATAAAGGAAAACGGTTCGAAAAAATAATAGAATGCTGCGTACACGTTCACATTCACGGCTTGATTTAATCCTAAGACATGTAAGCCATATCAGCTCAATAATAATTGTAAACAATAGTAATAACTATCAACTACGGTGAAACGGTAAACTGGCTCAAAATGTCACTAACAATAGTAATATTTTTGACTGTCCATACATTCAGATAAATTCAGTAAAGTACTCGCGGCATCTGAGAGCGGAATTTTCTCACTTTCCTCTACAGCTGTAAGAGTTGCTTCATCAAAAGCTGGTGGCTGATAAACTGTGTCCATACGGCTTTCAATAAGTGCAGTTTTAAGTTGTTCCTCTTCTTCTCGAACAGTTGTTGGCTAAAGTTGCCTTGCCTGACCAGACGTTGTACTACATGTACTTGATTCAGAATCATCAAGAAACGAGGGCCATTTAATCCCTTTTAGTTCCCACAATGTCCGTACCGGATTACCGCCAAGACTGAATTCACTTTGGGGGCGGGCCAGGTTATAATTTGTCTTCTTGTTGTATTCGTCCAGCGCTGCAATCAAGCTGATATCAT
Source organism: Catalaphyllia jardinei (assembly GCA_022496165.2). NCBI lineage: Eukaryota > Metazoa > Cnidaria > Anthozoa > Scleractinia > Caryophylliidae > Catalaphyllia > Catalaphyllia jardinei. Next base: position 33,170,761 of record CM042748.1, on the reverse strand, counting down.
TTCCCGGAATTTTCCCTTTGAAATGAGCTTCAAGCTTTTTTAGATCTAGGTTAATTTGTCGCCAGTTCTCAAATCCTTGAGAGGTGAGATAGCGAGCTCTACATTCACTGATCAAACGTGTTCGCGTGACACTCGAAAAAGAATTCGTCGTTTGCAGTTTCAGAGCCGATTTCATACCCAGATCATTTTCTAACTTCTGAAGGCATTTCTTTGCTGCGGCGGAGACAGCATCCTTTTCGTCCTTGTGTTTGTTCAAATCACCACAGAATTGTGAAGAAAGGCATGGATGACCTTTATACGGGCAGTTTAATCTGTTATGTCTCTCTCTGCGGTGGCAATTTGTACACGCTGGTCTAGAGTAATCAACACCTGGGTGTTTTCCGTAAACAGCTGAAAGTCTTTCCAGTTCCCGCTGAAGCTCGTTTACTTTTTTCCTTTCTTTCTCTCATTCAACCTGCTTGTCTTCTATTAAAAGATCTAACGGCGATTTATACTGATTACAAGATTTTTCTGGCATCGTCGCGATTCCCTCACGACTGTTTACAGATATATCAGGCCGCGTTTTAACTCGTTGTTGTTTATGTGGTGGTGATTTGCTGTCCCAATTGTTGTCCGTGGAAAAGTATTCACTGGAACCTGGCGTATTCCTTTCAGTAGTTGTAGACGTTAAGAAATTAGATTTCTCCCCATTAAATAACCGCTTTTTCGATTCTCCACCAGTGGCACCAGTTTCCATAATCTTACATTCCATTTCTTGTCGCTTGCTAGATATAATTTCAGGCGTTGACTTTGGCTGCCACTGTATTTTGATTTTTAGCCTCCTGAACGTTGTGCCTGAAACTGCTTGGGCGCATCTTAAGGCATCGTGAAACGAATCTCCAAATCGCAAGTTGACGAAAGTATCCTCGTCGTCCTTGTATTGAATTCTCAATTCTTCATCGGGAATAAATTGTAAACATTCTAATTTATCCCTTACGATTTGCATGAAATCATCGCAACTCGAAAGCTGATTCTCGTCAGTCGTGATCACTTCACAACGATCTTCAGCAAAAGAGATGTTGTTAAAAACCTTAAGCTGAATCATGTTGCACAATAAAGTAACAATTAACGGGAAAGATCGACTACTGATCATGAGAACTGAGAAGAAGCGCGTGAGAAAAACTCAGGCTGCAAGAACTAAGTCACATACCGCACGAAGGAATGTGCTCACGTGCGTTTGACTTTTCATTTCACGGCTTCAAGCCTTCAAGGCTTCAAGACATTCTCGTTTGTCGCTAACGGTAACTGTTTCGCGCGTCTCCGCACTCTACCTGTTTCGGTAGTAATCTGCCTGCAACCACCCCCACCCCACACCCCTCGCCTCGCCACTGCGTTTTCACTCAGCGGCTGGTCAGCGGTCACGTTTACGATGTAAATATCGCTTCCTGATCACCGTTCTTGTCCAGCACAAAATCAAAATATCAGCGTGATATTGCCTCGAAGATAAAAGTAGTTATCTTATTTGATTCGTACTTCACATTTGAGTCGAGGTTAAGGTGGTACAGGTTAATTCTTACGGTGGAATCGATGAGAGAATTCGAACACTAGTTGTAGTGTTTGAATCGTTGGAAGAAATGTTCGCATGGGGATGTAGGAATGGCAAGTTTAACGAATAGTTTCAAATTTTGCCGCTTGAATTGAAAGTAAAAGTCATTTGAATGCTTTCGTATGTATTTCTGACGGTTTTAGATCTGCCTGCTCGATTTATATCTGGTACGCTTCATGTTGACAAGTCCCTCAAAATGGCGGCCAAACTTGGAGATTGCCGAAAATTAGGTAAGATCACGGAGTTATAAAGTTTTAGTAAAGGTCGGGCCGCAAAGTTTTTTTCCTGTAGTTACCTTTTCTATGGCACCTACTTCCTAGCTATCTTAGTTGCATCAGTTGAGAACGCCTCACTTTTTCAAAAATTAACCTTAAATTTGATCGGTTTTCGGATGTGTGACTTTAGCAAACCGATATGGTGTCATTCAAGTCTTCCTGTTTGCTTGATTGAAAAGTGATGTTCACGAAAGTCGCCTCAAGAAATAAGATAGAGTTAATAAACTTGGCTGTGGTATTTGTTTTTCGCTGAGTTCGGTAGTTTTTTTTAATATATAGATTTAGGTCAACCTAAAAGCGGAGCTCCTGTAGCCCGATTAGGCTTAGCCAGGATAAGGTTGAATTTTGATTTGAGTTTTGTAACTTTGCTACGAGGTTTTCTACATATTGTTTGGCCTTCTATTTTGAGTTTAATAATTACATATACAAAGCACGATACACACAAAAAACTATAAACAAAAAACCTTTGTAGAGAAGAAACAGATGTATTTTGGTTAACTTTTAAACCTGGATTAGAGCAAACAGGCCTCCGAACAACCCGGCTCTGTATTCAACAAGTTAACCTGACATGAGCCCGCGATCTTATCGAAAACCAGTACTTGGTCAGCAGTCAACTTTAATAAAACACGTGACCTCGATGAGCTATAAACTTTAGCCCGCGATATGGTTGCGTGATACTGGTCAGCAGATACTTTGATTTGACAGATCTCAATTGATCATAACCTGATGTCATATATCAAAAAAGTACACAGTAAACAAAGGCTGCATGTCTCTGTCAACCTATTATTTAGAGTATGGCCGCCATGTTGCGCGACTCCACCGTCGTCGCCGTCGTGACGTGCGTACGCGCCCACCAGCAATACCGCTGCCCATGATAACCATGAGAAAATCAGTACATGGGTTTCTTTTTCCTATTTGGTTATGGGGCTCCTCTTGGCGGCCCTTCGGGCCGCCGGAGCTCCACTATAAATTGTCCTCCAAAGTTGTCTCAATTTTAAGTCTTTAAAAGTGTCACGACAGGCCTTCGCTCGAGTGAAATTTAATTTCCGTAAAACTCAGAAACATAAAGAAATCCGATCAAACGGATTTTGGTTTTAGAATAGGTACATGAATGTCTTACAACACACAAGAAATGAGTTAAATCTGTGACTCAAGCAAAATCGACTGGACCGCTCTAACAGAGACATACTCTTAACTTTCAAGGCAACTGATTAAAGCTCAACTCAGTGGCATTAAAAAAAATTCACTGTTTAAAGACGATCCATTTTCCAAGTTCAGCGACTCATAGCCACTTTGATTAGTTTCTAGAGGGAGGAAAACAGAAGTACCCGGAGAAAAATCCTGCAGCAATAAAGCCCCGATAAGGCACATTTGGTCTTCCTTTGTAAGATTGCTGGTGACGTATAAAATCATTATTTTTTTGTCAAATAAAATCAAAATAAGCTATGCAAGCTCTGCACAGTCACTTGGTAAACACTTGAGCAGGAAAAGTGGGGTAATTCAATGAGACTTCCCACGCGACAATTGCTGGTGCTTTATTGTTTTTATTTTAACTGCATTTGTCTCTTCATTTGTCAACCAACTTCACCGAAAAAAAGAACAAAGTTACGAGAGGTACCCAAAAGTATGTAGCTTTTACTGGTTTCTACTTAACTAGGGTGGATCGGAATTAAGATTATCGTACACCTTCAGGGGTGTCTCGCGTCCAAGCAATGTAGCGCGTCCTGTTTAAACTGTAGATACCTAAACCCCTATATCAAATTAAAGCTTACAGAGCTGGCTATCCAACTACACCAATAATTTTGAGATAAAATCAATTTTCGAATACTCACGACTGCGAGAGTCCGAATCACCTTTTCAAAGCTACAGGCCAAAGCGATTTTTTTCTTTCGCTAGTAATTTGTTCCTCAGTTTCCGGACCCAAAGCACTAAAAAGACGTGTCTGCGTTTTTCTAACTCAGTTACAGTGAAAAGTTATGGAGCGTTTTCGAAATAGTATAAGAATAATGTGAAGTGTTTGTACAAGAATCGCTCTCATTGAAAAAATATTTCGAAAGACAAGATTTTGTTGTTTATGTGTTGGTGTACCCACTGTCAAACTTTGGAGGCGATCGGACGCATTCCCTATGAGTTTAAGCTCTTTACATTGTCCGCTTCAAGTGAAAAAATTGATTCCAGAAAACAACACTAAATATGTCAATCAGACGGGTAATTCTCACTTCCGGTCAATACTTAAAACCGCCATTTCTCTGCCAATATTTAATCACTTTTCAATGATTTCTTATTTACATTAGAGATTTCATTTGAATAATTACTTAAACCGAAAATTCGAAATTTGAAGAAAATTGCCGATATGAAGTTATGCGGTAACCTTAAAATAGATGTTTGATAGCGTTACTCCATGAAGTATTGATTTCTTAGCCGTTCTGACGCATAGTACAGAAAGATAACTTTAATTAATGGTAAAAACACCATATCGACGGCTACCCCATAAATTAAACTTTCCATCACTGGTCGTACATTATACTTTTCATCGCTGACTATGTAAAGGAAGCAGATACTATTTAACGTGATAACAATTTAAAAGCCCTGTATAAATTGTGCACAGTCACTTGGTAAACACTTGAGCAGAAAAAGTGAAATAATTCAATGAGATTTCCCACATACACAATTTCTGATGGTTTCCTTTTTATGTTGAAACTGCATTTGTCTCTGTTTTCTTTATTGTTCAAACAAATTCACCGAAAAGAGATGCACAGTTTTTACTAGTTCTACTCAGTTACGGTCACGGTGAAGTTAAACAGGATTTTTGATGTAGTCAGTCAATACAAGATGTTTTTAAACTGTTAATTTCTACGCTTGTGATGCACGCTACAGAAAGTAAATTTTACATAATCGTTACATCACCATACGCCATAAGCTACACTCTTGATCACCATTTAAACAAATGATTTTGCGCAAGAAGCAAACTCAATATTATTTCAGGTGTTAACAGTTTTAAAAGCCCCCGTATCATAATAACTACAGCGGACGTGAGGATGTTATTACTTAAAATCCATAGGCTCTGACGTGTTGGCTGGAAACGCTTCTGTTGCCAATAACATTTACTCAAAGCATACAGCAGTAGTTTATAGAGGGGCGGAATGGTTATGGAAGGCGACAAAGTTCTTTGTCGCATGTTTTTGTTCACGTTTTTGGCCCTGACCTTGTACAAAACCAGGGACCTATCACCTGACAAAACGCAATTGTTGTTAATCATGCATAGAGTCTGAGCGCAAAACAAAAGATTTTGCGTGGTCGTAGACCTTCCAACTTAAATCTTGTCGTCTCTCTTTTCTTTTGATATGTTTGCCGAGTTTCATAACCATTCCCCGCAACTATTGATTGAGTTCAATTTTACTAAACATCCTGTCATGTCCACTTGTGTAATATAACAAGGTTTTCTATGGATCACGACTTCTTAAACGAGTTCTAAGAGGAGAAATAACGTATCCAAAGTAATCATATCAAGTAAACTAACAATGACAAATTTACTCTAGGCGCGGAACGTATATTCAGTGATGGCGAGTTTATTTAATTTTTTAGCATAGAGAACAACTGCACGTCAAGCCCAAATCATTTTCTTGGCATTAACATCGTAAGTTTCAAAATCGATTTTTTTTATTCTGGGCTGAAGGGCAACTGAAATGGACTCTCGATACAACTGCTTAGCGAAAGTCTCCTCAGTTTTTATAAATTGATTCAGACACTAGTTACAAAAATTATAACTTTACCAGCTGCGTTGCGCTCGATCCGTACTGCCACGACCTCCGGCGGGGACAATATTCCCCAGTACAGTCCTCTCGCTCAGCTACTAACAGGTTAATATTGAAGTTAATAAATTACAATATTTAGAAAAGAAATTTCACATCAGCCTGAGCTGGTTTTGGTGTGAGTCCTATATCCTGGTCCAATTAGATTTTAGAAGTATTGGTCATTCAGAAGGAAGGATAACTGAAGTACATGTACAGTAAAACCCTGTTAATCCAGTTGCCAACGAGCCACAAAAATATGGCCGTGTTATTAAAGGCGTGGCCATTTAAGAGGTACTTTGAATAAGAACTTACTGAAGGACTTTTGTTTGGGCCAGAATAACATGGCCGCATCAACGGGGTTCTACTCTACCCAGAGAAAAACCCTCAGAACAAGGTGAGAGCTAACAACAAAATTAACCCACATATGACACTAGGCAAGAATCAATGTTATCGAATAAACAAAGAGAACTATTCATGTTAAACTCTAAGCTTCTGGTCCTTTTGAGTAAAACTTTTTAGGGATGTATACAGTCTCGCTTGGTAAACACTTGAGTAGGAAAAGTGAAATAATTCAATGAGACTTCTCACATGCACAATTGTTGGTCAGCTTTCTTGTTTTGTGTGTTTTAACTGCATTTGTCTCCTTATTCCTATTTGTCAACCAACTTCACCGAGAAAAAAGGTGCACAAAAGCTTGTAGTTTTTACTAGTTTCTACTCAGTTAAGGTGAAGTTAAATTTGATAGACTCAGTCTCGCGGCACTGACTTTTAAGTATTGCCGTTTCAGGTTGGCTTTTCTGAAAAATACTACAGAAGCTAAACTTTACTAAAATAATCCACCATATCCACGCCTACTTTATAATTATATTTTCATCATCATTTAAACAAATGACAGCACAAGAAGCTAATCTTTTTTAAGGCGATAACAATTTTAAAAGCCTTGTATACCTACAGCGGACGCAAGGATATTATCATTAAAGTTCCACAAACAGAGACATGTTGGCTGGAAACATTTTTGTTGCCAAGAACATTCGTTCAAAGCATACAGTAGACATTAGAAGGGAATGGTTATGAAAGGTGACAAAGTTCTTTGTCAAATGTCTTTGTTCCCGTTTTGACCTTGACCTTGTACAAAACACAGTTGTTGTTAATCATGCATAGTGTCTGAGTAGAAAACAAGAGATTGTGCTGGACCGTAGACCTTCCAACATAAATCTTGTCGTCTTTGATGTTTGTCGGGCTTCTTAGTCATTCCTATCGACTGACTGAGTTCAAAGCTACAAAACATCCTATCATGCCCACTAATTAACATGACGGTTTCAGTGGATCACGACTTTTTAAAACGAGTTCTTGGAGGAGAAATAACGTTTCCATAGTAATCATATTAAGTACATCAAAAATGAGAAAAAGTCTAGGTGTGGAATGCGTATTCAATGATGGCGGCATCACTCGAGATTACTTTGACCTTTTTTTGCATAGAGAAAATTTGCCAAGTCATGTTCTGAGCATTAACTTCTTAACTTTAAAATGAACTCTCGATACAACTGCTTAACATAAGTCTCCTCAAACCTCATTTATAACTGCCATTTTTTTAATTTTTTCTTTATTGCGATGGAGATATCGTTTTTTAACGTGTTTCTTTTATCACTATGGTGCACAGAACGCTACCAGTTAAAAGCTTAATTTGTATGATATTTGCTATATTTCCATGTCAATCAAATTCAAGCGCGCAGTTGTCAGACGAACTCAAATAGCTCTAGCTTTATTACAGTAGACGCTCTCGTAAGCGGACACTTTCTGGACGCGGTAATGGTGTCCTTAACTGAAACAGACCGTTTATGCGAATGGTTCTCGAAAGCGGTCACTAGAGACTTGAGGGATAGGTGGCCGCTTACGGGAACTTGCCCTACAAAAACACAAACATTGAGATTGCAAAAAGGAGCACCATATTAAATGATTTCATTTCTTTTATTGCCTTGTGTCATACTGTGATAATCGCCATAAATAAACACACTATACTGTATACTCCAGCACTAGGACTAGCACGTAGTGATTTAAAAAGAAACAATTGGAAAATTGTAGCGAAAATAAACACAAACAGTCCCACTGCAGGAAAACGCAGTGGAACAGTTTACAAATGTTTTCAAGTATCTTTTTATTGCCAGGCGCAATTTCTTTCGGGTGTCCGATTAAGGGTACTTTACAACAACTAGCCAATGGAAGTCTAATGATCGTAACTACTAGAAGTGTCCCTGGCCGTAAATGCACAGTTCGTACGGGCGTTCAAACGGGGTTTTGTGAAAGCAATCGTACGTATAGAACAGTCCGAGCTTACGAGAGTGTCCGTGAAGAGTGATTCACTAAAGTTTCGAGATACCAATAATCTTTTTCCTGAAAATACAATTTTAAAAGTATAATAATGTTTCATGTTTAAAACCTTTGAAGGTAAATTTACTTTTCACTACGCCCAAATTGTTTTCAGATTGGAACCCCTTATGGTTTGCCGTATTAAAGGGTTCTCTGAATAAGAAAATGACCGACTGGGCTTTTGTTTGGGTCAGAATAAAGTAGCCGTTTTCCACGGAAGTAGAATCAACATGTCAGCAGGATATGCAAACTGTGTACAGTCCCTTGGTAAACACTTGAGTAGAAAAAGTGAAATAATTCAAGGAGACTTGCCACATGCACAATTGTTGGTTGTTTCTTTCTTTGTGTTTTAACTGCATTGGTCTCTTCATTCTTTATTTGTCGACCAACTTCACCGAAAAAAATAACGTGCAGAGCAAAGAGACGTATACGCAAACGCTTGTACTTTTTACTAGTTTCTACTCAGTTCAAGTGAAGTTAAGTTTAATAGAATCAGTCAATGCGGCACTGATTTTTAAGTATTGATTATCTTGGCTTTTCTGACAAAACTACAGAAATTTAACTTTACTAAAATAATCCACCATATTTACGTCTACTTCATAAATTATACGGACGCAACGGACGCAAGGATATTATCATTAAAGTTCCATAGAGACACGTTGGCTGGAAACAAGAACATTCATTCAAAGCATACAGTAGGCATTAGAAGGGAATGGTTATGAAAGGTGACAAAGTTCTTTGTCAAATGTCTTTGTTCCCGTTTTTTACCTTGACCTTGTACAAAACACAGTTGTTGCTAATCATACATAGTAGTGTCTGAGTAGAAAACAAGAGATTTGTGCTGGACCGTAGACCTTCCAACATAAATCTTGTCGTCTTTGATATTTGCCGGGCTTCATAACCATTCCTAACTGTTGACTGAGCTCAAAGTTAGAAAACATCCTTTCATGCCCACAAATTAACATGACAAGGTTTCCGTGATTCACGACTACTTAAAACGAGTTCTTACAGAATAAATAGCGTTTCCATAAAAGCCATATTAAGTACATCAAAATGAAAAAAGTCTAGGTGTGGAACGCGTATTCAATGATGGCGGCATCACGCGAGATTACTTTGACTTTTTTAACCATAGAGAAACTTTCCAAAGTCATGTTCTAAGCATTAACATCTTTTTAAAAGTTTAAAATGAACTCTCCGTACAACTGCTTAACATAAGTCTCCTCAAACCTCATTTATAACTGCCATTTTTTTATTCTTTATTGCAATGAAGATATCGTTTTTTAACGTGTTTCTTTTGTCACCATGGTGCACAAAACGCTACCAGTTAAAAGCCTAATTTGTATGATATTTGCTTTATTTCCATGTCAATCAAATTCAAGCGCGCAGCTGCCACACGCAATTAGAAGGCTTTAACTTTGCAGCATTGGACCCTCTCGAGAGCGGATACTGTCTGGACGCGGAATTGATGTCCGTTACTGAAACAGACCGTTTATAAGAAAGTTTCTCGCAAGTGGTCACTAGAGACGTGATGGATACGTGGCCGCTTATACGTGAACTTGCCCTTCCAAAATATAAACATTGAGAATGGAAAAAAGTACCACCATATTAAATGATTTCATTTGCTTTAATGCCTTACTTCATACTGTGATAATGGCCATATATACACGGTATACTGTCTACTGCAGCAATAGGACTAGCAGAACAAATTATAAAATTGGAGACAAAATTAACATAAAATTAAATTAACATAAACAGTCCCACTGCAGGAAAATGTACAGTTCACAAGTGTTTTCGAGTATCTTTCATTGTCATCAGGCGCCATTCCTTTTGGGTGTCCGCTTAAGGGTACTTTACAACAACCAGCCAATGAAAGTCCAACGATCGTAAGCACGCAAAGTGTCCGCGGCCGTAAATGCACAGTTTGTACGGGAGTTCAAATGGGGTTTTTTGAATGCAATCGTAGGTAGAACAGTCCGCGCTTACGCCGAGAGTGTCCATGAAGTTTCAAAATACCAAGAATCTTGGAACCTGCATTAATCAGGTTGCCGTATTAAAGGGATTCCCTGATTAAGAAAATGACCGACTGGGCTTTCGTTTGAGTAAGAATAAAGTAGCGGTAATGACGAAGTGGCCCTGTTAACGGGGTGGCCGTAAGGCGGTGTTCCACTACGCTAGTTTATCCAAAACCATAATATACACTTTCTTCTATGTTTATTCATTTTCTTAGCTACCAGAAAAAGTGGAAATCAATACAGATAGACTGCTTTACAATAACGTCTAACTCGAACACGAAAAGTAAAGAAAAAAGGGAGTCACGCTGGTGGTTCTAAATTACAATATTGAAATAGGTTAAAACAATATTTAGAAAGGAAATCACATCAGCCTGAGCTGGTTTTGGTGTGAGTCCTATATCCTGGTCCAATTAGATTTTAGAAGTATTGGTCATTCAGAAGAAAGGATGACTGAAGTACATGTACAGTGAAACCCTGTTAATCCGCCAGTTACCAACGAGCCACATGAAAAATTAAAGGCGTGGCCTTTAAAGAGGTTCTTTAAGCAAAAAATTGAAGACATACTGAAGAGCTTTTGTTTGAGCCAGAATTTTAAGCCTGCATTAACGGGGTTCTGCTCTACCTAAGACGATTTTTTTATGTTCTTTTTGAAGGTTCTGGTCCTCTACAGTAAAGATTTGCCGGCGATAAGTAAAATCATTTTTCCCAGGTAAATTCAAATTGTGCACTGTCGCACAGTAAATTCAAACTGTTCTTAAACACATGAGTAGAAAAAGTACAATAATTCAATGAGATTTCCCGCATACACACAGTTAGTGGGCTCGTCAGTTTTATGAGTAAAACTGCATTCAGTCTCTATTTTCTTTACTGGTCAAACAAATTAACGAAGAGAGGTGCACAGTTAATAGACGACCATAGCTGGTAGCTTTTACTAGTTTCTACTCATGATGATCAATTACGGTCACGGTGAAGTTAACACAGTATTATTTGTGCAGTCATGATCAGTCTATGCACGCGTTTTGAACTATTTTAAAATTTCTACGCTTTTGAGGCACACTACAGAAGTAAATTATACGTAATGCCTAAATCACCATGTCCATGGCTACTCTACAAAATTAGACTTTCGATCGCCATTTCAACAAATAATTTTGCGCAAGAAGCAAAATATTATTTCAGGTGTTAACAATTTTAAAAGCTCTGTATAATAACTACAGCGGACGTGAGGATGTTATTACTTAAAATCCACAGGCATTGACTCGTTGGCTGGAAACGCTTCTGTTGCCAAGAACATAACTCAAAGCATACAGTAGTTCATAGAGGGGAATGGATATGAAAGCTGACAAAGTTCTTTGTCGACTGCTTTTGTTCGTGTTCTTGGTCTTCAGCGTGCACAAAACACAATTGTTGTTAAACAAAAGAATAAGATTGTGCACAGCCGTAGGCCATCCAGCATAAAATCTCGTCATCTTTGTTTGATCCTGATTTGTTTGCCTTTCACACCATTGCTATCTATTAACTAAACATCCTGTCATGTACACTTCTTTAACACGACAAGGTTATCGTGGATCTACAAAAGTGTGTGAGGCTCACACACTTTTGTAGTCTATTATCAAAACGAGTTCTCAGAAAGAAATAACGTTTCCACAGACATCATATCAAGTTAATCAACAACTAAAAAATGTCTAGGCGTGGAACTCATATTCAAGAATAGCGGCATCACGCGAGATTACTTCAATTATTTTAGCAAAGAGAGGTCAAACAAGCCTGATGCCTGATTCATTATCTTACGTATCTGGTCGGAAATTGTAATTGGCTGTCCGGGGTGGGGGGAACCAAAAGAAAACCTCGGCATAGCTACTTATCATAAGTTTCTTCGAATTCATACACAGATAACTATCATTCTTTTATTCTTCATTTCGTGCAAGGGCACCAGGTGTTTCTTTCCAAAAATACAATTAGAGGCGATCATATCTCCTGCAAGATTTTTTGGGAGAATTTTTGCCGGTTTTTAAGACCCAAGACGTCAACATAGTTTTTAATTTTCATTATCTTTGTTTTTACTACCAAACAAATTTAAATTAATGAGGACAGCCTACCTTTAATAGTTTCTAATTTTTAATAAGCCAATCAAACAAGTTCAGTTTTTAGAACAACAGAGCGGATTTCTCTATAAATTACCAAACACCGCACGTTATATTCATTTTACTGCGTAGCCATCGGAGAAGAGAAGTCAGAAGCACCAGAAGTCCGGCGAAAATCACTCTTCAAGTTTGGACGGTAAGAACTGTACTAGGAAAATATATTGTGATGGTAGAATAAGTGTTTCGATCGTAATGCGTATCCATTCTCGTTCGTGAAACTCGTTCAAACGGTTTCTCTTGTAAGTAAGTTAGCATTTTCTTGAGTACAGTCTTCACCACGTGGAGTATATCTTTTACATTCTCCTAAATTAAGATTGCTCTCAAGTGATAGGAATTTCTCTTGCTAGTTTAGCTACAATAATGAACGGGCCGCAACCCAACATTCTTCCGACACTCAGACCTTTTTTCTTGAAAAAACTTTTCTTGCTAACAGATAATGTCCATCTCATATCAGAAAAGGAGTTCACGACCCTTGTATTTAAAAGATATAAAACTTATAAAAGTTTATAGTGTTTTTGATGCTGTAAGTGAACACAATAGCCGCTGCAAATATATCCCAGACAAAAAATTGTGTTGAACTCCACGCTTGAGGAACAATAGTTCAGTGCAGGCGTAAGACTTCTCAACTACACAATAGACCCTTCTCCAAAATGGCGGCCGAACATTCAAATTAAGAAAACTTATTCAAAACGTATACCAGCACTAAGGAGAACACCTTTACTTCAGTAGCTATGCAAAGTTTCAACATTTCAGGTGTAATATCAGCTGAGAAAATGTAGGTTAAAAATTAAGAAATTTACAGACGTTTGTATGACTGGGGGTATGCATTATACCCCCAGGCATACAAATGTCTGTAAATTTTTTTTTCTAGTGCTGGTATACGTTTTTAATTTGGACTTACTTGAATTTTCGGCCGCCATTCTAGAAAAGCGTCTATTTTCGGTGGTTTTTTATTGTTTTATTTTTTTCCAAAGTAGAGAAGGAAGTGGAGAGGGGGGGGAGGCATTTTAAATGTACACGAAATTTAAGAGTCTCATTTTGTCTCTAATGCAAATACAAATGTGTGCGCGTACCAGTAGCTGGCGCGCGCCGTTTCATAATACATACGTTATGTTATTCGAAAAAACTTGGGCGTGAACCTATTTCTGTGGCGACATGAACTCGCTAACTCATTTCTCTTGTTAAAGCTGCTTAGATCTTTTCTGAAAAGAATAAAATACTTTTCTTGAAGGCACAGATTTCACTTCTTGCTCTCATTATTATATGGTTGGCATGTTCTCAGAACTCTCCAGTTAACGTGTATCCCTTGAGCCAACAACGTATCACCCCCAGGAGTATCACAATATAAAATATATATTATATATATATTAT
>CM042748.1:33114560-33152216 GCA_022496165.2 Catalaphyllia jardinei | reverse complement strand
GCAAACATTTTCATGTGCCACTTTGAAGAAAAATGGTTGATGAAAAGCAGGTTTTGTCCTTCACTTTGGTTCAGATATGTAGATGACACCTTCACCATGTTTGACAGCAAAGACGAGGCGAATGAGTTTTTAAGCTTTTTAAATAGTCGACACGATAGCATCAAGTTTACTATTGAATTCGAAGAAGACAGTATCCATTTTTAGACATCCTTCTCAAACGCTGCCCTTACAACACTTTCACTACATCTGTCTACCGGAAAAAGACATTCACAGGCCTTTATACTAAGTGGGATTCATTCACACCTCGCAAGTACAAAATCAACCTCATCCGCACTCTTACCTATCGTTGCTTCCGAATTTGCTCCTCGCCATCTTTATTACAGGCCGCTATTAAAGATCTCAGAAAGCTCCTGTTGCAAAATGGTTACCCCCAAGGTGTTATCACGTTCAACATTAACGATGTATTGAACAAAAATAAAAACAAACCTCTCGTTCAAGCTACAGTTCCCAAAAAAGATATCTTAATCGTGTTACCCTACTTAGGTCTTCACAGTGACCAAGTCACGAAATGTCTGAAATCATGCGTATACAATTTCTACTCTTTCGTCAACCTCAAGATCATATTCCAAAACACACGCCGCATCAAATCCTTTTTTCCATACAAAGATCGCTTGAACCGATCTCAGAGGTCCAAGGTAATCTATAAAGCTGGTTGCTGGAACTGTGATGAATTCTACATCGGCAAAACAAAACGAAGACTCCATGACAGAAAAACAGATCATTTCAAGGCCCTCGCCAAAAGTGACCATTCATCAGCCATTGCTGATCATGTGAAAACCACTGGTCACGACATTAAATGGGATCATTTTGACATTTTAGCGTCCGGAAAAACTGACTTTCACTGCAAAATTAAAGAGACTTTGTTCATTCAAGAGCTAAAGCCTTCCCTTAATGTCAATATTAGTAGTGAGAAGTTGTTGCTGTTTTAGCTGTTACTCCTCATTATGTTTATACACGTACTGCTGCAGATCATATTTCTCAGTCTAGGTTCCAGACCTCTTATGTTTACGATATATATATAGTTTTCAAAAATTGTAACCGTCACTTTTGAAAATGTATGTTGATTAGCATACGAAACGTTAAGTTCTATGTAAAAATGCGTTGGAATACAATGTTTATCACCGCTGTTTGTGTTATTTTCTTAGTCAAGCTACGATGGCCTAAGAACAAGAGTTTATACAACTATTATTCTACCTGCCATACCGGCTACCCATTTTTGGCGCCAAATTAGAAGCTTAGAAACAAAAAAAGGTTTCATATTTTTCACTTTTTACAACCTGACATGGATATGTAAACCATTTTTCGTGACTCTAGTGGGATCCAGTGAGAAAACTTGCCTGATTTCAATGCCTTTCTGTTAACCCTATTCAGACTGGGCTTTTCTGGTCAATCTGTGACTTGGGGGGGGCTCCTCGGACCCCCCCCCCCTGTATCTCTGGAACCAATAATGCTAGGGTCATGAAATTTACACACAATGATCATCTTCGTACAAACAAGGCCCCACGCCAAGTTTTGACTTGCCACGCCCAATAATGACGTCACAGTGACGTCATATTCCGATTTTTTAATGTTTCTTATTATTTTTACACTTAGATACCTAAAATATCAATAATATTGGTAAAGTCATCTTTTTTGTTATCCTTTCTTATGAACTAGTAACAAGGAAACACTTGCACAGCGAGAAAAAGCAATAGGAAACAATAAATTTAAAATGGTTGTCCGCCATCTTGGATCCGCCATCTTGGATTTCGTTTTTTTTGGTAAAATTTATAATTTAAACAACTTTCAAAGGGAAAGAAACTCAGAATGTATAAAAGAATTATTGAACTAATGTTTATTACCCAATCAAATGACTTTGGAAGTATTATTTTGAAAATAGAGCAGCATATTTCTCAAAGCAAAAATGTGACAAATTTTACCCCACGCCCCCCCCCCAAATATTCGATGCTGAAACATTTTGATGTAATTCAAAAACTAGTCCCAAGCAAAGACTATTTTAACAACAAAAAGAACTGTAAGTGTAAAAATGCGATCTTAAAACAAAAAATTCACCGTTTTTTAAATTTTCCAAAACCTATGCATCAGAAACTGGTTGCCATGGCAACATGATTAATCACATGGACATGGTAATTATACCAAAATGTTCCTAGATAAATTTTAGGAAAAGTCAGAAAATTTTAACGTCATAGCTCTTTTGGTGTAGGAGTTATCACGATCTTGCCGGAGGGGGGCTTCGAATAGCACCCCCCCAGTCAACTCACATTGACGTCAAGACAGTAAAGTTCTTCCCATCTGCTGAATCCTGATTGGTCAATTAAAATTTTCCGCGTGCCAGCCGTATGCAAGGCACGCAGGCTCTGAAAATTCTAGCCCATCCTAACTTCCTAGGAAAATAATTTAACAACGTAACAGACATAAATTGACATCAAAAGGTAGTTGATCATGAACAATCATTTGGTCTTGATCTTTGGAATCATTAATATAGCCTTTGTAGGGCGGTAGTTGTAAAATTAGTGTTTGTACAAGCAATATGCATGTGCATAGAGAGTAGAATGCTTTGGTTAATTATAAAAACAGGCTGATCGTGTGCCAAACCAGTATATTTTTGTTGTCGTACATGGTGGTTAAGTTGCTGCAACCCTTGGCTGTGAATGAGATACCACAAACTTTGCATTCTTTGTTTCCAACTCTGGTGAAATACCCATAACAGTCCATTTATTTTTTGACTGAGGAAATAACTTAAAGGACGGCACTGCATTGCACTGCAAATGAACAATGAAGGATAAAGTTGTTTTCTCAGTCACATAAGTAAGCCGGGATATTACTATTTCAAATCTGATTAATGTATGAAAAATTTAAAGTAATATTATGCCAGCTTTCCGGTACAAACCAAAACAATGGATAAGATTGTCATCGTTTCCCAAATACAAGTCGACTTTGAATTTGTTTCAGATGATACAAATTTAATGGATAGTTTTTCTGTCTCAGAGAAGCTCGTATAAATTTGTAATCAATGCTAACCTGGAATTTGGTTGGGAGAGTGAGACAGACTATCGCAGGCTATCGCAGTATATTTATTGGCTTAAATGTGGCTTGATGTGGTTCACATCGCTATCAAGAATGACAAACTGGGTTTCAAAAATTGTTTAAATCTATAACAAATTTGCTAATCATGATGAAGACAGGTTGTTCATCAAAACAATGTGCACAATTTGACATGAGTGAAAATAACGCCTCAACAGCAAATCAACGAGTTTCAGACTCCTGACCTCTGTGATACCGATGCAGTACTCTACTAACTCAACCATCGCGACAACTAGGTGCTGGTCAAGTTAATTGTGAATTCGTAATGTATCTGTAGATGCTGAAGAAGAAGTTTTAAGATGTTTCATATATTCCCTAAGTAAGACAACATGCAATTATTAACGAAAAAAAGCAAAGGAAAACTGATGGTAAACGTCAAAAGTTGACTATGATGTTGCCAAATTCCTTAGATCAATCTCACTCAATTGCAAATCTCGGTTAACAAAAACATTAATTAAATACAAAATCTAATCTAAAGACAATCTGTCTAAAGATCAGTATTAGAAAAAACAAAATTCAATTGTTCAGCGAAGTCTGTAAAATAGTCCAAAACCCCATACATTTCGTTACCAAAGCAATGTAAACAACCTTAACACTAACAACTGGTTATCAAAAAGGGTTGTTTTTGTTGTTATGCGCCTAGTCAACCTGGTGTTAAAGCTGGTAAGTTGGCAGATCAACCATATAAAAATGTTTCATCCGAGTTAATATATGAAAGACCATATATTTGAACTACGGATAAAGAGGTGAACACATGATTATTAATCATCGCAGTTATACACAACTTAAGCAGCTGTGAAATTAAAGCCTGAAAAAATTCCCTTGAGCGGAGCCTTTGACCTCTGAGGTACCGTTGCAGATGCCAAATATCAGAACATTTTTGTTGAACGAGACAAGCTAAGTTTGCTGTTGAGTGGAGGTACCTACTAGTCATTCTCGTCCCAATACTCAGAGTGGAAAACGTAATGATTATGCGCGAGTTTTGACTGCGCACCAGGCTCCTAGTTTGGAAAAATGGCGGGATTTTATCGTTCGTCTAAAAAAAGACTACGAACTTTGTATACCCTCTAAATGTTCCCGGTAACCAGCAGCATTTAATCTTCACTGATGAAAATCCGGTGCATTGTTTTCATGGGGAATCAATCTTTTTTTCGGAATATATTAACCTCAAGACGGTTTCTAAACCCTTTATTTTCCCCCGGTACACAATAAATTTCGCTGCGAAGAGAGACTTCTTCAAACGCTATTTACCTATTGCATGTTTATAAGCAACCACTGAATATATAAGCAAGAGCGCCTCTCAACAGACTTGTTTTCTTCACTGTGAAATGCCGAAAAATCGTCCTGCGTGCCCAACTATACATAAATCAACCGAGTGACATACTCGCGTACCTTATAAAAGTCCGCCGCTGTTTCCAACCATTGCAGTTTGCATTATAACCTGATCCCGCAAGTAGGGTTACTGGGGATGCCTAAAAAAACTGCGTAGTACGTTTTTCCGCTCTTAGTCTCACTTTTCCTTTCTTTAACCCCGGCGCGGCCTTCGCACGAGAAAGCTTTCGTTTCTCGTGCTAAGGCCGCGCCGGCCTAATAGAAGCGAAAAGGGCTATGGAGAGGAGAATGCTTTCTTGTTTCACTGACTAGTCCCAGGTGGTGACCCACGCCGTTTCTGACCCATATGGAAGTGAAATTTTTGCGTTTCAGATGGCTAAAACGCGGTGAAGAAAACACGACATATTCTTTTTTGACGATTTCCATATTGTGCTCTCCTGTAGATTCCATGAAGCGAATAAAACACTTCTGTCATAAACACTTTAAGCTTAATGGTGCTCACTTAACAGAAGCTACGTACGAACTACAAATCTTTTATCACCCGGACGCTTAAGCATGGGCGTAGCCAGGAAGTTCAAATGAGGGGTCACACAGTCATAAAGAGGGTACTCACCAGATTGTCACCTGAATATTGTAGGTTGTTTGCTCACAAAAAGGCTTACATGACTACGCCCTTGTTAAGTCTCAAAACAGTGTTGGTTTTTTTTTTTTCAGTTTCCATTTGTAAACCCGATCTTGGTCTGGTGGTAGATACAACAAGAAGTCTGGAAGATGAGAACGTACCTGTCCTGAGGGAAGCACTTGCTGATCTTGTTCACAAATTTGATATCTCAGAGGATACCACGCATGTGTCTCTGGAAACATTCGACAGGAGGGCCATAGTTCACAACAGATTTAACGACCCTACTTTTTGGTCCGTAAATGAGCTTGTTCGTCTCATAAATACCACCATTAACAACCTGAGATCGCCAACCCGCCTGGACCGTGCACTGCAGACCGCAAATAGCAAAATGTTTACCGCGGCGAATGGGGACAGGTCTGGGGAAGTGAATGTTTTGGTAGTGTTCACAGACGGCCGAACACAAGATGCAACTAATTTTGACGTATTAGAAAGTTCTGTAGAGAGTTTGACTGAGGTAACTACTATTCAAATTGATATAAATCGAATGCTTAATGAAAATAAGTCGAGGTTTTGAAATGTAGTCGTAGGCTGAAGTTGCTGTCTTAATTAATGAATGATTAAGGGAGACTACGTTTCCCGGTGAATTTTGGATTGTCCCTCTCCTAATTTCCACATGATATTGTTAATGCAACCTTGTGTATTTAATAATTAGATAATGCACTCAAGTTGTTTATATCGCGTGCAAGTTCACGAGGACGCAGCCCGAGTCGACTATAATCTATTTTATGACGCAAAGAAAGCAAGAGCAAATAATCTTAAAAATATAAATCTACTAGTCGTTCAAAACGTAACAAAATCATTTTTAAGGACACTTCGGATACCATTTGGCTAGCAATCGCATACTGCCAAGCTAGTTAGGCTACCAACCGTCTAAAGCAGAATAGATAAGGAAGACGGTAACGAATAAGCGAATGGTATTCGTGATAGGACACTGGCAGATTTATGCCAAAAGTAGTTAAAACTGAATATATAAAAAGATTCTACAAAGACAAATAGAGCAAGGGCGCCGGAGACAAAAATGTAAGTCGATAACACTTCGTCAAAAAATGTTAGGTTATGACAAGATGACAAGAAATCAAAACTGCCATTGCAGTAACATTTTAAATATTTGAATCTTTTTTTTTTCCTCGTCAGTTCATTTGGCGTCATTTCCTTCTTTTGCAGTGTATTAACTCTCGGTCGAACAGAAGAAAATCGTTACCACTACTGTGGTTGAAATTAACGCGGGATGGAACTATCTTATGCTTTCATTCTGATTAGAGACACGCATCAAAATTATTTGGCATTTAGTAGATATCCCACAACCTGTGCTGAAAACTGACATGTTTCGTGTTGGTGCTAAACAAGAAAACTGGAAAAGATAGAATTTTACCAAAATAGATGAAGTGTGGTTTGACCGACAAGACAAAATATGATTGCCAACGAAATGTTAAATGGCGTAGGAAAGCAATTGGGAATTGGGCCGGGAATAAGGAACAGCTATTCGATTTTATAGCATAACTAGCAGAGCCAAGCAATAAAATTCAGTATACGTAAGTGTGCTCAAAATCCCGATAGTGTACGCTGATGGCGTGAGCAAATCGCTTCGCTTCTGTATGGATACATATAGAGACTCGGTCCACTAGTCCCAAAGCGAAGACAATTTTCCTACCTTTTCTCTTGGGCTAGAGTTCTTAAATAAGGCAGAAAAAGAGAAATTAAAAACAACGGGAAAGACTCGGCATGTGCGCCGTCACGATTCGCTTCACTCTCCTGAGGTGAGATTCAACAAATTTTGGCAAAAAGACATTGTGGTAAAACCAAACAAGTGACAAACTGGTCTCTTTCAACCTTTAAAGGTAAGCTTAAATTTTTCCGTTTTTAAATTGTTAAATATAAAGCTCGAGCTTTCAACAGAAAAATAGAAATAAGACCAATTCCTGTGTTGCTTAACGCTTACCACGAACAATCACCTCTGATATTGTTGTCCGTTTTTCGTGTCGGATTTGATGCACAATTCCACCGGCTATGTTATAAAACAATTGGGTTATGCTTTTAGCTGTGCACTATCGAGTTATGGAGAATTTGGGAAGTTTGGAGAGCACTCAGGAAGCTAGAGTATCGCCTCGGGCAACTCTTACGCTTCTTTCGTGCTCTCCAATCTTCCCGCGTGCTCCATAACAGTACTCGATAGTGCACGCTAAATCATGAACCAATTGTTAATTAGAATGCGTGAACCACAAGGAATAATAAAGCCCTGAATGCGTACAGAATGAATGAACCGCTAACAATATTTAAGCTAGCAAGTATTATTCAAAGTCAGTTGAGTTTAACCGCCGTTTGGTTTAAATGGATTTTTTGTGTCAGTCCCTTCGTGTTCGAAAAGGTAAAACTAGAAAGTCAAATAGCATGAGGAAATATTTACACCTGATTGAAAACACATTGGAAGATGTAATAAAGTCATATAGCCAGCATGTTGATCTCTCACATGAAAGCAATGCACGGTGCGTAAGAATGCAAATTAAAGTTGGTTTGAATAATATTTTTTCTTGACAACGTTTTTTCAGTAAGGTGTATGTGAAACAATTTAAAAAGTTGTATTGGTTATTAACGACCCAAACATTGATCCGTTTTAGTTGTTTTAAAGTGAAAATAGCACGATAACAGTGAAAGAATATCTCAGGATAATGTATTCAAACCGGACAGTTCCTTGTCAACTTGAAAGTTAACCAAAGGCGTACTGTTGAGATGTCCAAAAAAAATGAGAAAAGCTTAGGAAGTTATCTGGGTACCTTTTCACGGTGTTAAAAACGTCAATTACAAAAGAAGCTTTTTTCGTGCCTTATAACATTGCTTATTTTATATTGTATTTCTGCATTTTTTTAGAATAAAGGTACTCTTGTGATCGCTGTTGCTATCGGTCCTGATTCAGGAAGGGTGGAGTCTCAGAGAGTGTTGACGCAGATTGCACGAGAAAATGTTATCTATGTTGATGACTACCAGAGCCTTGATAACGCAATAGATGAAATCTTCAACTTGATCTGCTGTATGTATTTGACCACTATTTCTTAAAACAGTATATCACCCTTAAACGTTCCTGTGGCATGCTTATAGTAAACGATGAAGATTTCGTAAAGAGTAACTCAAAACAATGAACATAGCTATTTCGCTTTATAACTTAACAAATGCTTGTAGATTACTTAGCCGATAAAAGGCTAGTCTGCTACCCTGTCTCCTGTTGTTGGAAAGGTGGATAACGCTGTCCACCGGCTACATCACTCTTCAGCGGATAGCGACAACAACTTATTTACTGGATAGAGATTTATCCGGTGGATAGCGTTATCCAGAACAACTGGGGCGTGGAGTATAAATAGATGTCAGCCAGTGAGCCTGCAAGCAGGCTCACCATTAAAGGAGCAGTGTCACGAGGACTTTGCTGTTTTAGGTTAATTATGTACTAAAATCATTACTTTGAGGCTTTAATCACAAACAAGTGCTTCTTTAAAGCTACGACGAAGATATCAAATGAATTTTATCAGAGAGGCCTAACCATAATAAATTTCTTGAGGATTTTTGCACCAGGTAGCATCAAAACTCGAAAAAATTGGCCAATTTTTTCAAGTTTCAATCCATTTCCATTCATGCCATCCGTAGCGACAGGCGACAGGAAACAGTTTCAGTACCTTCAAACAGTCTTCAATAACAAAACTAGATCATTAGTTTTAGAATTCAGTTGATGCGAAGACACCCTCTAGCTTTCTATAAAGTTGACAAATAGCGTGACAATGCCCCCTTACGTCACACGCGCGAGCGGCGAAGAGCGTGTCCGCGAGCGGAGCGATCTGGTGGTTAGGAGTCTGGCCGGAATATGCTCTAAGAGGTACTTGGTGTATTTTTTTCTATTGTTTATTTATTTAAAAAAAAAACAAGAGATGGCCACTATATCTGACAAAGTCAAACAATAGATAACCACTATATGATACGTATCTTCCCTAAGATCACTGCGTTGCCGCTGGCTCGAGTTTAGTTTGTTCTGAAAAAAATGACAGAATTAATGTCAGAAAAGTAAATAAGCAATGGCCTCCATTTCATGCGAAAATGTGCTCGGATATTTGTCCACGGACATTATCTGTTTCGAAAAGCGAGCAATCTACCGAGTGTGTAGCTCTAGGAAAACTGTGAGCTTCGATGAACGGATAATGTCCAAGGACAAATATCCGAGCTTAATCAGGATGCTTTGCGGCTAACCTGTTTTCCTGATTTTATAATCAAGAAAATCGTAAATTAGGTGTAATTTAATTCTAAGTTCTGATTATTATAGATATGAAATATTTGAAAGTGAAGAGTGATCATCACAGTAAATTTTCCAATTTAAGCAATTGGAAAGAAGAAGCCTGAAAAAAAATCAGGGCTTCAACGGGGTTCGAACCCGTGACCTCCGTGATACCGGTGCGATGCTCTACCAACTTAACTTAATTTCTAATTACCCTTTGCAGGGCAGAGGACACCGTATTTGAAGCATGCAAACTGTAGTGTTAATGAACCATAAAAATGTAGCGAATTACATTATAAATGTTTTATTTCGAATTACCTTTCAAACGGCATTTACAAGGCAAGGAGCACTGTTTTTGAACCATAAATATAGCAATGTTGTATTACCAGTCTTATTACAAAGCGTCAAACACAAAGTTGAGTTCAAATGTTGTATGAACAGGTCTGTCAAGTTCTTTTTTTAGCTTCCTGTTCAACACAAAAGAGTGTCATTAAGCCTGCCATGTTTTCATTATTTATCTCCAAAAATAATTTCCAAAATGCCGGACACATGTATGCATTTGGTACTTATTTTTGATACCAGATATAACAACATTTCCGTTGAACGAGACAAACTAAATTAGTTGTTGAGCTGAGGTACGTTCTAGTCATTCATGCCTTTATAGCCCTTTTCGCACTCTTATCCGGGCCTTGGCAGGAGAAAGCCTTCGCTTCGTCTCGTGCCAAGGAAGCCCCTGGCTAAAAGAAGAGAAAAGGGGCTATGGTGAGTTTGCCTGACTAGTCCCAGGTACTGATCCCCGCGGTTTCTGACCCAGCTGGAAGTGAAATTTCACGTTTCCAGATGCCTGAAACGCTTTGAAGAAAAAGCAATATCTTCTTTTTTCACTATTTCCATATGATGCTCTCCTGTAGATTTCATAAGCCAAATAGAAAAATTCTATCATAGACACTTTAAGAACGACAAACCCTTTATCATCCGGAGGCTTAAGTCTCAAAACTGCTAGTGTTGGTTCTTATTTCCAGATTCCATTTGTAAGCCCGATCTTGGTCTGGTGGTAGATACAACAAGAAGTCTCGGCAATGCGAACGTACCCTTCCTGAGAGAAGCACTTACTGATCTTGTTCAGAAATTTGATATCTCAGAGGATAAAACGCATGTGTCGCTGGAAACATTCCACAGGATGGCCACAGTTCGGAACAAATTTAACGACCCTGAATTTTGGTCCGTGAATGCCGTTATTGGTCTCATAAATACCACCATAAACAACCTGAGATCGCCAACCCGCCTGGACCGTGCAATGCAGGCTGCAAACGGCATGATGTTTACCGAAGCGAATGGGGACAGGCCTGGAGAAATGAATTATTTGGTAGTGTTCACGGACGGCCGAACACACGAATTAACTAATTTTTCTGCATTTGCAAGTTCTATCCAGGATTTGAGGGTAACTATCATTCAGTTGGCCTGGTTTTCTAAACCCGCAATACAATATAGTGTCTCTCCGCAGATGAACACTATAGCATTACGTGATCGATTCAAACCAATAAGAGAATTTGGGGGTGAACTATATAGCATTATAGTTGGAGAGAGCACAGCCAGAGTTAAGGTTACTTCCCACCTTCGCGGGAGTCTTTCGGGGTCTTTGGAAAAAAAAAATTCGTATGCGCGCTAGTTTCAGTAAAACCCTGACAAACTATACATCAGAAGGAAGCTTAATAAATGGAGTTTACGGCAAAAATATGTTTTGAGCGATTTTTCTTTTTAGTAAGTGTCAGGAGCCGATAAGACGTGAAAGACTTTGAAGCGACCGAGGTTCCTTCTATTGAATTTATCGGGTATCTGATACCGCAGCACAAGCAAAATAACTACACAGTGTTATTCACGAGGCAACAATCAACAAAAGTGTGTCGGGAAATTCTAGTATTTAAAATATTCTTCCTGTGGCATCCATTTACGCAACATGTCTCGCTTATTTTTAGCTACTCCAACTTTAGATGGGGATATCTTGACAACCAATCAGAATATCGAAAAAGCTTTGGTTGATTGATGCTTTGTTAATAGCTGTGTGCATTCAATTTGCTCGTGCTGCGTCATCCGATACCCGATAAATTTACTAGAACGAACCTCGGTCGTTTCAGCTCTTACTGGCTCCTCACACTTACTAAAAGGAAAAATCGCTTAATTAAACTATATTTTTATCGTAAACTCCACTTATTAAGCTTTTTTCTGATATATAGTTTGTTAGGATTTTATTGAAACCAGCGTGCGTACAAATTTTTTCCCGAAGGACACCCGCGAAGGTGGGAAGTAACCTTAACCACAGGGAGCAGAGGAGTTCCTTTTGAATGCGTTAATAAAAAACCTATTTGAAATGCACTGTTGCGTAAATTCTCCCGGCCAAAAAAATCTCATTTCCGAGTCAGCATACATTCATTTTCGCCGGTACACTGCTCCCGAACTGATTCGAGTGCGAATCGCCATTATTTTTAAACGTATTGACGGCTGACTTCCGTTGGACGAAGTCCAACGGAATATGTCCGGAAAGCGAAGCTTTCCGAACGAGGCACGAAGTGCCGAGGGAAGAAACTGATACCACGTGACTAGTTTGATGTGGACCGCGACAGCTGGTGACAGAAGTCGAATTTTCAGTGTAATGCGCATGAACGACTCGGTCTCTTTAGGCTTCCGAGGCCTGGACCTGAGCCTCAACCCGCCTGTCTTGCGCAGTCATGCTTCGATCCCGAGGTTCACGTCATTTCCGTCACCAGCTGTTGCGGTGCACATTGCACGAAGACGGTTCATCGGCACTACATTTCGGTCCACGAAAATACCGCTTTCTCTCAACCTTTTAATAGTTTACGAGCAGAATATCTAGGAAACATCCTAAAAATGAAAATTTAGGGGATTTGATGCATTTTTAACGAAGCTATGGATTTGCGAAAAAAACGCTCCAAATTAGTTTCTTCCCTTTCCTTAATATGTTACGTTCGCAGCCTTTACACGACTGCGGTGGCGGTAGTCAGCGGTCAACACGTTTAAAAATAATGGCGCTTCGCACGATCGAATCGGTTCGAAAGCAGTGGACCGGCGAAAATGAATGTATGCTGACTCGGAAATAAGCTTTTTTGGCCGGGAGAATTTACGCAACAGTGCATTTCAAAGAGGTAAGACGTTTTTTATTTATTCATTCAAAAGGAACTCCTCTGCTCCATGTGAGTTAACTATCACGCATAGAAATCGACAGTGAAATGTCTAATTGTGTAAAAACGTAAAGTAGCAGCCGCCATTTCGCTAGCGATCGCACACTGCCATTCCGGTGACATTTTGAATCTTTAATTTTTTTTTTCTTGTTCATTTGGCGTCATTTCCTCCTTTTGCAATATATTAACTCTCGGTCGAATAGAAGCAAATCACACCCCTACTGTGATTGAAACTGAGGCGGGATAGAACCATCTTGGGCTTTCATTCTGATTAGAAAGCGCATCAAAGTTGTGTTGCATTTAGTAGATATCCCTCAACCAGTTCTGCGAATTGATATGTTTCTTTTTGGTGCTAAAAAAAGAAAACTTGAAAGAACAGAATTTTACTAAAAAAGACGAAACGTGGTTTGACGACAAGACAAAATGTGGTTGCCAAGGAAATGTTAAATGGCGTAATAAAGCGGTTGAGAGCAAGGCAGGAAATAATGAACAGCTATTCAAAGTCCAGTCTATTCAAAGTATACTAAATAGGCTGGGCAAGGGTTCACACTGAAAAAAAAAACACGATATATCATCGCGGACGTACGATAGAATACATTTGCACCAAAATTCACCAATTGTCATTGTAATAAGGCCATACAGCTACTATGTATGTGTTGATCTTATAAACCGCTTGAAACCATTGGACGGTGTGTAAGTATCCAAATTAGAGTTGGTTTGCAAATTTCCCATCAAAACATTGTCGTATCATTCATGGCTTATAATTTTTTCTTGAAAACGTTTTTTCACTTAGGTTCAGGTGACGAAATTTAGAAAGTCTTATTGGTTATTAACGACCCGATCATTGATCCGTTTGAATAATGAAACTTTGCTCCAGGAAATGAATCAAGTTTTGTTGTTTTGAAGTGAAAATAGTACCATAACAAAAAACTTTTGTTACTCTTGCAAACACAAATTACTTGAAATTTCACGAATACCTCAGGACACTGTATTCAACCCGGAAAGCAAGTTAAAAATTAACCCAAGGCGTACTGTTGTAGATGTCAAAAAAATCAATAGGAAAAGTTTAGCAAGATACCTGGGTTCCATTTCACGGTATTGAAAACGTCAATTACAAAAATTCTACAGCAATTGTCAGTTGGGCTCCCACACGGTAATCTTGTAAAAAAGTTGTTTTAATTAATTTTTTTAAGTGAAGATTTTACCGTGTATAAATAAAAAAAGTATGTATGTATGTATGTATGTATGTATGTTTGTATGTATGTATGTATGTATGTATGTCTGTCTGTCTGTCTGTCTGTATGTATGTATTTATGTATGTATGTATGTATGTATGTATGTAGTTTGTATTCCTGCCTTATACTGCTGGTTTTGTTTCGGTTTGTGTTTTTGCATTTCTTTTTTAGAATAAAGGCGTTATTTTGATTGCTGTTGCGGTCGGTCCTGATTCAACAAGGCCGAGATCTCAGAGAGTATTGCATCAGACTGCAGGAGTAAATGTTTTCTCTGTTGTTGCTTTCCCGAACCTTGCTGACGCAATGGATGGTGTCTTCAACTTCATCTGCCGTATGTATTTGACGACTATTTCTAGACACAGTATATCGACCCTAAACGTTTCTGTGGCATGCTTATAGTAAATGTTGAAGAGTTCGTCAAGAGTAATTCAAAACGATGAACATATATAGCTATTTCTCTATATACCTACATGAGTGTTTGTAGATTACTTAACCTATAAAAGGCTAGGCTTACAGTGCATGCTACAACCCTGGCTTGGGCTGTCGGAAAAGTGGACAACTCTATCCACCGGATAAATTACTATCCGGTGTAGTTCGAGGAAAACTGTAAGCCTCGAGGAACAGATATGTCCAAGAACAAATACCCGAGCATATCATCAACTAACAGACACCCAACGTAAGGAGAAACTTAGTAATGGTCTCAGCCACATACGAACACTGCATCTTTAACCTCCCATAAGCGGACACCCCTTTTAAGCGGGCACGTTTTTTGGTCCCGGAGATGTCCCCTTTCGGCAGGTGCGACTGACAATCAATTTTCTAACAAAGGCTTTATCTTGAGATTACATTCGTCATGCAGAAACCCAGACCTTGTTGCTTTGCTGTCACCACCGAGTCGAGTCAATACCCCATCCAACAAATTGGCAAGTTATTTAAGTCTTTTCAAGACCTTTACTATCAAGGCGTGTAAAAGGGTACCAAGAAAATTGCTTTACAATAATCCGCAGTAGACCGACATCCCCTCTACTAGAAGGGTGATACTTTTCCTACCGCAAGGATTGCATTGAGGGAGGGAAGCTTATTATTAACGCACTATATGGCTCATGATTAACATTCATCAGGTGTTGATGGAGGGTTTTCTGACTGGAGTGATTGGTCTGACTGTGAAAATGAACAGCAGGAGAGAACCAGAACCTGTACTAACCCTATTCCCCGCCGGAATGGAAACGAGTGCCAGGGAGAGCGGAGGGAAACAAGACCATGCCCTCAGAAAAGTGGGTGATTCTGTTCAAGTATCACTAGAAAAGAAATATTAAAATAAACTGAATATGGAGTGAGAAAAAAATTGGCTAAAACAAGCTAAAATATTGAAAAACAGCTAAAACTTCCTATACAGATGTAACGACCTAAAATTAATTGAAAAACCGACACCATGTAAAATCTAGATTTTGATATTATTTTTAAAAGCCTTGTAAGTTTTAAAAGTTCTCTGAGAGTCCGGCAGAGAGTTTCAGAGTTTTTGCGTTGTAAACCTCCACAATTTCAGGCCATTGGTAATGGTATTGGCCTTAGGCAGTTTAAAGCCGTCATTTCCTCTCATATCATAATCTTTTCTTCCAAGGTCTGTCAGCTCTTTCATGGATGTTGGAGCTTGATCATTGTTAATGACATTAAGAAAAACCTACAGCTAGTGATGATGCTAGTGATGATAAGCCAACTTTGTTAAGTAGTTGGCAATATGGCGTTCCTTTTTTGTTAAAGACGAAACGGAGGAGGCACGCTGGCGGGGTTTTTCCAGCTCAGCAGTGGCGCTTTTGCTACAGAAATGCCATGTCTCTCTGTTGTTCGTGAAAACACCCACACGATCTCACTGTACGATCTACTGATACTCCATTGACAACAATTATTATTTTATACTATTTGGAAATAGAGGGGGGGGCTGGCTGCCTGAAATAACAAGAAAGTTGAAGAAGGCACGTAGACAGTTTTACAGATATATATATACCTTTGCAACTATCAATTTACCTCCTATGGACAAAATCCTAGAGCTGACGTCATGTGTTGGCTGCCATTTTCAGGGTCATCAAGAATTGGTCAAATTTTGGCAATCGAAGGATTGAACTTGGAGTAAACCAAGGTACAATTATATAACGAAGCAGGTATAGCTATCAAATAGAAAAGTCGAGAAGCTGTATTATTAAAACACGACTTTGCAATTGAGAATACGAGTCACCTGATCAGGAAAATATTTCTCAAGTGTTCTCAAATAACCAGAGGTGTTTTATGGCCGAGAGATAAACTAGTTAATCTTCTTCATCTGCGTTCTAAACTATATTGAACGTTCGCGAAAGATAAGATCAGGTAAGGTAAGAGCTTCATTAGTGTGGCTAAGTCGCCAGCATACACTGTACATTAATTGGGGGCATCTAAGTACAATTATTTACTGTGATACAAAATAAGCTACTCCATACGTTATACTCTGGTAGCAAATAGCTTTTTAGCCAACTTTAGATTGCAGACTGTCTAATAAATCAATGCAGTACATGTTTGGTTTCTTATACAGAGCTGTTTCGAGGAAGGTTGCCCTCCAAAAGCGTAAAGCGTATGCGTGTCATTATCGACTCGTGCTGAGCTGTTGAATTCATGATGGATCACGGTTGCTTGAGATAAGCGCAAGGAAAGAAGGACGAATCACAAACACGCGTATTTATACCTTCGCCTTCCTTCTCGCTGAAACTCACCGTTGGCCTCAATCAAGCAAAGTCAAACTATTGCAACCCCAAAAAAACAATCAGCATTGTGGCGCGTCGCATTGCCCTTTTACAATTTTGTCGAAAAATCCTTGTCGAAATAGTTGTATGATTTTTGATATAGAGCGAATACTCGCAAAGTAACAGCAACTTACCAGACGTACTCAAATAAAAATGACAGTGACAGTGTGTAGCTTATAACGCTGAAGGTGATCCTTCCAAAAATCATCCAACAGATATACCACTTGAACTTTGATAACCAAACTAATATGCGTTTTTTCGTTTCTGTCTTCCTCGCAGGATGATGAAGGGTCATACTCGGATGTTACGTTCAAGTCTAACACGTCTAACAGGACATATTGTAGTTTAAAGGGGAAGATCAATTAATAAAGGGTTTAAAGAGCTGAAAAAAAGGTTTCATCTTCTTTATCTTACCAAAATGAAACCAAGTTTCCAAGGACTCACGACAGGCTGTTTTAATATCAATACCATTTTTATAGGTCCGCCGTGAAATATTAGTAAATGTAACTCCTTTCCCTTTCTATGGTTTGAGTATTTATGGCTTCTTTATTAGTCACACAAAGGTTAGAAAACCGATCTGGCATGCAATTTCCTTACGAAAAAGTTTAAATCTTTGAGAGTGACTCAAGAAACAAATTCAACATTTCGGGCAGACAAGTTAAAAATAATTGAATAAATTATCTCAAATCTAACGGGTAGAAGGAGGGAAGGTTTTAATCTGGTGCTCAGATTTCACTCTGTTTGCGATCGAGGTTAGGAATGTTTGGGACAGTTTCCTTTCTTCTGCCCTTGAACTTCAACTTGAACTTGAACTTTATTGATAATAATATATATACATCATTACAAAATTGCTTGCGCCCGCTACTAGTAAAATGACTAATCGAGGCGGGGGCAAGGGTTACACACTAACTACAAGAAAGAAATAACATACCACTATTAACTAATTAATTAAATAATTAATTACAGAAAATAAACTAACAATATAATAAATTACAATCACATACGAAAAGCTAGAGGGTAATAACAAATGACTATATAATACAGCTAATTAAGAAAAATAAACCAACAACATGATAAGTTACACTCACACACGAAAAAACTAGAAGGTAATAACTATATAATACAGGCTATGTGAAATGAACTCCTCAGTTGCCGTTTTCTGGACGCGGTTCTGGCAGAAAAAATAAAAACTAAACGGTGAGAAATGACAAATAACTTTTTGAATACCGTTTCTAGAACTCAGTTCCTACAAGAACTATGAAGAGGGATTATCCTCGCCAAGGTCAACTTTGAAAAGTGAACTTCCAGATCAATCAAAGGCTCTATGAGCCAACTCGTAAATTTCATATGCGGGTATAATTGCCTTAACAGATGTATGATTTCCATATTAGGTATGAACCATTCTAAGGTAAATGAGCATGTTGAATGAGGAATATTATCCCTCAATCACAGAAAATATGGGCTGAGTAGGACTTGTGTAACACACCCACTGTTTAAGATTTAATACTGTAAAGGTTTGTGGAAAGAAAGTTGAAAAGGCTGCTGTTTTCTTTATAAAAAGATATAGTTTCAATAGAAAGCTCGGTCCTCACTTGCTCTAGAAACATAAGCATAAGATTAAAAGCTTATGCGCTAGATGGGGCCGCCGGACGTAAGGATAAGCATATAATCATAAGAGTACAAAAAACTTGCTTTCTTCTTATTCTTATGTCGCTGTTGTGTCCAGTCGGGACATGGCTGTCGTAAGCAAGAGCATAAATGTAAGTAAAATACTTTCAGCTAATCAGCGAGCACTATATGATTATGCTGACCATGTACCTATTAAACGTAACACTGACATAAGCAAAAATATAGGAAGAGGGCTCAGGCTTCTGCTGATCTCCAAGCTGTCCCCACTAGCGGACAAGCTTCCTACACTTATGCTTGGGTTTTTAGTGAGTTTCAGGCTTTATTAAGTGAGAAAAGCATCCCCAACTTCTTCGCATGGGAGTTCCACCTTTTACAGAGTGTGGAAAAGCACTGAGCAGGTAAGCTAACTGCGGCAAACATTTTTGACTAATTTTTTTTTCAAGTATTTTTGATCAGCCAAAGATTTGATTGTACTTACTGAACATTTTGGACCATTCTAAAGGACTTCCAAACAGTTCCTAAAAGATCAATGCACCTTTCTAAATCTTAGGAACTTTTGAGTTTTTCCGTATATTTTCCTCCGAGACAGAGGGCATTTGTTCTTAATCACGAGGGCAATTTTGGTAATCAAGAGGACATGATTACTTGATGCTGATTGGCTGAGCACGCCTGCATTGAGTTGGTTTCCCGCGTCAAACGGATTTTGAAAAGAAATTTCAGAAACGCATCGCTTCTGAATTTGATCTAAACACGGTTATTTTATCTTAACGTAAAAGAGAATCAACAGCAAAGCGCAGTCTTTTGGTGGAAAAGCAAAAGGATTTTTCCGACTAAAAATGCATTGATTCGCAACCTGGAAAACGTTTGAGTGGGGATGGCTGGTGTTGCACGATCCATAGAATTACAGAACTTCTTGGCCGCCAACTAAACTGAAACTTAATTTCTTCGTTTTGTTTCGGGTCGCCTTACTAGTATTACAACTCACCTTAAAGGCGTAAAAACAACGTAAATTGTGTTGGTACGTGAAGTTTTCACAGTGGAAAGGACAGTTTTGGATTCAAGAAGTTATTAGAGCTCGTTTGGACATTTGTTTACGTCTATCATCGATCGATGAAGTAGTTTCACGCCGTTGCAAGCTTCGCAAAACAGGCGAATAAAATTAGATTGCTTATAGTTTTGTTTGTATAAAGAGTGAATTGAACCAAGTAGCTATGTTTTGCTTACTATTGTAGAAGGCTTTCCCCGTGCTACTGCTAGCCTGTTAAAAAATAACAACCGGCAAACCTGTTTACGCGACGGCAAGACCTTGAAAGTTGTCCTTTGTACAAAATTTTGCCCTTTATGTGATAGACAAGTAATCACAAATGCTCTCGGGCAATTAATGATTAATTTCACATGTATTTTCAAAGTTTGCCAAATTGCCCTCGTCGCTTCGCGAAAAAACTTTGAAAATACTCGTGAAATTAATCCTTAATTGCCCTCGGCCCCATGCGATTACATATACAAACCAAAAACAATCAATGGTGGATATGACCTAGATTGATCATAATAAGCAGCAAAAATAATTGGGCGCCAAATATATTTTTCAAGGCATTACTTTCAACGATGTTTCTCTTTTAGCCATTTGTGAGCAGTTGCTAAGCAAACAACGGTAGGCTTATGATCATGATGAGTTACAAATGAAGGGTACCCAATTTGATTGCTTGCAATCTTGTTAATAACAATGGACGCAAACGGGACCGGGATGTGCCATATAACCAATTTTATTTCGAAGCTAGAGTTTTCCCTAGAAATGTTTAATGGTATCCTTTATATGCTTGACAACGATACTCGTAATGATTCTTACAGTGGCTTAGTTCCGCGGCGGTTTGACTATAATGATAACATTGTGGTACTAAAGCTAAAGCATTGTAGCCTATTGCATAACTCTCAAAGATCCAATATTATCAAAAACTATTTTTAACTGAAAAAGATCTCCAACAGTTATAAAGGTGCCCATATCATCAAAAACCAGCAAAATTAAAGAAAAAGACCATTATTAGTGATATTAAACGTGGGAGTCTTAAGATGTTAGATTTTGAAATTGCCTGGATTAAGCGATTAACTGATCACGACGATGTAGCTTGGAAAATTATCCCAGAATTTGCAGCTACAGATTACGGCGGCCTTTCTTCCTTAATAGAATGTCAGTATGACGTCAAGTATCTCTCTCTTGATAAGCTACCACCCTTTTACCACAGCCATCTTAAGTATTGGCAAAAATATAACCATGCCAAATTTCTAGAAAACTCCGATATCCAAAACAAAATAATTTGGAATAATAGTCGTATCCTAATTGGAGGAAAGCCAATATTCTACAAGCCTTTATTCTAGGCTCAGATCATTGCGATTAAACACGTCCTTAATGAGAATTAACAACACGCTTCTCTCTTTTGACGAACTCAAACAAAAAGTGAACATTGATATTCCTTTCACACTTTACTACGGCCTCATCACCTCCATTCCAACAGAATGGGAAAAGCCATTAATAAATCAAAACAACAGTTCTCAAACGGTAATTTCAACCCGTTTTCACTCCACGACCCTCCATCGACACGAACCGCCTATTCTTTTCTTCTAAACAGAGCAATTAGTCCACCTACATCAGAGAACAGAATTTTAAATCAGGGTTTCACCAAAGAAAATATTCACAAAGTGTATTCCCATTCTTGATAACCAAAGATTCTAAACTAATTGCCCATCAGTACAACATCACTCAACATATTTTACCAACTAATTCAAGCCTTTTTCGAGCTGGAATTACTGAAAGCGCCACTTGCTCATTATGTGAAATTGAAAAACAAACAATCAACCACTTGCTTTTCCACTGTACTGAATCTAGCGTTTTTTGGCAAGAATTCACCAGCTGGGGGCTCCTAAAATTTAAACAAGTTATCACTTTGACGGAGTGCGTCGTCCTCTATGGATATCATAACAACATCAAAAACAAGCAGGCACTAAATGTCATGCACTCTCCTCCTCGCTAATTCGACGACAAGCTATCTTTTGAAAGCTATCTTCTCCGCCTCGAAAATCACCTAGAGATTTTAAAACAAAGTTATTCAGCCGCAAACAAATCACGTCAATTTGCATCTATGTACGCCAATTTGTTGTAATGCATTGTTTCGCTCCTTTTAATTTCCAACAATTCTGCGCCATTTTACTAAAATTGACATATTTGCCTTGGTTTGTTTTCCTGTTGTTTGTTGCTGTTGTTGTTTTTCTTTTTTTTTTTTCTATGTTGGATTTGCGCTGTAAAATTAAATAAATAAACAAAGAAAAAAAAAGTAATGCGAAATTGGTACCGTTTATTTATCGATCTACTCATCATTCAATCAATTTTCTTTGAAGACGTTGGCACGATTTGACATCGCTCGCAAGAACACCAAAATGTGTCGTCTAACCGATCGTTTACTTCTTCGTTTTCGCTTTAGCTATCCTCAGGACTAGGAACAGGTTCTGGCTCAAAACGGTAAGGTTGAAGATCAGCCATGACCTCGAGTAAACAAATACGCTTGCGAAGACAAATGGCAACGATGACGTCACGCTTAGCGGCCTAGCCCGACCTGGCCGCTGAGCATTTGTGTCAAAATGGCGGCTATCGATGCCGGCTTCTTTGGAGACAAATTTCTTGGGATAGAATTCACTTTAGAAGCTGAAACTTCGGTAAGTGACTTAACTCAATATAAACTTGTCATTGGAGAGACCTTCTCCATTAAACATGCCACCTCCTACCATAAATATCTCATCAAAGAAAATTGTGTTGAGTTTCTTTACTTGTTCCCTAATGATATTAATTAAAGCCTGTCGCTGTCCAGTGCACAATACTGAAAACCTACATTGGCAGGTACCTTAAAAGCAGAATGCACTTTGCAAAGTATTCCCTTTTAAATAAATAGCTGCTTTTCCAGCAGGAGCTGCTTTGACAACTCAGTTACATCTGGATTTTCCCCCGCAATACTATTCCGATATCTTATTAATGCTTCACACAAGTCATATTTGTAGTGATTTTTCTTGGACAATTCTGTCACAATGTATTAGTGATTGCACTTTTGCCAGGTGGTCTTTAGTTTTTATTTAGCTGTTTTCTTTATATTCTTATTTCATATGTTAAAAATTGTCTCTGTTTTTCAAAGAGCAGTAATTACACATACGGTTTACAACAAGTTCCTCCTCATCATTTCTTCTAGGGAAGCTTCTGATGTCATCAAGCCAATCATACTTGCTTTCTTTTTTTTTTTTCTTTTTGGTTTTGTTTTTCAACGGGCAAAGCAACCAAATAATTCGAACTCCTTGACAACGCAGTCTTGCTTATTGAAATGCTGCGCACTTTGAGCAATAGTGCCAAAGTTGTCATACTCAACATTATTGATATCTTTCAATGCTGAGTTGTAGCGTTACACGAGCCAACCGCAATCCAAGGTCAACTTCGAGTCACGAGTCAACATCAACTCAAACACGAGTCAAGCCAAATTTTTTTTCTTTCAGTTTGTCACAAAAAAATTAAATATATGAATATAGATTCTCTTAGCAGTTAGAATTTGTCTTAGCAGTCAGAATTTGTTATCACTCGTATGATTACAGACAGAATTGGACTCCACTCAGTCCTACTACCATTAGCTATTATTATTATTCATTCGAAATCTTTTCCCGTTTCTTCGGATTGGTGAAAACCACACGCATAATTCACCATAACCTGCTGCTGTGGACCAAATTTGGAAAGAACTTTGTCATATTGAACCAATGACGTCAAAAGTTTTGTCGTATTGAATCGATGACGTCAAAATGGCGTCAAAAGTGCATCCCGCTGCAGGTTATAGCTCACTTTGGAAAAGAGTGATAGCCTGGGGACGAAGTTGCGCCACAAGCCCTTATGGGATTATTTGGGGGGACGCAGGTCAAAACAAACATGGGGGAATTTAGCGCAGAATGTCATAGCGTGGGTTGTAGTGGTCACGGCAAGATTTCAGCAGAGCTACAGATAGCAATAAGATCGAAGTTATTGTTGTAGACGGTCAAAAGTCAAGAGAATTGAGAAGAATTCGAACGACGTGTTCCGCTGTTTATTTATACAGTACGATGTTGTAAATAAATACTCGTGAATGCGGACATGGCGAAATGAGGAACAAATGGAAATAGAAGAACCACACAAGCCGGAAGTTCTGCAGTCTTTAATATCGCCTTCGAAAGGGAAAGGGAAAAAAAAGTTAATATAACACGGGGTATTCGTATATGGTTACCCATCCTGGTACGAGCCCCAACCACCAGGGCTTAACTTTGTTGAGCGGACGAGACGTGGTGCTGTCCTTGTGGTATAGTGATTCTCAATGCATTCTTTTTTTGTTTTAAATTTCTAAGATGAGAATAGGTAACAAAGAGAAAAAAATTACAGACATTGCGGCTGGAAAATAAAGAGTGTAAATATGAGAGGAATGAAAATGAGAATTATTTCTTGCTTTGGTGATTGGACAAGAAGCAGGGGGTTAAGAATCGTTACTTTAATTCTTTATTATTGTCTCGGTCTCTCGGACCGATAACTTCATGAATGTTTTCAACGGCGTTACATCTCCTCTTGCATTCTCTTACCGTTACGTTTTTGCACTATTTCTTACTTAAACTTAACCTACGGATTAAAACCTCAAGGAGGGATGGGGGGGGGGAGGGGGTGAATAGGTTTTCGGATCGACGCATTTGGCCTTAGAAATCGCACAGATTGTAAATTTTTGCTGTAAATTGAGCAGACTGGCGGATTATGAAAACACAGTGGATCGTGGATCAGCTGTAATTTTTGACGCGGATTCCGGATTGTGTCTGTCTTATGTTCGGATCTTGGGTCCTAAACGAAATTCGGATCATAGATCTTTCTTCAGCCTTGAGTTCATCCAAATAATTCCTTTTTTCGAAAGAAGTTCATTTAAACTCTTAGTATTGTGTTGTAGTCATCAAGCAAATTGCCTTCTTTTCATTTGGGTGAAATTAACAATGGCCTTATATGTACCAGTTTACCTTTGAACTTTTATGCTTCTGTTTACGAGTGTGTTTGTGGTTTCGGATTTGAAAAAAAATTTTGGCGGGTCGATGGATCTGGCGAAAAACAACATGGACCAGCGGATCTGCATACTACATACCCCTATTCACCCCACTCCTGAAGTCAGTAGCATCAAAATTGTCACAGTTTACAGACGGTCCATTTTCCAAGTTGAGAGTCACTATACCACGTCTCGTCTGCTCAGCAAAGTTACGCCCTGTCAGGCGGGGTTCGCATCTGGATGGGTGACCACATACGAATATTCTGTGTTGTAATTTTGCTTCCTTCCCTTTCGAAAGCGATATCAAAGACCGCAGAACTCCCAGCCTTGTGTGATGTCGTTTCTTCTATTTCTTAACTATTTGTTCCTCACTTTGCCATGTCCGCATTCACGTGTATTTATTTACAACATCGTATAAATAAACAGCGGAACACGTCATTCGAATTTTTCTCAATTCTCTTGTCTTTTGATCGTCTAAAACAATGACTTCGACCTTATTGCTATCTCTAGTTCTGTCAAGACCACGCTGTCACCACCACAATCCACGCTATGACATTCCGCACCAAATTCCACCATGTTTGTTTTGACTTGCGTCCCCCCAAATAATCCCATAAGCGCTTGCGGCGCGACTTCGTCCCCCGGCTATCACTTATTTTCCAAAGTAAGCTATTGGACCGTTCACCGAGAAAACCTCGGGACGAGGTTTTGTTATTTTTGGTGAGCAGAAAAACAAAGAACGAATTGGCGAAACTCCTTTAAAGAAGTAGTAGTACTATGATCAAAAAATAATTTCCTTTTTTTAACGCGTGTTCGCTTAAAACCTAACTGGAAAAATTTTAATTATTTTGAGCCTAAGTTTTGGATTTCACGGTCCACCATTACTCACTTTCAAAACGGACCGATAGGACATCAGAGGGCTGGATCTAGAGAAAATGGCGTCATTTTCTCACTAGCTTAAGATTTCAGCGTGTAAACGCAATTTATTATAAATGCACAACACGGGTTTAAAAGTCTGAAAACCCGAAACATTAATTCAGCCGCGTACACACGCATTGCATTCTTAAATTAGTGAGTCTTTGACGTCATTTTCTTCTCGACCCAGCTCTCTCAAGATTTTAAAGTTGGTAACGGCGGACCAATAAATAAGAAAATCCCAGTTAAATTAAACATGTGTCTTTTTAAAATCAGAACTTAAAACTTGGGTCAGCTAGTGTTTAGTTAACATAGTTTTGGAATCCAAAGAAAAAAGGAACTGTTTTTTCGGTCGTAGTATCACTTTAAGAACGGGCAAATACTTTGAATGCGTCAATAATAAAGCAATTACTGAATTCGGCTTTTGTGGTATATAACATATTCTGAAGATCTCGGAGGGTGTTAGCCACACGAACAGCCTCCTAGATCTATCCTGCTCGGCCTCATTCAATAATTAATTGCTAAATATTTCACTTCCTACAATCTATTCTTTTTTTTTAAATTGGCTTGACTCGTGGTTTGCACGTGACTCGAGGTGGATCATGGTTGGCTCCTACAACTCTAATCAGAGTCGCGCTTGAAACTTCTGCTACTGTTTGGTAATGTCTGACTCAGGTGAGAGTAATGAGAGGAAGGGGTGACACTTCGGTCGTTTTATATTACAATATTCAGATAAATAAATTAGAATATTTACAGCGGCAGTCACATTAGCCTTAGTTGATTTTCATGTGGGTGCTGTATCCTGGTCATATAACATTTTAGAAGATTGGTGTTTTACGAAGGCGGAAACCAGGGGGGGTTTGGTAAAAAGTAATATTTTGTCATTTAAGTTTATAACAATGTTTTGAAGCCCTTAACTTAACTGCAGCGGATATGAGAATCTTATCTATTTTGACTTGTTACCTGGAAACACTTCAGTTGCTAAGCTAGAACATTCATTCAAAGTATACAAACTGAAGCAGTTTTTACTTGATCATCACTTTTTATGCTATTTCTAGTTTTAAACCTTATTTTTAGCTTCGCGTTTTTAACTTATATCATTTCTGTATTTTAGACTTTTTAATGTATGTTTTTAGACTTTTTGTTTTCTAGAGGACCCTCCTGAAAACCACCACTATCTTATCCATTTAATGCATGTTAATATACATCTTATATGTTTTTTAAATTATTTGTAGTTGACGAATTGTCCGTGGATAAATAAAGATTATCTATCTATCTATCTATCTATCTATCTATCTATCTATTGGAGGCCTCCTCGTAAAATATTAGTTTATTATATCATTATTATTATTATTATTATTATTATTCAAAGGTACAAAACATCCTATAATTTTCACTTCTATAGAAAGACAAAGATGTGTTTTATCACGACTTCTCAAAACAAGTTCTTGAAGAGCAAATGACGTTTTTATGTTTATCATATCAAGTAATTTAACAATGATAATTTTTTAGGCGTGGCAGTAATATATCAAACAAGAGAGACATTGTTTCGGAATATCCAAGCACCGCGAGAATTGAAATTACAACTCGCAACGAAGTATTTCTGACCATATCTGAGCTGTTTAGATAGCCGATGAAACCTTGTCTGGAGTGCTTGATGTAACTAAGGATTAAAGGAAGACATAAAATCGTCAAAATCTGCGCCAATTTAGACCAAGTATCCAAACTTCCTAACTCACTGTTCTGATTTTCGTTCAACCCGTATTCGATTTGTTTAGTAAAAAGAACGTACGCCTGACACCATAGCATCTAAAGTCTAAAAATCTATTTTTTTCTGGACTGGGAGGTTGGTTGAGATAGACTCTCGATACAACTAATAATCATAAGTTTCTTCAAAACTTAGGCCACGTCCACAGAAATATATTTGAATCTGCAACTTTTTCTTTTGGATTCATAACATTTCCTCGTCCATAAGGGATGTCAAATGCTCTTTGCGAGCATTTGCGAGCATGCGAGCAGTGCGTTTATTTTTGCGAGCACGAGCAGTAATCAATTTTCTCATTCGAGCAGCGAGCACTTTAGAAATCACCTGGAATCTCTATTTTTTAAAACATTGTTTTGCGCCAAGAAATCTAGGTGTCACGTTCAAAACAGGACTACCGACGCAAAGCTAGGCGACATGTTAAGATCTTATCGCGGTTCAGCCATTCCCAGCAGCTTACAACCAGTTATGTCTTGTTTAATATGCCGTTTGCTGCAAAATTACTTCACTTAGCTTCACGCGAGTCAGTGGGTGGACGCTAAACGGGGTCTGAAGCTTTCCAAGGCCCTGTTTACAAGCAAGTAGGTTCCCTCTCAAGGGGGTTAAATAAAGCCCGCCTTTACAAGCGAAATGTTTCAGTGTGAAAGACCCTATTCCTAATGGACTCCGATCATGTGTGGTTTATAACTTTTCGTGTACAGGCTGTGCAGCTTGCTATGTCGGTGAGACCACCCGACATTTCAACCCACGTGTAAGGGAAGACTTGGAAACGGACAGGGCCTCACACATTTTCAAGCACGTGGAAAGCTCGTCAGCATGTCGTTCTACATGCTCTCGTGACAATTTTGCCATCATCGATCAGGCATCCTCGCGGTTTGCTCTTAAAATCAAAGAGGCGTTGCACATACTTTGGGACAAATCAATACTTAACGTACAGGTCAAAGATGTTAATTTAAAACTTTCTCTTTAATTTTCTGAATGACTATTGTCATAGTCCTAATTATTGCTGTTATTATTGTAATTTCTCCAGTATTTATATTTTACTGTAATTTATTGTTCATTTCACACTGAAGATGGCAGAGGCAACTGCCGAAAAATGTCTGTAAAACTCAGGAGTGTCTATAAAACTCAGGAGTGCCGTGTTTTTCCTAAAAAAAATAGTTAAAAAAAAAACATTTAGAGAGGAAAACATCATCAGCCTGAGCTGGTTCGAGCCACAAAAGTCTGGCCGCGTTATTAAAGGCGTGGCCATGAAAGAAGTTCTTTGAATAAAAAATTACTGAAGAACTTTTGTTTGGGCTAGGATAAAACGGCCTCATTAACGGGGTTCTACATGCTCTACCCAGAGAAAAACCCTCGGAATAAGGCAAGAGCCAGCAAAATAACTAAATCATATTTGACACCTGGAAAGAATAGAACTTGGGCCGTAAAACTAAAAGAAATAAAATAAATCACGTCAGAATCTTTAGCATTACTGTTTCTAATTGAAGGCTCTGAAATCAGCCAAAAACGTTTCCAAATTGAACAGAAACTTGTTAAAAATCCCAACTGGCAGGAGGCTGACCAGTTGACTATTTGCAAAGTGTGTAGGAGTTAAAGCTGGGTCCACCAAACACAAAGGGAAGAGGAGTTGGACCCGGTAATCTCCTAATTACAAATCTAGCACCCTAATCACAAGGCCACACCACCCACTAAACGACTTTGATATTGATTTAATTTCACAATGGCACCGAATAAATGCAAGGCGATTTTTTATGTTCTTTTTTTAAGGTTCTGGTCCCCTAGAGTAAAGATTTGCCGGCGATAATTAAAATCATTTTTCCCAGGTAAATTCAAATTGTGCACTGTCGCACAATAAATTAAAACTGTTGGTAAACACTTCAGTAGAAAAAAGCGAAATAATTCAATCTGATTTCCCACATACACACTGTTGGTAGTTTCCATTTCATGTTAAACTGAATTTGTATCTATTTTCTTTATTGGTTAAACAAATTCACCGAAAAGAGATTCCCAGTTACGAGACGACCAAAGCTCTTAGCTTTTACCAGTTGCTACTCAGTTACGGTCACGCTGAAATTAAGACAGGATTATTGATGAAGTCATGATCAGTCAATGCACGCGTTTTGAACTATTTTAAAATTTCTACGCTTCTGACGCACACTACAGAAAGTAAATTTTGCTTAATGGCTGAATCACCATATCAACAGCTACTCTATAAAATTAGACTTTTGATCACCATTTAAACAAATA
This sequence comes from Catalaphyllia jardinei, assembly GCA_022496165.2. Taxonomy (NCBI): domain Eukaryota; kingdom Metazoa; phylum Cnidaria; class Anthozoa; order Scleractinia; family Caryophylliidae; genus Catalaphyllia; species Catalaphyllia jardinei. The sequence goes on along the minus strand of CM042748.1, from coordinate 33,122,982 downwards.
ATTTTGCGCAAGAAGAAAAACATTATATCAGGTGTTAACAATTTTAAGAGCTCTGTATAATAACAACAGCGGACGTGAAGATGTTATTACCCACTTAAAATCCACAGGCATTGACTCGTTGACTGGAAACGCTTCTGTTGCCATTAACTCAAAGCATACAGTAGTTTATAGAAGGGAATGGTTATGAAAGCTGACAAAGTTCTTTGTCAACTGTTCTTGTTCGTGTTCTTGGTCTTGCCCGTGTACAAAACACAATTGTTGTTAATTGTGCACCGTGTCTGAGCGCAAAACAAAAGATTACGTGCACATCCGTAGGCCATCCAGCATAAATCTTATCATCTTTGTTTGATCCTGATGTGTTTGCCTTCAACACCAAATGTTGCTATCTATTAACTAAACATCCTTTCATATCCACTTATATAACATGGCGAGGTTATTGTGGATCACGACTTCTTAAAACGAGTTCTCGGAAGAGAAATAACGTTTCCATAGACATTATAGCGAGCAAATCAACAACAAAAAAATGTCTAGGCGTGGAAAAGCAGCATCACGCTAGAGCACTTCGATTATTTTAACAAAGAGAAGTCAAACAAGGCTGATACTTAATTCATTATCTCTCGCATCTGCTTGGAAATTGCATTGTACTTGGCCGGGGTGGGGGGAACCAAAGGGGACCTTCCATATAGCTACTTATCATAAGTTTCTTCGAATTCATACACAGATAACTGCAATTTTTTGTTATTCTTCATTTCGAGCAAGACACCGTTTTCTTACGGTGTTTCTTCTCTATGGTGCACAAACGGACTACAAGCACTTGACACTATTCATGGGTCGATTATGACCTAACCTACCAAAGACTGTTTTAATTGCAGGAAACAGCTAAAAGCGTCATTTGTCATTTTTATGTATTTTTAAACTAAACACCATTACCCTATTCTTAAAAATACAATTAGAAGTGATCATATCTCCTGCGAGACGTTTTAGTAGAATTTTGTGCCGGTTTTTACGACCCAAGACGTCAACATTGTTTTTAATTTTCATTATCTTTGTTTTTACTACCAAACAAATTTAAATTAATGTTGACAGCCTACCTTTAATGGTTTCTAATCTTTAATAAGCCAATCAAACAAGATCAGTTTTTAGAACAACGGAACGGATTATCTTATAAATTACCAAGCACCGCACGTTATATTCACTTTATTGCCTAGTCATCGGAGAAGACTGAAGTGGAGCACCAAAAGTCGGAAATCAACTCTTCAAGTTTGGAAGGTAAGAACTGTACTAAGAAAATATATTGTGATCATGTTATGTATCCATTCTCGTTCGTGAAACTTTTTCAAATGGTTTTTTTTGTAAGTAAGTCAGCATTCTCTTGCACACAGTCATAGTTCACCACGTGGAGTATAACTTTTACATTCTCCTAAATTAAGATTGCTTTAGAGTGGTAGGAATTTCTCTTGCTAGTTTAGTGACAATAATAAACGGCTTGCAACCCAACATTCTTCCAACACTCAGACCATATTAGAAAAAGACTTTTGCTAACAGATAATGATCCATCTCATATCAGAAAGGGAGTTCACCGCCCTTGTATTTATAAAAGTTTACCGTGTCTTTTTTTTGCTATAAGTGAACACAATTGATAGCCGCTGCATATAAACCCCAGACAAAACATTTGTTGAACTCCACGCTTGTGGAACTATAGTTCAGTACAGGCGTAAGACTTCTCAACTACACACCTGTGGGCATGTCGAATTTGTTAAAATATTTATTAGAAAATAAAGAATAAAAAGAGAGAAAGAAGAGAGAAAGACACTTTTCGATAGTTTTTTTTATTATTCTTTTTTTTTTTCGAAAGTAGAGAAGGAGGGGGGCGGGGCATTTCAAATTCACGCGAAATGTAAGAGTCTCATTTGGCCTCTATTTGCCGTATTTATTAATCAACCTTAAACAGAGAACCAAGGACTTACTCCCGAAAATACAATTAGTAATGATATTGTTTAGTTAAAACTTTTATAGGAGAATTCGTTTTACATTTCGCACAAATGGCGTACGGGTTTAGTTTACATGCCAAGGAATCAATGTTGTTTTTCTGTATGTTTTATCTTAGGTTTAGTTTACCAAACAACTAAATTAATTAAGACAGCTTATATGTGTACCTTTTATGATTTCTGCTCCGCTTTAATGTGTCACTCGATCAAACAACTTTTTATGAGCATACTAAACTGATCACTTAACGATTTATTGAGCACCCCAGCTATTTTCTTAATTTGACGTCGCTCCTGGAGCGAATTTTTGCTCTTTGGCCGTGTCAATCAGTAATCAATCAAAACTAGTTTCTCAAACATATCTTTTTTAAGACGTTTGCTTCTGTTAGATAATGTCTGACTGATACCAGAGAATTACTGAGCAAAAAAGGGGAGTGTCGCCATGCTCGTTTAGACTGATTTAAAGCCTATAAATGTTCACATTGTCTATAAATAACAATCAGTGCTGCGAATAAAGCCCACCCAAGGATTTGTGTTGAACCCCACGCTTTTGTGCCTACCGAGTAATTATTTGAAACCTATAAGTCCCGTGACAAAGTTAAGTAGCATATTTATTACTTGGCTCAGTGTATGCAGTACATATAAAACATTAACAAAATTGAAAGTGCACCAATGTATTACTCCCATACTCCTTATATTCGCTCCACGCGTGCGATTACAAGTGAAGATGAATTGCAAGTGATTATTTTTGTCTTCTTTTCATTACTTTCCACCATAGGTTTGCAGAGAAAACAAGATGAAAACCCTGTGCATCTTAGCCTGTGTTCTGGGTATATTGTCGCCGACGGCCGCGGGTAAGAATAGTTTGGTAAAGGTTTTCGTTGATTAGATAAAATATCAGAGGTGGTGATTTACAGGGTAATTGTCATGTATCTATTCAATCGCTGCGAACAACTAAGGAAACTGTGTCGTCTAACTTGTTGCGAGGGCGGGAAACGTAGTCGCGAGTAGCCACAGACACTGATCTGGAAACCCTGGTGACGAGACAACTACGTTAGCGTTTAAACGAACTGAGACTATAGAAGGGATTATTTCGAAGAAGCGTTTAACGCAATGGATCCGAACGTTTGAACTAATTCTGTTTAGTTCTTGACTACAGCTTTCTCAGTGATCAAAACCTGAAAATCCATGAAAATCAGTGCCAAAGAAGGTAATAAGCAAATAAATGGACGTGCCTCGGTAATTTTATCATTACCATTTTCATTATCATCATCATCATCATTATCATTATCATTGTCATTATGGTTATCGTTATCGTTAACATTATCTTTATCTTTATCTTTATCGTTATGGCTTTTGTTATCTTTATCTTTACCTTTATCTTTATCATTATCAATATCGTTATCATTGTCATTGTCATTAATTTTTATCATTAATTATTATATGGCTTTGGCTTGTGGCCGATACAACACATGCTATGATAGGTCATTATGCAGCCGTAAGGCCCACGGGTTGATTACGGATTATGCAAATTAGGAATATCCTGGGCACAAAATGTCAAGCAAGTACCACCTTGTATGCGGCGGCTTCGCTCGCAGTACAAGCGGCAGTCAAAACTGGGCTGTCCTATCGAAAGGACAAGATAAAAGCCATTTTCTTCGCAGCTTACGAAAATAAAAACAACGCTGAAGTCGCTTCGGCCACTTCAAGCAGTTGGCATGAGTATTCCAGGTTTAATTTGACGAGCAATAGCATATTTTGTTTAAAGTAACACAACTATTATCCTATTATCGCCTGCTACCCATTTTTGGCACCAAATCAGAGACGCTGAGATACAAAAATATTTCATATTTTTCACGTTTTACAACCTAACATGGCTTTTGGAATTGTAAATCCTTTTTTTGTGGAAATCTAATGCCATCCAGTGAGAAAACTTGCCTAATCTCAATGTCTTTCTGTTAACTTACATTGATGTCAAGGCAGTAAAGTTTTTCCCGCCTGCTGAATCCTGATTGGTCAATTAAAATTTTTCAGGCGCGCCAGCCGCATGCAAGGCACGGAGACTCATCCTAGCTTCCCAGGAATATAATTTAACAATAGACATGTATTGACATCAAAAGGTAGTTGATCATGAAAAATCATTTGGTCTTGATCTTTGGAATCATCAGTATAGCCTTCGTAGGGTGATAGTGGTAAAATTAGTCTTTGTGCAAGCAATATGCATGTGCATATAGCGTAGACTGTTTTAGTTAACTCTAAAAACAGGCTGTTTTGTGCCCCACCAGTATATATTTTTTGTTGTACCTGATGGTTAAGTTGTGCAACCTTTGGCTGTGAATGAGATACCACAAACTTTAGGTTTGGATTCCTTCTTTCCAACTCTGGCGAAATACCCATAACTGTTCATTTACTTATTGACTGAGAAAAAAGGAAAGCACTGCATTGCAGTGCAAATGAACAATGAACGATACACTGGTCTGCTCTTAGCCAATCACAAAAAGTTGTTTCCTCAGTTACATAATTAAGCCGGGATATTACTATTTCAAATCTGATTGATGTATGAAAAGTTCAATGTGATAACATGCCAGCCTTCAGGTACAAAGCAAGATAATGCATAAGATTGTCATCGTTTCCCAGATACAAAGTGGCTTTGTGGATTTGTTTCTGATGACACAAATTTAATAGATATTCTTTCTGTCTCAGGGAAGCTTATATTTTAAATTGTTATCAATGCTAACCTGGCATTTGGTTGGGAGAGTAAGATAGAAGCCGCGAGTTTTAAAAAAAAGACATCGTAGTATATTATTGGCTTAACCGTGACTTGATGTGGTTTACATCGTCATCAAAGATAACAAACTGGGTTTGAAAAATTGTTTGAATTTATAACAAATTTGTTCAACAAAACAATGTGCACAATTTGAAATGTGTAAAAATAACGCCTCAAAAACAAATCAACGCGGTTCAGACCCCTGACCTCTGCGATACCGATGCAGTACTCTACCAACTGAGCCATCGCTCCAACTAGGATCTGGTCAAGTTGTGAGTTCGCAATATACTCGTAGATGGAGAAGAATTTTTAAGATGTTTCATAGATTCACTTGCAGACTTTCTAATAATCCCTAAGTAAGACAACATGCAATTATTAACAAAAACCAACAAGGGAAAACTGATGGCAAACGTCAAAAATTGACTATTATATTGCTTTTTTGTTGCCATGGCGAAAATCCTTAAATCAATCTCACTTAAATCGCGTTTAATAAAAACATTAATTCTCAGTTAAATGTACAAACGGCTCGGCTCTGAATGCAAACAGCTCGGTGTTTTTTTCTTTGTCAGATTAGCAGTCGAGTCCAAGCTGAAAATTAGTAGGGGCAAAAGTGCTGATTACAGAACAACTCAAAATAATGTTTGCAGTTCATAATACTACGAAAGTAATTGTGATCGATAAAAGAGTATTATTAAATACAAAATCTAATCTAAAGATCAGTATTATTAAAAACAAAATTTAATTGTTCAGGGAAGTCGGGAATGTCAGTAAAATAGTCCAAAACCCCATACATTTCGTTACCAAAGCGATGTAAACCTTAACACTGACAACAGGTTAGCAAAAATACATGTGACGTATCTGAAATTATTCATGTTGTTCACTTTTTCAAACGCTCCTCAAAGGTTTCTGTTGTGCGCCTAACCTGGTGTTAAAGCTGGTAAGTTGGCAGATCAACCATATAAAAATGATTCATGCGAGTAAATATATGAAAGACCATGTATTTGAACTACGGATAAGGAGGTGAACACATGATTAATCATCGCAGTTATACACAACTTAAGCAGCTGTGAAATTAAAGCCTGAAAAAATTCCCTTGAGCGAAGCCCATGACCTCTGGGATACCGGTGCAGATGCCAGATATCAGAACATTTTTGTTGAACGAGACAAGTTAAGTTTGCTGTTGAGTGGAGGTACCTACTAGTCATTCTCGTCCCAATACTCAGAGTGGAAAACGCAATGATCATGCGCGAGTTTTGACTGCGCACCAGGCTCCAAGTTTGGAAAAATGGCGGGATTTTATCGTTCGTCTAAACAAAAATGGCTACGAACTTTGTATATCCTCTAAATGTTCCCGGTAACCAGCAGCATTTTAACTTCACTAATGAAAATCCGGTGCATTGTTTTCATGAGGAATCAATTTTTTTTCGGACAATATTAACCTCAAGACGGTTTCTGAACCCTTCATTTTCCCCCGGTACACAATAAATTTCGCTGCGAAGTGAGACTACCACAAACTCTCTTTACCCATTGCATGTTTATAAGCAACCACTGAATATATAAGCAAGAGCGCCTCTCAACAGACTTGTTTTCTTCACAGTGAAGGGTCGAAAAATCATCCTGCGTGCCCAACTATAAATAAATCAACCGAGTGACATACTCGCGTACCTTATAAAAGTCCGCCGCTGTTTCCAGCCATTGCAGCTTGCATTATAACTTGATCCCCCAAGTAGGGTTACTGGGGATGCCTAAAAAAACTGCGCAGTACGTTTTTCCGCTCTTAGTCCCACTTTTCGCTTCTTTAACCCCGGCGCGGCCTTCACACGAGAAAGCTTTCGTTTCTCGTACTAAGGCCGCGCCGGCCTAATAGAAGCGAAAAGGGCTATGGAGAGGAGAATGCTTTCTTGTTTCACTGACTAGTCCCAGGTGGTGACCCACGCCGTTTCTGACCCATCTGGAAGTGAAATTTTTGCGTTTCAGATGGCTAAAACGCGGTGAAGAAAACACGACATATTCTTTTTGGCGATTTCCATATTGTGCTCTCCTGTAGATTCCATGAAGCGAATAAAACACTTCTGTCATAAACACTTTAAGCTGAATGGCGCTCATTTAACAGAAGCTATGTACGAACTACAAATCTTTTATCACCCGGAAGCTTAAGTGTTGGTTTTCTTTTTTTTTTTTCAGTTTCCAGTTGTAATCCCGATCTTGGTCTAATGGTAGATACAACAAGAAGTCTAGAAGATGAGAACGTACCTGTTCTGAGGGAAGCACTTGCTGATCTTGTTCAGAAATTTGATATCTCAGAGGATACCACGCATGTGTCTCTGGAAACATTCGACAGGAGGGCCATAGTTCACAACAGATTTAACGACCCTACTTTTTGGTCCGTAAATGCCCTTGTTGGTCTCATAAACGACAACATCAACAACCTGAGATCGCCAACCCGCCTGGACCGTGGACTGCAGGCTGCAGATGGAATAATGTTTACACAGAGGAATGGGGACAGGTCTGGGGTAGTGAATGTTTTGGTAGTGTTCACAGACGGCCGAACACAAGATGCAACTAATTTTGACGTAATAGAAAACGCTATAACGAGTTTGACTGAGGTAACTATCATTCAGTTGGCCTGGTTTTCTAAACTAATAAAAAATGATATGAATCGAATGCCTAATGAAAATAGTCGAGGTTTTGAAATGTAGCCGTAGGCTGAAGTTGTTGTCTTAATTAATGAATGACTAAGGGAGACTACGTTTCCCGGTGAATTTTTGATTGTCCCTCTCCTAATTCCCACATGACATTGTTAAATGCAGCCTAATGTATTTAGAAATTAGATAATGCACTCCAGTTGTTTATATCGCATGCTAGTTCACGAGGACGCAGCCCGAGTCGACTATAATCTATTTTATGACGCAAAGAAAGCAAGAGCAAATAATCTAATTGTTTAAATATAAATCTACTAGTCGTTCAAAACGAAAACAAAATCATCTTTAAGGACACCTCGGATACCGTCAAAGAAGCGGCCTCCATTTGGCTGGCAATCGCACACTGCCAAGCTAGTTAGGCTACCAACTGTCGAAAACAGATTATATAATAACCCAAGTTATTCTCCCATTTTTATTGGTTCTCGCCTATGATCTATTAGAGCACAGATGCACAATTGAAGTCATCATTACAAAGTTTTTACCTCTGCCGTTTTAAAATGGCGGAAAGTTTTGAGAATAAGGATATATTTTACGTGACTGGGCAAAAGATAAAGTACAAAAAAGGTCTTGCCGAGGCATTGAACAGGTTCGAAAAACCAGAAAATGAAAGTTAAAGCCGTTTTTGGGCAACTGCGTACCTACCCCTCCCCTAACCCAACAGTAACAGCAACTTATTAACTTATTATAACATATTAGGTTAGGGGAGGGGTAGGTGCGCAGTTTCCCAGATACTGATATTGATCCGAAATAATTTTCTAGCAGCCTCGGTCGGCAGTCGAGGGAGACGAAACCACGCACAAACTTGGTCTTGGTAAGCCGAGAACCATTGCTTTATCTAGAATTTAACAAAGCCGATAAACAAAATGTTTCTGAGATAAATTTATTTTAAAAATTCACCTTTTCCCAGTGTCAAAACAACTGTTGACACACTGATTGATGTCAGGAATAAAACATCAAAACATCACTTC
>CM042748.1:33099560-33107060 GCA_022496165.2 Catalaphyllia jardinei | reverse complement strand
AGATGACGTCGGCGACTTAATCTGCGGTATGTATTTCAAGACTATTTACGACAGCTTACCCAAGCGAGTATAAGAGGTATCGCCAGCATACATTCATTATCATTTCGATAGAGGGCTCTAGCATTTTCTGCGAGGCGTCTCTTATCTCCATTGCACTCCCTTACCTGTATTCCTTTCAAATGGCCGCCTTCGGATCATCTTTACCCTCCCTCTCCCCCCTATTGGTCTATGTACTCACAGTTCTGTGTATCTCCATCTGAAGGTATCCGCCACTGAGACCTCCATACCTCAGTAGGAGTGCGGGTAAGATCGGTGTAAATAGTTTACTATTTCTACATGGCAGTACGGAAAAATCGTGCACTGCAAGTACCTTCCGTTGTCCCATGCAAAGTCTTAGGAAAGTTTTCTAAGGCTCTGTATGGGACAACGGGAGGTGCTTACAGTGCACACGTTTTCCGTATATCAACTCTAAACGTTCCTGTGGCATGCTTATAGTAAATGATGAAGAGTTCGTAAAGAGTAATTAAAAACCATGAACATAGCTATATCACTATATACCTAACTGTTTGTAGATTACTTAACCTATAAAAGGCTAGACTTATAGTGCATGCTACAACCCTGGCTCAGGTTGTTGGAAAAGTGGGTAACGCCATCCACTAGGTTAATTACTATCTGGTGTAGCTCGAGGAAAACTATGAGCCTCCAATATTCGAGCATATTTTTCGCGCAAATGGGGGCTATTGTTGCTTGTTATCCTTCAAATCTTTTTCACAACACGCGCAGTTCTCAAATTGGGGAAAATTCTCAGATTTTTCCCAGTTTTAGCTGGGAAAATAGTCGGTCATGTGACTTATTTAGACCAATCACAGATTTTAAGATGCGATATACTAACTATTTGAGATCGCTCAGAGTTCAAACTGTCTAATAAATCAATGCAGTACATGTTTTTGGTTTCTTATACACAGCTGTTTCGAGGAAGGCTGCCCTCCAAAAGCGTAAAGCGTACGCTTTACATTGTCGAATCGGGATTGAGATTCAGATAAGCTCAAGGAAAGAGGGACGAATCACAAACACGTGTACTCATTACCTTCGCCTTCCTTCTCGCTGAATCTCACTGTTAACCTCAATCAAACAAAGTCAAACTCTTACTACCCTACCCCGCGTGCGCTTTTTTAATTTTGTTGGAAAACCCTTGTCGAAATAGCTGCATGATTTTCGATACATAGCATATTCTCGCAAAGTAACAGCAACTTACCAGAACTACTCAAATAAAAATAGTAATGCCTCGACTGACAGTGTGTAGCTTATAGCGCTGGAGATGATCCTTCCATAAACCATCTAACAGATATTCCAATTGAACTTTGATAACCAAACTAATATGTGTTTCGTCTTTTCTGTCTTCCTCGCAGGACGATGAAGGATCATGTTCTGATGTTGCGTTCGAAGTCAAAGTCTAACAAGTCTAACATGACATGATGTAGTTTAAAAGGGGAAGATCAATTAATAAAGGGTTTAAAGAGCTGAAAAAAAGAGGTTTCATCTTCTTGATCTTACCACATTGAAAACAAGTTTCCAAGGACTCACGGCAGACTGTTTTTATTTTTGTTTTTTATTATTAATACCATTTTTTTACAGTTCCGCCGTTACATTACTAAATGTAACTCCTTTCCCTTTCTATAGTTTGAGTATTTATGGCTTCATTATTAGCCACACAAAGATTAGAAAAACGATCTGGCATGCAATTTCCTTACGAAAAAGTTTAAATCTTTGAGAGTGATTCAAGAAACAAATTCACCATTTCGGGGAGACAAGTGAAAAGTAATTGAATAAATTATCTCAAATCTAACGGGTAGAAGGACGGAAGGTGTTAATTTAGTGCTCAGATTTCACTCTGTTTGCGATCGAGACTCGGAATGTTTGCGACAGTTTCCTTTCTTCTGCCCTGTAAAATGAACTCGCCAGTGGCCGTTTTCTGGACGCGGCTCTGGCAGAAAAAAGTACAAGCTATATGGTGAGAAATAACAAATAATTTTTTGAATACCGTTTCTAGAACTTCGACTTCTTACAAGATCTACGAAGAGGGATTTTCCTCGCCAAGGCCAACTTTGAAAAGTGGAACCTTCCAGTTCAATCAAAGGCTCTGTGAGCCAACTCGTGAATTTGATATGCAAATATTGTTATATCCTTAATGTTTGATTTCCATATTGAGTATGAACCATTCTAAGGTAAATGAGCATGTTGAATGAAGAATATTACATGAAATTAAATTAGCCCTCAAAGACAGAAAATATGGGCTGAGTGGGACTTGTGTAAGACATCCACTGTTCCTCACCAAATGAAATCAGTCAAAATGAAGCTAACTGAATGCATCAAATGAAGAGTCGAATGTTTATCCTTTTGTCGAGTTTTGGGCCTTTTTTTCTCTTCTCTAGCTTTGATTTGCCTCAATCTTGAAAATTTAAGGCATCATGGTAGGTGGATTGACAGTGTTTGCAAATCGCACTCTTACGCTGGAGCTTTGAAAGAAAACCCCATCAACCTAAACATTTTCTGAAAGCTTAATGGTTATAGAATGTAATCATATTTTTGAAATTGTCTAAAAACGTATTTTCGTAGTGATATGAAAAGAAATACCCAGAAACACTGCTTTGCTTTAACTGGTTCGTTTCCGCGCGTGAATTATTGGAGCGGTGCGATTAACATCAGAAATGTTTTCTCACACATTACCCTCAAAAAGGCTGTCGGCGATTTTCCAGATGTGGTTTAGTTTTCTTTCTACACCCTCCTAAAGGTTGATATTCTGAACGCGAGTGTTTCTTTCCACTAAAGAGGCCATAACTCTGAAACGGAAGCGAAATTAAACAAAGCTCGACACCCTTTTACGAAGGAGGTAACCTGGAACATACCTGCCGATTTTCAGCCAATTCTGTTGGAAGACGTGCGTAAACAAACTAAAAATGTTCATCCTTATACGCAGTTTTATTTTATCGGGAAAAAGACGAAAAACCTTTTACGAGATTGGTATGATAAGGTGTTAAAAATCCCCTCTGCCCTGACAGATGTCGGCATGGGTCAGTTTACTACAACAATTGGTCATGACAACTTGAAATAAACAGACGTCTACGTTGCAGTGAAATCGTTCGAGAAGTGAAAAACTACTAAGAGCGTTAAACAGGTTTAAACTGCCATGACTATTGCTTCAGACACTTTTGAAACCATGCTTGGCAAAGCCAAAAACAGGAAATCTCATGTTCTCTTGTCTACATCTGTGCTTGACTATCGGAATCGCGTCCGTTCTGCAGCAATTTCGTACAACTAGAACTTGCTGTATTTTATTTTGACCTTCAACTTCATTGGCGGGATTAGTGTCTTCGAGTTCCTTCAACCATTCGTCTTGGTTTTAGGACAATGTGACCCACGGTCGCTCAGATCAGAGGGTCCCCAATAGGTTTGGCGGGATGCGGGATTTGCCTTTTTTCACGTTGATATTCGGGATTTCAGATGAAAAAAGGGTGGGAAGCGGGAATTTCAGTTGCTAATGGGAGCGGGATTTTGTGTTTTTATAGGGTTGGGATGCGAGATTTGAAAGGGAAACAGAGCGGGATACCGGATTTTAATTCCAGCGTAATAACTTCATGACCAGCCCAAAACCGGAAGCTGGCGAAAATGAACCCTTTGTGCATATAGCTGTGTCTGGTTTCAATTTATGAATAGCAGGACCTAACAACGGTGTACTATTTCAGGTCCTGTAAAGTGTATCAATTATCCCTTACCCTTCGTTAGTACCAGACCGTATGAGGTCTTTGATCTTTTGTGTTGGCCTCTGACATAAACGACATTAGCCAATTTCCGGCATTTGCGTCTCAGTGTCCTCAGCGCCCGGGATGGTGGGAAGCACCCCCGGGAATTTTGGATAGGGGTGTGCGCGAAGGTTCTGGAACCTTAACCCTATTTAAGGACTAAGAAAGCGAAAACTGATACCCTTTTTTAAGGCTAAAACCCGCGAAATCACAGCAAGGCTATTAAACCGCTGTTGCACAATCATTTTGTTAATACTTAAACGGATACATCAATTTTAAGAACAAACATTCGTTTAGGATGGCGTTTTCACACTCTAGTATTATATAATACAATTTAGCTACCCTATCAAAGGACCACACAAGGAACACAGTAACAAAAGGGTAAAAAAGATACCCTATTTAAGGACCGAGAACCTCAAAAACCATACGTAATTCCGCAGCACATACCTATATAGCCCAAATATGGTAGTACCCCGCCCCCAGGCCTCAGCGTCTCCTCAGTCGAAATCTTTCCTAGTGTATCTGCCTTGCATACGGCTGGCGCGCGGGAAATTTGAATTAACCAATCAGGATTCAGCAGGTGGGAAAAATTTTAGTGTCCTCAAGTTAATGTAAGTTGACAGGAAAAGCGTTGAAATCAAGCACCTTTTCTCACTGGAGATTGCATTAAATATTTACTTAAGGGGATTTACAATTCCCAAAACCATATCACATTGCAAAAACTGAAAAATATGAAACATCTTTTGTCTCCAAGCTTCTAATTTGGCGCCAAAAATAGTAGTTCCTCGAGCGTCGCTATGTAGGATAATAGTAGTCTTATTTTGAGCAAATTGTGATGTTCGTCGTCAAATTAAGCCCGGAATTCTCTAGTGAATTATTAAAAGAGGCCAAAGCAACTTTAGCATTGTCTTCATTTTAGCTAGCGGCGAAGAAAAAGGCTATTTTCGTGTCCTTTCGGTAGGACACCTACGTTTTGACTGACGCACGTGCTGCGAACTCAGCCACTGTAATCCGGTCTAATCTAGAGTGATTTTCATGCCCTCTGCGCTATGCTGTGACTGTTTATGATCGAAGTGTTCTCGCTAACAGAAGTTAAACAATTGTGGCAGGCCTGCATGACTCTTGTTGTGCACAAATTTTGCTTGCTACACGACCGCATTGCTTCACGAAAATTCCTACCGCTACTGAAACAACAGTGATCTGCACTGGTAGGATTTGGCGATTCCTGACATGACGTTACGACCTATTCAGAAACGCAGAATCTTTCTGCACAGACCCATGGTCAACGTCATTGGGCATGGCTAAAGCGGAACTTCAAAGCTAGATCCTAGGGCAAAGTATCAGAATCCAATTTATTTTGTTAGTATACTTTTTACCCATTACAGAGATCCAATACAGAGATTACCAAAATCACAAAGATCCTATGGGCCGTATAGACACTGTAAGGACGGTGCCTACTTTTGGTAATGCGCACACGGTCTGCACATCACGCAATGCATGGTTTAAGCGCCACGCGCGCGCTAGAGTTAACATTAGGGAGCTTAAGCAACGACGACGACGACGCCGAGGGCGACGCCTTGTAAAAAAGCAATCTATATTTTACCAGCGAAATCATGTTATTGTCTAGATCTGTTCAGTGCGCCAATGGCTCTAAAAACGTGGTCAAGCCAAAGATGCAGTGGCGGTGTTCAATTCCCAATGGAAATACGAAAAATTAGCCGTCGTTGTCCACGTTCTTTAGAAGACGCAGAATTCTGTCAGTACACGTTGTTGTTTTGCAGAGGACTGCAAAGAAATGTACAAAGATTTATAACGCACGTGCACAGCTATTGTTTTGCTCATTAAACCTTTTGACAATGTTTGGTGACGTGCTCGTTGCCGTCGTCGTCGTGGTTTGCTTAAGCTCCCTATTGACCTGGTGTAGCAAATCGAACTCAATCGAACTCAATCGAACACAATTCGTACATTGAGTTCGATTGAGTTTGGCAATCGAACTAAATCGTACTCACACAAAAAAAGAAATATGGGCAATCGAACCCAACCATACAGTGGAACCATGTGAGGTCCAAGACAGTTTATCGATCTCTATTTTTTTTTTAACAACAATGCCTCAAGCAGTTCACTTTTAAGTGAAAGGAAAAAGATAATCATCGACACACAGGAAATTAATCTACAGGATCCGCTTGTTTACTTTGATTTTAACTTGAAGAAAAAAATAGGTTTACTGTTAGTTTTTTTTTAGTTTTAGTATTGCCATTGTTATATAGTATTAAAATTAATATTAGCATAAGTTGTATAATTGCATTAGTTGAAGTAGCGCTCATTTTAGATTCAGTTATGAATGGTTATTTGTATATTTTAAGTTACACACGACTCGATGGAAGAGCATATTTTATATGAAATTGATACCGTGTATAAATAAAGCTTATGATGATGATGATGATGATGATGATGATGATAATGTTGCATTTACTATTTATCCTTTCAATTGTGACAGTGAGATATTCCCAGATGTCCAATATACTTAAGCTTGTACAGCTTTTGTTCTCCAAGTCACTGTTAATCGCGTTTGAAGAATTTGAAAAAATCCTGCACATTATCAGTCAGAAATTTTTCGTAATAATACAGCTGTCGTATGTCGTTGCTTGTGTTGTTTTCTTAAATTTGTACTTTTTCATGTAATACTTCAAGTTGTCATCTTTCAATTGCAAGTTAAATTACAATGAAAACAGTAATAGCACGCAGATAAAATGATTGCTTTGTTCTTACCTGATATTTTCACTGCCGTGGACAGTCTAGTTTTCTTACCGAAATATTCAATAACAAGACGCCAAAAGGCGATTCCGTGGGATTTTTGGGCTAGGGAGCGTAGCATTGGAATGAACTGTGAAGTTAAATGCCATGATTAATCAGTTAGATCGGTCGTAAAAATCACTGAGAAAACGGTGTTGAAGAAACTGTCACTGTGCTTGTAGTGGAAAATAGCGTAGGCCGGCGGAAAATTACTGGCAGAAGTAATATTGCAACGTAAAAAATGGAATTTGTTTTAAGGCTAAATCTGTTACGTTGAGATCGCGAGAACTGCCAACCTCGTTCCCAGGGTCCTCTCTCTACTTCGAGAAAGTACCCTGGTTACGGCTGGTCACGTGTCTGCTAGATTTTAGCAGATTCCAGAGATGTGATTGAAGGGAGGGGCTGGAAAGTTATAGTTTGTCTCCACTGAACTCACCTACTCAGCCCAGTAGGGAGTGGAATTTGTAAATCGGCAAAACTCACATCAAAGTCGTTGTCTCATTCGCTGTTGGAATTCATTTCGTTTAATGCTCGACTAAATGGTTAGCTCCACATTTGGCTGAATTTTTCCCATCGACAGTTGGACGGTCTTTGGAATTTGTGGCAGTGAAAACATTTGGCAAAGAACTTCGAAATGACGACCACAACAATAAATGGACCGCGCGGTGAATTTAATTTAGTTTTCATTTGGCGAAATCACAACGTAGGTATTTACTCTTTCGTTTAGAGTCAAATACGTCGTATGTTCGCCTTCAAAGGTAGTTCTGGATTTGATTTTATTATTCCCATCGACAGTTTGACGGTCATTAATAATAATAATAATAATAATAATAATAATATACGTAATTGGCCACTCCCCCTCGGGGCTTTTCAGGACCAATGCAAACAAACAATGACAAATTAATAT
>CM042748.1:33079778-33092285 GCA_022496165.2 Catalaphyllia jardinei | reverse complement strand
AATTTGACAGGTCCACCGATACTCTTAAAATGTATGTTAAAGATGGGAAAAGCAGGTTGCATCAACCAAATCATAACATTGCACGCCAGTGTGGGGGTGTATATGCCAGCAATGATGTAACCACCTAAGAAAGACAAACAAAAATATTTACAAGTTATGTTATCAGTTCAATGACTCCATCATTCACAAAAGACAACCAGATCTTTTAATATAATATCGGTTTAACAATTTGATATCAGTTTTCATCCATCTGTCCTGTTATTGATCATTAATTTTGTCAGGACGTTGTCAAAGTAGCTGTGGATCAACAAGTGATGACAAAACAAACAAAATATTCAATGTCAATAGCTGGACACATGAAAAACTAATGCCAATTTGTTTTTTCACAGTAACAAATTGTCCGCTCTCGCTTGTTGATGCCCTGCTTAAAATCAATGTTATAATTCATGCATCTGTCTGCTTATTGACAATGAAAATTAGCCACAACGAGGGCGTGAGAATTTCTGCAGTTATTGTAAAAATAATAATTTTGGTTAGAAGTTTTTTTTGTTAATAAAGGTTTCAGAGGAAAGGTCCAGTGTAAAAATGTTATCTTAATAAAAAATACTTGCCTTGTAGGTTAACAAGAGAAATCCAGAAGGAAACAGATTAAGAGAAATTAAGTGCTTCTCTTGTTAGTATTTCTCTTGTGGGTATACCAACAACAAGATATGATATGATATGATAAAGAAGATATGATATATAATTTTTACCTCTGCTGTAAATTTTTCTAGCCAGTCTGTTTTCACTTTAAAAAGAACTGCAAGCACAAAAACCCACCCCCTCGGTTTCCATATTCCTACGCTACAACAGCACAGGTTCCAGCATTCTATATCATTCCCCAACATAATTTAATTCTCCCATACTACAATACAATCTTCTTTTTTATTTTGTCAGGACAGACAGACCTAGATTCAGACTTCAGATCTCTGATGTTTTGGTCCACTTCATCTTCACTAGGCCATGAAAGCAATCATTGCAAATTTCCGTTATGTGTTGGTCTAATTTATTATTGCTCTCAGATTCTTCTTTCCCCTTTTATGAAATTAAATTGGTCTAGAAAAATGAACTGTTTTAAAAAAATTAAAGCAGAGGTAGAAATTGAGCTGTAAATTACCATGATTCTGGTATCAGGATATATAACTATACTATTAACATCCATATGTCGTAAAGACAGTTAAACTGCTTAAATTGACCTTCATTGTCAGAGACATTGAACTGAATACTATATTTAAACACGGTGGAGTATTCAGCAGAGCTGGTGGGGTCGTGTATTAAAACCTAAAAACATCTTAACACATGTACAGGTCAGTGAAGATATTCCCAGTTTTGCTTTTGGCAACAACCACTCTGACCCCAAAATATGCAAAAACAACCTCTGTCAATTCAATAAACACAATCAATTCCCGTCTAAAAATAATAAACTCTTCGACACCTTGCAGTAAAATTTTGCCAACGGTATAAATTCAACTCAATTCTTTACAAGCTTCTATTATAAGATTAAATTTTTATCCCTTGAGTCAGCATTTTTAGATGAGTCACATTGATTTCTACAACAGATTAAAAATGCTGTTCACCTTTTGCAAATTTCTACATCAGTTCAAAAGATAAATGTATTCAAGTTTAAAAAATGTGTAAAATATGCAAATGATGTGACTGATGATGTCATACACTCAATCCAATATTACATCAAGTTGAAACCATGCAGCAGAGATCATTGAAACCTGGTAAGCTTATAGTTCTACCGGAAATAATTGTATCACTATCTATTTGCAGGTACTCACTGGAGTAGACTAACACTACCAACATGACTGAGTTTGGACATTACCTATTTTTGTTGTGGTGGTTTTTTTAGTTAATAATACTAATGTCCATCTTCTTTGGTGCTTGAAATTGATAATGGTCCTACATACTGTACATATAAACAATGCTGTATTGTCGGCCAGGATTTGTTACAATTTACATCAGGTTAAGACCCTATGCCAAAATGACTGCCTTTCCTTCGTTCTTATTTGAAATAGCCTCACTAACCTCATTTTCGAGACACAAAATTATTGTTAAGAATTTGTTATCCCGAACGAGGTTAGTGAGGCTATTTTGAATACGAACAAACAAGTAACTTAAAGGTACATGTAGCTATATTTGCATTAGGTCTATAATGAGTCTGATAAACAAATGTCGCAATTATATGGCACATGCACACATTTACGTCATCTTTTATTTATTGAGTAGAGATCTCTCCACCCATTTTAATTTCATATCTTACTTGATGAGATGGAAAATGGATGTCATTTAAGCATTGATCAAATAATGAACAAAGCTCCTATTGCTATTGAGCTACAATGTACACTGTATCCCCACCAGATTAATAGAAGATGAGGTGTTCGAAAACAAATCTCTGGAAGAACAAAAAAACTGTGAAAACAATCACCATCCTGTGTTCCCACGAAATTTCTTGTTGAGTTAATTTGGTGTAGAACATTACTTTAAAATCTCAAAAAAATAGTTAACTAATTATGACTACAAGCTGTATGAGATTTTCAGATTGTCTGATTACACCAGCGTATGAAGATTGATGAGAAACAAAGGTAAATCTACCCTGGGCTGCTAGAGGCTTTTTTTTCGTAACAAAGCTGCGATTGTGAGTGGTGAAGCCAGGATCACCATCGCGGCTTTGCCCCTCACAATCGCAGCTTCGCTACGGAAAAAAAAAACCTCATCAAGGGTAAGGTAAATCATGGTTTGAATAAAATTTAGTTACAATTCAATTTAACAATATTATTGGATTGTGAAATTAGCGTGCAGAAAAGGAGTAATTTCTTTGCATATTTTAGGTGAACATAGGTAAAAGCAAGGCAAGCGCAAAGCGTGAGTTGAATTCTGTCCAGCATTTATTCATGAACCACTTCATAGTACTCAGGGGTACTCCCAGAAAAAATTTGGTGGGGAAGTGCAGCCTGCTTCCCAAAACCCTTACCATATTTATTACCAAAATCTGTGATTTTCCCTACCCTATTTAATTTATGACCAGAGCAAAAATTTAATACCCTATTTACGACTGTTGCGGTTGACACAGCTACCCTAAACAAAGTTTGAAGGCCTTTTAACTATGACCTTAACAATGATGATGAAAAAGTAGCTTCTACTATGTAACATACCCAATTCAAGACTAGGATACAAAACCCATACCCTATTTAAGACCAAAATGGCCAAATCATTTAATAGCAGGGTAGGAGGAAGCTCCAAATTTCCTCCCTACCCCCCGGGGGGGTACTTAACAAAGTTTAATACGAGGAGGCTCCGCCCCAAGGTCCAACCCCTTACCCTTTCCGGGGTCACAGTGGGCGGGTAAGGATATTACCAAATAGGGAGCTAACCCTAACCAAGTGCCCAAAGAGGTCGATCCCCTGGCCAGCATTGCAGTCAAGACAATAAAAAGGAATTAACAATTAACCACTGGATGACTGAAGACGAGTTATAAGAGGCGACTGGTCGAAGAATTGGTCGTCGCTCGTAGATCTACTCATAGACTGCTTCACCCTTTTATATTGATCTTTTCAGGAAAATTCGATTCCATTTCCATTTTCCATTTTATTAGTTTGAAAAAAAGAAAATACAATGATAATCCTGCGCAACCCGCAGATAGCAGTGCTAATCGAGGCGGGTTGCGCTTTTAAATCAAACGTCATTATCAGTAAAAATGAAACAAAAGAAATAGAAAATAAATAAGTGAACAATTACAATAAAATAATCAATCAGTAAAAATGAAAACAAAAGAAATAAAAAATAGAAAAGAAATAAGTGAACAATTACAATAAAATAATTACAACATATTACAACAAGTCATAGGTTAGTTAATTTATTACTTTACATATTTTGTCATTTTTAAGAGGAGTGTTGGTGCTTCAACATAAGTGTCCTCGGCATGAAAAATAGCAAATAGAATTTCTCGAACTTTTTTTTAAATTGCTTTTTTGGCAGTTGGCGTATTTGGGGTGGCAAACAATTCCAAACTCTGGCGCCGAAATGTGTAGTTGAATTACGTTGTTGGTTAAGACGCGAATATTGAATGTAAAAATTACCAGAAAAAGAAAACCTAGTTTTATAAGGATGAATCGAATTTGACTTACTAAATAGTCTAAATATATTTTGAGGAACAGAGTTGTTAGAAATGTCGTACATTAAAGTGGACATAGTCTCAAAATAGAGCATATTTATGGGTAAAATTTTAGAAGAGATAAATAAAGGAACCGCATGAGTGCGAGGCTTAGAAAAATTCATAAAGCGGATGGCGCGTTTTTGAAGTAGTAACAGTTTATTCAAGTGTAATTGAGCAGCCTGACCCCAGGCACTTAAACCAAATGTTAAATACGGAAACATCAGCGACTGATAAATGCTAAGTGAGTGTATTAGTATTGTTATCTATTAAATTTAAATTTACCTCATATACCAGCTTTTTATGGCGTGGTCGGAATATAACAAAATTAGATTTTTTTGTATTAAGTGTCAATTTGTTCGCCGTCAACCAGTCACATACATTTTTAAGTTCATTATTAACTGTAACTTCAAGAAACTGGAGATTATTTACAATCAATTCTAATTCGCAACATGGATTATTTCTTACAGAGAAAAAGTATTCAACAAGAGATATGGAAATAGGATACTTACCTTGAGTATACGATTCATCTTGTTGTTTCCACCACACGCACGTGGATACTGAGCTTCAACTGTGTGTTCACTGACAACGACTTTCAGAACTAAACGGCTTCTGTTAAGTATGTTCCCGTTGTACACAGTGAAAACTATGGCCAGCAATACTTCATCCAGGTTATTGTTAACATTATAGGCTATTTCACTTAGTGTTATCACTAAATTGCGAACAACAAGAACCAAAAGTCTGAACAACACCAGTTTCGCAAATGTGTAAAATCCGCCATTCGATGACAGAAGGCTCTCAGTTATTTTCCTTCAAAACAATAATAAAGTGTTGTCTTTTGCCGAAAGGTTTGCTTTTAAAGTCGAAGAAATGTGCCTGCAACAACTTTCTATCCTCAGTTTGAAAGGAAACGAGCCTAATGGTTTGCAAATAGAAGAAAATCTTGACAAATCGAAACGCCATTTTTTCGCTTTATGAAACGAGCTTCTCGGCGCAGTTTAAACCGGATGTGACGTCACTTTTCGTTGGATGATCCATATACGAAAATTTCAGGAGTCTTTGGCCCCACCCCTGGTCTTGGGAAACTGAGCTCCGGCAGCCCGAAGGGCCGCCATTCGGAGCCCCATACTCATATAGGAGAGAAAAAGAAACCCATGAGTTGATTTTCTCATGGCAATCATGGCTATCTGTATTGCTCGTGGGCACGTACGCACGACGACGACGACCCCTGGACGACGACGGAGTCGCGCAAGATGGCGACCATATGTTGACAGACACATGCAGCCTTGGTTTTTCATATATATCATGATGTTATGATCAATTGACACCTGTCAAATCAAGTTATCCGCTAACCAGTATCACGTGACTATATCGCGGGCTCAAGTTTGTAGCTCGTCGAGGACACGTGTTTTATTAAAGTTGACCGCTGACCAAGTGCTGATTTTCGATTGAATCGCGGACTCATGTCAGATTAACTCTAATCCAGGTTTAAAAGTAAACCAAAACATAACTGTTTCTTCCCTGCAAATGCTTTTTTACAGTTTTTGTTTTGTGTATTAGTTTTGTGATTATTAAACTCAAAATAGAAGGCCAAACAATATGCAGAAAACCTCACCGCAAAGTTACAAAACTCAAATCAAAATTCAACCATATCCTGCGTTAGCCTAATCAGGCTACAGGAGTTCCGCTTTTAGGGTGACCTAAATCTATATATTAGCTTTAGTGCCTCAAGTCTGAAATGAAAGCCCATTCTTTTATTGATAATTTATGCTTTTAATTTTCATCATACATCTTATGTAGATAAAGATAGCTTTAACAATTACTTCACATTACGTTAAACGGATCTACACTCAAAGAAATATTCTAGAGAAGAGTGTCACAGAGGTTGTACGTGTATGTGTAAATAAACCCCAAACCTGATTTCTCACCAGCTCCTTCAATCCTAGGCTCCCAGTTGCCTTTTCCATTGATGAGTTTATTAATGGCTTCAAGAGAATGCATCATGCAAGTGACAAGCACACGTTTTCAGCAAACAGCGAAGAAACCACACAAAATTGAATTTTATATGTTAATTGACAGCACAACGACAATGATCGAATAGTTTTCCCTGGTCGTTGCAAGTATTGCCAGAAACGGGACCTGCTTGAATGGTCTTGCAAAGGTTGTGGAAGATGCTAACCTAAAGTTTAAAAAGATCAAATAAGTCTCTCATAACATTTAGCAATTGGAGTAAATGTTTATATGACCTCCTTTTCCTCTTTTATTTTATATCACCCCTAACTATTTTCAACAGAAAATTTAAACTAAAAGATAAATTTCCTAATGAGGTCTAGCATTAGGGACTCAATGTGTATTTGGCATTAAAAATGTAATTCTCACAATTCAATGACCCAACCCCATCCACCCTTTAAGTAATGTCCAAGCAGATACAATAGCGTATGAAAAAGGCATAGTTCTCCTGGAGGGACAACGTCATTTCAGCTAAACACTTCATAAAGTTGCCTCAGAGGGGTCTGATACGAATTTGTCTCAAGTACCCATGACCAGATAGATGGGGCCTTGTATTATCTTCTTCGACACCTTCTTCACGGGTAGCTAGGCAAAGCAGTCAGATTACAGTGCTTGTTTGAGATATACGATGGCAAATAACTTTTTCCAAAATTGAATTTTACACAATTTTTGAATTGCAATGTTAAAATACTAGGCAGAAGACTGTATTCCCCACGTTTGGAGGATGTAGCTTAACTAGAAGATGCTCAGTTAATACTTTTATCACTTTCCATATTTGTCTGTACAGTTTGGCTGGTTAGGTGGACGTCTAGACTCGGTTCGTAGGAAACAATACAGACAAATATATCTTCTAGCTAAGCTACATCCTTGAAACTTGGTGAATACAATCTTATACTCAGTATTTTAACATTTTGATTTACAAATTGTGTGACTCGAAATTCAATTATTTGCCATCGGATTCCCATACAAACAATGAAATTTCTGACTGTCTTTTTAACTCGTCGAGATGGGTCAAAGACCATGAACTACCAGCCTACATTCAAAGCAGCATGAAAGAGAAGCCTATGCAGAGGAGAGGCCCTTGTGTGTCGATATGGTTAAAGAAAAGTCTTACAAGACTAGACTGCAAACCAGGGGTTAAAAACATGGACTGCATGCTTCTGAGTGCCTGTTCACCTGAAAGTGGGGGACCCCGGAGAGGTGAATACTTGTCTTCACATGCGACCCCGGGGACGCGAGGAGAGGTCCAAAATGCAACAAACAAACAAAGAACTATCACTTGTTCCGTTGAAGCTGCTATTCGCTTCGATATCATTGTTGCGGGCAAAGCTTTAGTTTGATTCCGCTAGTTAGCCTGACTATGCGATTCAACGCTTAAATTGTCGCCAGCACTGTCAATTTCATCAGCGTTTTGGAGGTGAAATCGTCGAAATAACTCGCCACGCTCGAGTGATTTGATTACCCCCGTTAGGCGGGTTACCCCACTCCTCAGCTTTCACATGGAGAAAACTCGACCCACTGAAGTGGTTACCCGGACAGACTGACCGGGTAACCCGCCTTGGTGGGGTACCCCAACTAACATGTGAACGCAATCAAGAAAAAAAGACAGATTGGTGATCCCACCAGGGCGGGGGAAATCATCTGCCTGGGTTCCCCCACCGCCATGTGAACAGGCCTTTAGAATATCATATTCCATTTTCATCGCAGCACTTCACTCCGTATTAAGGAAATGGAAATACAATATTCAATTCTTAAAAAGTCTACAGTGTGCATTTTTATTTTTATCGTCTGTCTACCAAACGATCTTGTTAGCACAAATCGAACAATTATCTTTAAAACACCACAACGCTTTCCAGTTTCCCGAACATATGTTTCGACGTTTCAAACACCATCATCAGCCATTATGAATATACAGTATAGATTTACAAAACGGTCGGTATACAACTACTGATATACAATGAACCTTTATATATGTTGTTGCGTTTTTAAATATAATTATCCTATGTCTACATTTTGCATTTTAACCACCATAATTAAAGTTGTTGTTTGTGAAAGTTCTAACTTCCATCTTTGTGGATAATTTTTCTGTCTGCTACGGCTGGTGCAGAATATGTCTAAAAGTTTTAGTTTTGTGAAAGAACACACCGAGCACGATCGCGAGGTCGCAGATATTTCATACTCAAATGGACTGATCATTTTTACGGCTGATTCTTCAAAATCATCTTCACTTAATACAATGTTTTCCTATACATATAAGCTATTTTGCGACGAATTTGCACGTTTCTTTGGGTTACCGATCTCGTAAAAAAGGCAATTTTACAAGACGAATAGTCCAAATTTGTCCCACATATTTCCACCCGAGAGCGACAACTGTAATGCTTGAAATACACTTAATGCAAAATACTTCGGTTACAATTAAAATCTACTTACCTCTCAAGAAAGAGCAATGGTTGTTTCAGCGAGAGACGACGACGCCATTTTCGAGAATTTTGTGTATTTCCCCGCTTCTTACGCCGTAACGTCATAATGGCCATGGTCATAGGGTCAGCCAAATCTGACGTGTTGACCTCTCCCTCATGATTCATGTTAATCATAAAAATTATCTTAGTTGGGATTGGGTTAAAAAAAACTCCTGTTTTCCACGAATTCACTTGCCAAGTGGTTAACGGGATAGTTAGTTATTGGACACTTTGTTATCGGACACAGTTCAGCAAGTCTATCACTTTCAAGGTTGTAGTTTAAATCAATCAATCCCATTCAAAGTCTTAGTTACGTCCGTGTGCACGCTTGCTTTTGTGTTTTTGACGCCTAATTGCGGGTAGGGGGAGCAGTGGCTTTGAATGTTTACAAATTTCCCCTTTCTTTCATAACTTGGCTATTCTTCTTTTCTCGGAAATTGTGATTTTTATGAGTAATGGTTAATAGGACTGAGTGGACTCCAGTTCGGTCTGCAATCTCATTGTGAACAAATCGGACTCTCGCTGTGCGGTCGTCAGATTTTGTTATCACTCGTATGATTATTTACAGACCGAATTGGACTCCACTCAGTCCTATTACCTTTACCTATTATTCATTCGAAACCTATCCCCGGGGAAATTCACCATAACCAGCTGCTGTGGACAAAATTTGGAAAGAACTTTGTCATATTAAACCAATGACGTTAAAATCACATCAAAAGTGCAGCCCGCTCCAGGTTATTGAACCGTTGACCGAGAAAACCTGGAGACGAGGTTGCAATTGTGTTATTATTGGTGAGCAGAAAAACAAAGAGCGAAATTGCGAAACTCCTTTAATAACGGGGAAATATTTTGAACGGGTGAATAATAAAGCAATCATTGAATTCGGCTTTCGTAGGATATGAAGAATTCTGCAGATCTCGGAGGGCGTTATCCAAATGAACACCCTCCCAGATCATACCTGAAGAATTCTTCATTTTCTTTAAAAAGCCGAATTCAATAATCGCTTAAATATTTCACTTCCTATAATCTATTCCTTTTTGACGGGGCTGAAACAAACTAAAATTAGCTTGACTCGCAGTTGACTCGTTACCCGAGGTAGATTTGGGATTGTGGTTGGCTCCTAGCTACAATTCTAATCAGATCCCGTTTGAAACTTCTGCTACTGTTTGGTAATTTCTGACTCAGATAAGAGAAGTGAAAGGAAGGGGTGACACTTCGGTTGTTTTAAATTACAATCAGGATTACATTATTAAGATAAGTAAATTACAATATTTACAGAGGAAGTCACATCAGCCTTAGTTGATTTTCATGTGAGTCCTCTATTCAGGTCAAAACAAGATTTAAGAAAGTATCAGTGTTTCGAGAGGGCGGAAACCAGGGAACTTTTAGCAAAAAGTGGCATTGTTCTCATTTAGATTAAATAACAATGTTCTGAAGCCCTCAGCCTAACTGCAGCGGATATGAGGATATTATCCATTTTGACGTGATACCTGGAAACACTTCAGTTGCCAAGAAAATTCATTCAAAGGTACAAAACAACCTGTATTTTCCACTGGCGAAGATGTGTATGATCACGTCTTCTCAAAACGAGTCCTTGAAGAGCAAAACCCGTTTTCATGGTTATATTTTTTGACGCGTGGAAGTAATATATCAAACAAGATAGACATTGTTTCGGAACATGATCCAAACACCAAGAAGCCGAGAACTGAAATTACAACGCGAAGCAATGTATTCTTGACAAAATTTGAGCTGTTTATATAGCCGATGAAACATTGTCCGGAGCGCTTGATGTAACTTCTCGATGGAAACAAAAACTTAGGATTAAACGAAGAAGAAATATCCTCAAAATCTTTATTAAGAGCGGGTATCCAAACCTCTTTCACGGTTGTGATTTTCGTTCAACCCGTATTCGATTTGTTTAGTGAAAAGAAAGTACACCTGACACCACTGACGCCAGAGTCATTTTCTTACTCATTAGCATCTAAAACACTATTTTTTTTGTCTGGGCTGGGAGGGTGACTGAAATAGACTTTCGATACGTGTACAACTACAGTAGAACCTCGATTTAACGAACCTTTATTTAACGAAGTCCTCGATATAACGAACGATATTCTACGTCCCGGCCTAAGTTCAGCAAAGTGTATGGAATAGAACCTCGATATAAGGATCCTCGATATAATAAATTCTTCGACATAACAAACATCATCCGAAAGCCCAAACGTAAAATCTACCTCGAAATAACGAATTACGGTCGTTTCGCCCCAACTCAAGGTCGTTTCGCCCCAACTAAAAGTCGTTTCGCCCCGGCCAAAAGTTACTTCGCCCGAAGTACGTTTTTTCATACGATTTAGAAAGCAAAAAGCAACACGCGACAGAAGATAAACGCTGAACAGATCAACGGCCCGGGATCGGCAACAGTCAACAAATCCTTTAATGCTTATGGTAAAGAGACAGCAACCTTTCAGTCAACGGTTTATTACATCAGTATTTCCAAAGAAGTTACCTGTGTTACAAATCAATCATTAACTATGATCTCGATATATAACAAACATTTTGGTCATTTCCCCTCAAATTCGTTATATCGAGGTTTTCGATATAACGAAACCTCCATTTAACGAACAAATTTGGCCGGTCCCCAGCGACTTCGTTAACTCGAGGTTCCACTGTAATAATCATAAGTTTCTTCAAAACTCAGGCCCCGTCCACACGTATCCGAATTTATTTGAATCTGCAACTTTTTCTTTGCGAACACAGGTACCAAAGATATCCGGATTCGTTGCCGAATTCGCCGGATGCGTGTGGACTGAAGACGTATCCGGAAAGTAGAGATATTCAAAAATTTCCGGATACATGTGGACGGGGCATTTGATAACTGACATTGTTGTTTTCTTCTTTGCGTGAGAGACACCGTTTTGTTAAGGCTTTTTTTAACACCATGGTGTACAAACGGATTACAAGCATGTAATACATTCTGTCGCCGAATATGGTGTAACCTCAGGCTCTCAAAAACAAATTTAATTACAGGAAACACGTAAACGCCTAATTTGTCTTTATTTTCTGTAATTGCAAGTCAATCGGCTGCAAGTGCCCATTTGCCGGCAGAAAGACAAAGGCTTCTAGCTTTTACTGTATTCCAATGGGCGCTCTCGTGACGGGACACGCGAGAATGGTTTTCGTAAACGGCAGTTACATAAGGGATACGCGGCCCCTTACGGGAAGCTTGCCCAGCTAACAATAAATATTGAAAATGCAAAAAGTGCCACCATATTAAATGATTTCTTTTGTTTTATTCCTTATGCCATGCTGCGATAATTGCGATAGCTATAAACAGCGCTGTATACTGCAGCATTAGGAACAAAACATAAATGCAGCCAATATTAACGTAAACAGTCTCACTCCAATTAGATGCAATAGAAGTTTCAACATGTTTATAGGAATCTTTCATAGTCAGGACCAATTCCTTTCGGAGGTTCGCTTACGGGAGCTTAAAAACAAACGAAAAGTCCAAATCGAAGTCCCTTAAAGTGTCCGTGGCCACTTGCTTTTCTTTCCGCTCAAGGGAATTAGTAAATACAGAGTTTGTATAGGAGTTCAAAAATTAAACGTGCTTTTTGTGAAGACGGTAGGTGTGCTTGGTCAAATTTGAGGTGATCTGCTCTGTCTGCTCATGAGAACTTGTTTAATAGATCGTTTTCACTGTCACGCAATAAAAGTAAATCAAAAACTATTCGGTGCAAAAAGCTAAGAAATTGTGATGTTATAGAAGATAATAAAATAAGACACTTGTTCAAGTTTTAGGCCTGTGCGTTTCCTCAAACTTGAGATATTCGTCGAAATATTTCG
>CM042748.1:33059156-33071878 GCA_022496165.2 Catalaphyllia jardinei | reverse complement strand
TGGACGTTGCCTTGAAAATTACAGGAGTTGAAAAAATACCCTCGGAAAACTTGTGGTTGCGGTCAACCTAGAGGCCATTTGATTCGAGTTTTGAATGAAAGGAGCGTAAATGACGGTGGAGAATTTGTCTTCTGTGGTTGGTGATTCTCAAATCAGCTTGGTATAGTGTCGGAGACACATTTTAGCTGCGATACTCTTGACAGTGAGCTGTGGTTAGCTATACTTAGCTCGCTGCTGTGGCCTGAAACGGACAGGAACATTCGCATCGGAAAGCAAGGTTATGTATTTTATTTTACCAATTTTAAGAAGTGATGTTTTGATGTTTCATTCCTGACGTCAATCAGTGAGTCAACTGTTGTTTTGACACTGGGAAAGTTGAATTTTTTAAATAAATTAATCTCAGAAACATTTTGTTTATTGGGTTTGTTAAATTCGAGGTAACGGAGTGGTTCTCGGCTTACCAAGACCAAGTTTGTGCGTGGTTTAGTCGCGCTCAACTGCCGACTGAGGCTACTAGAAAATTATTTCTGTATCATTTTTTTAAAAGAAACGGCTTTATCTTTCGTTTTCTGGCTTCTCAAACCTGTTCAATTCCTCGGCAAGACTTTTTTGTACGTTATCCTTTGCCCAGTCACGTAAAATATCATCCTAATTCTCAAAACTTTCCGCCATTTTAAAACGGCAGAGGGAAAAACTTTGTAATGATGACGTCAATCGTGTTTCTGTCCTCTAATAGATCATAGGCGAGAACCAATCAAAATGCGAGAATAACTTGGGTTATTATATAAAGATAGATAGGTAGATAGATAGATACATAGATACATAGATACATAGATACATAGATACATAGATACATAGATAGATAGATAGATAGATAGATAGATGGATGGATGGATGGATGGAACTCTTTATTTAAATACGGCATTTTATCAAATTAAAATATACAGCAATATTAAAATTTGGTTTACATAAAATCCGTAAGCAATATAAGTTACGTATTTACTATTAAAAAGCTTAATTTCTAGAACTAGTTTTGCTGGTGCTGATAGTAATGGTCTAGCTTACTCATAAACCTTTTTAGCGAAGTTTCTTCCTTTAGAATGTTTGGCAAATCATTCCAGATTTTTGCTCCGGTAAATGCAAAGCTGTTTCTGTAGAAATCTGTGCGACTTTTGGGGAGTGCACGATTCAAGATCGCAGTCCATAATCACGAAAAGAGGCGCTATGAGTAAACATTTCAGACAGGTACGGGGGAGTGAGACCATTCAGTATTTTAAACATCAAAATGGCTTTCTGGCGTGTTCTCATTGTTTCTAACGTCATCCAGCCTAATTCACAAAGAATATCACTAGATCTTTGTAAATAGGAAGCACCCGTTATTATTCGCGCTGCACGGTTCTGGAGCTTTTGCAAATTAACAATTTGTGTTTCACTTATACTATCCCAAACAATGCAACAATATGTAAAGTAGGGCTCAATTATTGACCTGTAAATGTCAATTAGGTTTTCTGTTTTTAAAAAAGGTTTAACCCTTCTTAGAACACTCAAGTTGCGGGTAGTCTTATACTTAGCATGTGGTTATCCCAAGTTAAATATTCGTCGATGTCTACACCAAGGCATTTGACAGATTTAAATTTCTCCAATTCGGTGTCTAACAAAGAAAGAGCAATATCCTCTTGCAGGCTCGCTACTCTTTGTCTTGATCCTACAACCATAAAATCAGTTTTTAACACATTTAGGGTAAGCCTGTTGGCTGAAAGCCAAGAGGCTATACCCTTGAGGTCCTTTGAC
Source organism: Catalaphyllia jardinei (assembly GCA_022496165.2). NCBI lineage: Eukaryota > Metazoa > Cnidaria > Anthozoa > Scleractinia > Caryophylliidae > Catalaphyllia > Catalaphyllia jardinei. The sequence goes on along the minus strand of CM042748.1, from coordinate 33,070,087 downwards.
ATTTTATTCTGCAGGGCAGGGAGACTGCAGCCTGAGAATGTCAAGTTCGTATCGTCAGCAAATAATCTTGCTACCCCATAATCTAAACACTTAGAGATATCATTTATGTATATAAGAAAGAGCAGCGGACCTAAAATTGAACCTTGAGGAACACCACATGTTATGTAATCTATAGAGGAAGTGATACCATTAGCATAACATACTTGTTGTCGATTTTCTAAATACGAAGTGAACCAATTGATTGTTGCAGTCTCTACTCCGTAGTATTTAAGTTTTGTAAGTAAAATAACATGATCAACTGTATCGAAAGCTTTTTTCAAGTCCAGGAAAAGAACTCCATTAACCATGCCTTTATCAATATTAAAACACCACTCATTAGTTATATCAAGTAAGGCAGTATGGGTTGAATGAAGAGGTCTAAATCCGGACAGGTACGTATAAAGGAAGTTATTCTCATTAACATACTTATATAACTGGTCAAATATAAGTCTTTCAAATACTCGTGCAACTGTTGGCAAAACAGAAATCGGTCTGTAATTATTTGCGTTGCTCAGATCACCCGATTTAAAAAGTGGAGAGACTTTTGCTATTTTCCAATCAGATGGAAATACACCAGAGGTGATAGATAAATTAAACAACTCTGTTAAGTTCGTATAGATAACAGGAGCAGCCATTTTTAAAATTCTATTTGATATTTTATCGATACCAGTTGCCTTGTTAATTTTTACCCCATTCAATAATTTTAGCACATTGGAGGCTTCCACCTTTTTCAAATTAAAGCTAGAACCTTTTTTAGTCAAGAATTCTGTAGGAGTAATATTATCTCCATTGCCTTGAATCTTTGAAGCTAGATTTTGACCGATCTCTGCGAAGTGTTTGTTCATGTAATCTGCGATGTCCTCAGGATTTGTAATTGTCACACCACAGTCACTTTTCAATTCATTAATCTCTGTTGCGCACGATTTTTTTCCCAAGAGATCATTAAGCACCTTCCATGTCGCCTTTTGATCACCAGATGCCTCGTTTAGGCGTGACTGATAAAATCTTTTCTTAGCTAGTCATCTCTTTATTGGCTAAATTTCTTGAAGTTCTATAAGCCGTCCAGTCCTCTAGCATACCGGTTTTGGTTGCTTTTCTTTTTAACCAATCTCGCTTAAACATCAACTGTTTAATGCTTGGATTCAACCATGGAGAAGGTTTGTTACGTATTCTTCTGGTGCGGCAAGGAGCATGTTTATCAACAACGCTAAGGAATACTTTAGTCCACGCGGCTAGCGCGCGGTTCACGTCTTGAAAATTATCAATACACGGCCAAGGCGCATCAATGAGATCCTTTTTGAATTTTGATTCGTCAAAATGCTTAAAATTTCTTGCTTCAACAAACCTTGGTCGACCCCTGGGAATCCCTATTTTCCTGATTGCATAAATAAGATAGTGATCACTAATTGAAAGTGGATAAACACCCGTGTGACTCAACTTTTCTTTGCTATTGGTAATCACGACATCAATTAAGGTTTTGGAAATAGGGGTGACTCTTGTAGGTTCAGTCAACACCTGATTCATCTGAAAGCTAATCAATACATCCAGTAGTTGTGAAGTGTGATACTCCAGGGGATGTGATAAAAAATTGCAATTCAAATCGCCAAGTAAATAAATTTCTTTATATTTTGTCTCTACTTTCTCCAAGAATAACTCAAAATACTTAAAGCATTGAGAATATAACTTTGGTGGTCGATACCAGGCAGTGAAAAGAAAAGGTTTCGAGTTAGGTTTCTGAATTTCCAAGGCGATCAACTCGAGGTTTTGGTCTTCGAACTCATGTAATCTTTTAAATGATAATGAATCACGTAAATAGACACAAACACCTCCACCTTTCTTATTTCTGTCTCTACGAACTAATGTATAACCATGCAAAGAAAGCATATTATCAGAATCGTTGTCATCAAGTTTAGATTCGTTAATAGCCAATATGTCAAGAGGCTGATTTGTCATAGCTACTCTTAATTCATCGATATGTTTAACTAAGCTATTTATGTTAAGAGAGCCCATTTTAAAACCTCTCATTTCACTCATTGTTTCGTGGAATGGTTTGAAATCGGAAGTATCCGACCTGTCTGAGTGACTATCAGCATCAACAAAACATCAATTACTACTTGAGCTTAAGTATTTTCTAAAATTATTTGCTAAACTAAAAACACCCTTACGGTTGAGATGTAAACCACCGTTGTTTAGGCAGTCCTCTGGAATGTTATCATGCGAGATGAAGTCCAAACCTCTTTGCCTACAAACAGATTCTACAGCTCGATTTATCTGATCGATAGATCCATTTAAAGATCTATCGTCATTTCTGTGGATAATTGATGAAAGTACTATCTTGGCATTGGGTTGTTCATTTCTGATGGTGTCCACCAATTCGGAAATTTTCACTTTGACACGCTTCGGGTTGTCATCCTTCACATTGTTTGTGCCGACATGTACTATAACTTTATCTGGCCTTCGCCTCAGGAGAGGTTTGACAAAGTCATTCATGTCTTCGACCTTTGCTCCAGCAAAGGAATGTGACTGAACGTGGTGTTTCTTGGATAGCTTGTGCGGTTTGATGAACTTTGTCATTGAATCCCCAACAATTATAACTTTCTCTAGATAGATAGATAGATAGATAGATAGATAGATAGATAGATAGATAGATAGATAGATAGATAGATAGATAGATAGATAGATAGATAGATAGATACCTTCTACCGTGCTTCCTCCGTTTATTGAGGACAAATATCGCTGAGATGTTTTAATTTCACTGGCAGTTTTCCTTTCTTTTCGTGGTTTTGCTCTTAAATGTAAGCTTATGAAAATTTAAATTTCTTCCTGACCAATTAATTCGTTCGTAATTTGCCGATGTAACTTCATTTCTTTTCCTTAAAATAGCAATATAATTAACTCTCTGAATGTTAGTCGTCACTCATCGTCTTGTATCACAACGATTTTCAATGTAAATAAATCGAATGTCGCGTAGCTTTGGATACCTTTCGTGTCCTTTCCTAACTTGCATAATCCATAATCGGCCCGTGGGCATTACGGGAGACTAACATTAAAAAAGAAGGAAAATATTGAGACTGCTGCCCTTGCTAATCAGTCCAATATAGACCTTAAATTGCCGGAGATGTGGATACTGCTGACCTTGCTAATCAGTCCCATAATTCCCGAGCAAGCCTTATGAGTAGAACATAATTGGAGTGAAATGGTGTATTAACCTTAACACTGCTAATCAATGTGAAATAAACCTTTACAGAAAGAATTTTAAACAATAGGAGAAAAGGTAACAACTCAGTAAAACCAAGAAACCCAACAAATATGAAAACTGCTGCCCTTGCTAATCAGTTTCATATTTCCTGAGTAAAAGACACCACAAGCTGTAAGTCTTACAACAAAAAATATTTCTAGGTGGATACCGAAGGAATGCGAATATATCTATGAAAGGCATTGGACCGCCACCTGCCCAAAACCCTTATCCTGGCATCAGAAAGACCCCGATCTGCAGTATGAGAAGCAGCTCCAATCCTAAAGCTTTGCCTCTTGTAACGTGCTAGGTTAACCCCGCAGAGTTAGATAATCTAACATCAACTGAACAGGGCAAAAGACGGGAGCACGGGTGATAACAATAGAAAAAGGGGGTTGGTTGTAACTGTGCTTAAAATCCTAAAATGTAAGCTTCAATGAAACTATACTATTGCAGTTGTTCACCAGCTTTACTACTTGATGAATTTGCTAAGGTTGAGGACTATGCCTATTGGTGGATGTCATTTCACCAACTGTAAGAAAGGCATAGAAAGCAATCGAGCACATGGTTTGAAATTGACAGATTTGATACTTCGAAGATGAAAATCTGGAAGCAGCTGCGATGATTTTATGTAAAATTGGCAGAGTAATTGGGAGCCGACTATCCAGGCGGGCTCCAAGTTTACCATACCCTTTGAGCATTTGGATATTGCATAAAGAATGCTCGAGAAGGGTCTGGAAATCCAGACAGCTTATGGGAATAGCCCAAGGCAGATACATAAGTTGAAACAGTTGATGGAGCATAATGGTTTTCAAGCAAATGGGCAATAAAAAGTGCTAAATCAGGAGGAGGGATGTGCCACAGATACCCCATGAAAAGCTGAATGTAGAAACTGATTATATCGCTTCCAAGCCCTTTTGTAAGTAGGATAAGGGATGGTGGCTGGAGGCTTGATTTCAAAAGGGAATCTCTGTTGGGCATTGATCCATGTGAGCTGGAGCCAAACGTCTGAAAGTCAGTACCTGTAAGCGAGACAGAGAGTCCGCTAAATGGTTGTAGATTCCGGGGATGTGTTTTGCCTTCAAAACAATGTTATGTACAAATAGAAACCAGCTTCCGAACAAAACGCATTAATGGTTTGTCTTTGCAGGATTGTTTGTTGATAACATGAACGAGTGCCTCATTCTCGGTAAAAAAAAATACATTGATTGCTCATTTCATGTCCCCACAGGTACAAACTTAGAACAATTGGATAGAACTCTACTCTAAGATGGCAGTATTACAGTAAGCCCAATCTGAGGGCCATTTCCCATAGCACCATCTACTGCCAAAAATTGCGCCAAAACCAAGTGCACCTGAGGCATCTGGGTGAAGACTCCAACTTGGGAGAATATTGCCACGCATCATCAATGAAAAAGGACCTGTCATTGAATTGAGTCAGGAACGACAGCCAAACTGTCAGGTCTTCTTTGACCTCTTTTTTTAAGCCGAATAAGATGATGAGGTGACCTAATCCCTGCTGTAAGGTCGATCAGCCTTCTTAAAAATGCTCTACCTGGCTTGGTAACTAAGCAGGCAAAATTCAATAGGCCCCTCAAAGACTGGACCTCCTTCAGAGATACCCTTTTACGTTTCCGAATTTCAGAGATCAACTGAGATCAATATTCAATCCATTCAACTGCAGAACTGAAAGTTTCAAAAGTGAGACAAGAGCTACAACATCCCATAGGCATACACCGGTCATAATAATACAACCCCCGCCACTGCATCCCAAGCAAATTGTAATCGTCTGGACTAATTGGTATGATCCTAAAGGCATTTTTAATGTCAGGTTTTGCCAAAAAGCATCCCGGGCCTGACAGCTTGATAAATTTTATTGCGTCGTCAACAGTAGCATAGCAAACTCTGGTATGCTCAGATTCAATATCGTCATTGACTGAGGACCCTTTGAATAAGACAGGTGGTGTATCAAACGAAACACATCTGGAGTCTTTTTTAGGAACGACCCTTAAGGAGGAAATGCGGAATGGATGAAGTGGCGGAAATCGAAAAGGACCGGCCAACCTATGGGAATCAAGCTTCTTCCTAATTTTATCATCTACAGCCGTGGGATGTAGAAAAGCAGAAATAAGGTTTTTCGATGTAGAAGACACTCGTTAGACCTCCGGTCTAATGTCCGAAATATTGTTCGTTCCGACCTCCAGAATAACTACATCCGGAGCAAGACACCTAACCACGTGGAAGTCATAGCGCCGGAGCTTCTCAATGGTTCGACCGCCAACACCAAACAAATGCACCGTAGCAGCAGTGCCCTCAAGGTAAAAAACTGCTATCTGCACGAGTGTCAAAAGTAGTTTTCAAGTCAGATTGCAGTCGTTTCACGAATGAATGGCCCAAAATAAGGACTTTGGGCACAGCGCTCGCCATGACAAACAGCGTGGAATTGAACTCGCGAAAGAGTTATACGCTCCTAACAGGAAAATAACAAATACAACAAAACGAAACAACCGGGTTGGAAAGACTAAAGAATACATAAACGGGTGCAGAAATGAAAAAGGCTTGCCTTACGCTCGCAGAGTTCAAATGTGTCTTCACTCGAAAGCAGTTTGCCTAGAGGGTGCAGCAATGTATTCTCATCCACTTCCACCCTTACCCTGCGTCACACAATATCGCGTGACTGTAACAAGCAATGAGATCAGAGGAATAAAACATAAAAATTCTATTCGCAGGCATATATTTCAATTACAATAATGACTGACTCGTAAACAAAAAGTAAAGAAGAAAGGCAGTGACACTCCGGTCGTTTTAAATTACAATGCTGGAATAAACAAATTACAATATTTAGAGAGAGGTGTCACATCAGCCTGAGCTGGTTTTGGTGCGAGTCCTCTATCTGGTCCAAAAAGATTTTAGGAGTATTGGTCATTCAGGCAATTCAGAAGCAAGGTTAACTGCAGTACATGTGTATTCCTTAATCCAATGACCAACGAGTCACAAAAATATGCCCGTATTATCAAAGGGGTGGCCATTAAAGAGGTTCTTTGACTAAGAATATTACTGAAGACAAGTCTCTTGCTGAAGAGCTTTTGTTTGGGCCAGAATAATGTGGCTGTAATAACGGGTTCTACTCTACCCAGAGAAAACCCTCAGAACAAGGCGAAAGCTAACAACAAAATTAACCTGCATGCGACACTTGGCAAATAACAATAAATCACTTTTACTTAAGTTTCAGAATCTTTAGCACTCCTGTACTAATCGAGGGCACTGAAATGAGCAAAAAAATATTGTAAATTGAATCCATGGCTACTCTTTAAAATTAGACTTTTGATCACGATTTAAACAAATGATTTTACGCAAGAAGCAAAATATTATTTCAGCTGATAACAATTTTAAAAGCTCTGTATAATAACTGCTTTAGAGATCAGGATAATATTACAGTAAAGTTCCACAGGCGTTGAAGCGTTGGCTGGAAACAGTTCTGTTTCCAAGAACATTAACTAAAAGCATACAATTTAGGAAGGCAAGAGCTGTAAAAAAAATATACATAGTGATGGTGAAGAAATGGCGATCATGATATATTACGGTATGTATCCATTTTTTTCGTGAAACGCTTTCAAACGGTTTCTGGGGTTAATAAGCCAGCAACCATTAGAATACAGTCAGAGTTTGTCACATCAAGTGTACTTTATTTCCATTCTCCTAATTTAAAATCGCTCTCTTTTTAGTTTACAATAATGAACTAGCCGCAAACCCAACATTCTTCCAAATTTCAGATCTTTTTTAAAACTTTTGTTGGTGTTAGATAACGTCCATTTTAGATCAAAAATAGGAACAAGAAAGGAGTGTCACCAGACAATTATTTATATTCCAATCTAAGGTTCTGATCCTCTTGAATAACGATTTGGCCGGCGGCCATTTATAAAATCAAGAAGTACACAGTTACGAGGCGTGCGCAAAAGCTTGTAGCTTTTACTAGTTTCTACTCAGTTACGGTGAAGTTAAGACAGGATTTTTGATGGAGAAACTCAATATATTGGTTTTAAACTATTAATTTCTTCTCTTTTCTGACGCACACTACATAATGGTTAAATCACCATATCCAAAGCTACTCCATAAAATTAAACTTTTGATCACCAATTAAAAAGATGATTTTGCGCAAGAAGCAAAATATTATTTCAGCTGATAACAATATAAAAAATATTCAGTATAATAACTACATCATGGCAATAAAGTTCCACAGGCATTGACTCGTTGGCTGGAAACTAGTTCTGTTGCCAAGAACGTTAACTCAATGCATACAGTAGTTTATAGAGGGAATGGTTATGAAAGCCGACAAAGTTCTTTGTCGATTGTTTAATTTTTGTTCACGTTTTTGGCCTTGACCTTGTACAAAACACTATTGTTGTTAATCATGTACACAGTGTCTGAGCGCAAAACAAACATTGTGCACAGCCGTAGGCCTTCCCAGCCAACATAAATCTTGTCGTCTTTGTTTGATCCTTTGATGTGTTCCGGCCTTCATAGCAATTCCTATCTATTGACTAAATTCATAGTTGCAAAACATCCTGTCATGTCCACTTGAAAGACATGACAAGGTTTTCGTGGATCACGACTTCTTAAGACAGGTTTTGAAGGAGAAATAGCGTTTCCATCGACATTATATCGAGTAAATCAAGAATTAAAAAAGGTCGACGCGTGGAACACGCATGTCCGTATTTAAAGATAGCGGCAAAACCCTGGATCACTTCGACTTTTTAACAAAGAGAAACGTCAAACCAGGCTGATGTCTAATTCAATATCTTACGCATTTGATCTGAAATTCTAATATTAATGGCCGGGATGGGGAGAAACGAAAGGGACTCTCGAAATAGCCACTTAACATAAGTTTCTTCAGATACAGATAACTTCCATTTAATTTTTGTATTCTTTGTTGCTTGCAAGAGGCCGCTTTTTAAGGTGTTTCTTTTATCACTATGGCGCACAAACGGATTGCAAGGACGCAACACAATTCTCCGGCCGATTATGACCTAACCTCCCAAAGACCGTTTTAATTGCAGGAAAAGGGTAAAAGCGCTATTTGTCACTTTTTGACGTATTGTTCATTACGTTATTCCTGAAAATACAGTTAGAAGAATGTGTGTCGGTTTTTTCAACTCTAGACCTCGACATTGTTTTAATTTTCTTTACTATCAAATAAATTTAAATTAATGAGGCACGAGAGCCTACGGCTTTTATGGTTTCTGATCTTTAATAAGCTAATCAAACAAGTTCAGGACCACTCGATAAATTACCAAGCACCATATGTTAGATTCATTTTAGTTTAGTGCCTAACCATCAGAGAGGAAAAGAAGTGCAGCATTAGTAGTTTGAAATCACTCTTCAATTTAGGAAGGTAAGAACTGTAATAAGAATTATATATTGTGATGGTGAAGAAATTGTTTCGATCATAATGTATTACGGTATGTATCCATTTTCGTTGGTGAGACTCTTTCAAACGGTTTCTCATGTAATTAAGCCAGCAACCACTAGAATACAGTCCGAGTTTACCACGTCAAGTATACCATATTTCCTTTCTCTGAAATTAAGATTGCTCTCTCTTTAGTTTAGCGGTAATAATGAACAAGTCGCAAACCCAACATTCTTCCAACATTCACATCATTTTTCGAAACTTTTGTCGCTGTTAGATAATGTCCATTTTAAATTAAATCACAAAAGGAGCAAGAAAGGGAGTGTCACCACTCTCGTTTTGAACTGATACAAAGTTCAGAAAATCACAGTGTATAGCATTACTTTAAGTTAACCGCGCAACTTAGCCGCTGTAAATAAGCCACAGACAAGAAATTGTGTTGAACTCCACGCTTGTGGGACTATATGGAATAACAATCTGCCAGCGATGTATTAATTCAGGAACAATTAATATCCCAGAAAGACATCTGCAAATTGCTCAAAGTCGTTTAGTAAAAAAATACAAAATAACACAGTCTAGGCGTGAGACTTCTTAGCTGCACAATTGTTTTCGAAAGTAGAGTAGAAGGAAGCATTTAAATTGCACGCAAAATTTTAAAGCCCTTGGGTTAAAAACGTGTTATCTCAACAGTTTCGTTTTCATGCAAGTCAACTCATTTTACTCTATAAAAAGTTGTGTTCAAGGACTAGTATCGAAAAAGAGGCACAAGGTACTTCTATTTGCCTCTATTTGCCCTATTTGTCAATCAAATTTAACAGAGCATGGAGCAATTATTCCTGAAATTACAATTAGGCGTGATCACGTTTCCTGTTTAGTTAAAACTTTCATCAAAATACATTTCGCACGAATGGGTGTACGGGTTCAGTTTACATTCCAAGGAATCAATGTTGTTTCTATGTTTACGATCTTTGGTTTACTTACCGAACAAATTAAAGTTAATTAAGACGGCTTACGTCTGCCTTTTATGCTTTCTGTTCTTTACACGCCACTCAAACAAGCTTTTGTGAGCACACCGATCAGTTAATGATTCATTGAGCGCCCCACGCCACCCCCGATATATTTTACTGACTGGTCTTCGAAGGAGAGAAACAAAGCATGGCAGTTCGACAGACTAAAATGTTTCTTGAATTTTGGAAGGTAAGAGTTTATGGAAGCCAGTCATAGCGTATTATGGAGGTTTCTGTTGTACGTCTGCCAACAAACAATCTGGCAAGTGGAGTATCATTCCTCAATTCTCTGAATTTAAGATCCTCGAATGACTTTATTATTTCGTCTTTTCAATCACTTCCGTATCCAGCTAAAAATCTATCAAAAAAGCCGTGGTCAAATTATTATGCTCGCTTAAGGTGATGGTTGTTGTTGTTGTTTTTTTGTTTTTTTTGGATTTTTCAAACTGGAAAGGATTTTCTCTTGTTAGTCCGGTAACAATTTCAAACCTGAATTTTTCTGACAATCAGGTCGATAGTTTTTAAAGCTTTTACTGTTGTTGTTCGATAATGTCAAACTCGTAAAGGTGAGGTTACAAGAAAAGATAGTGTCCCTATGCTCTTTTTGATCTGACATAAAGTATTTTTTTTCAGTTTACAGTGCTTTTCTTTGTGAGTTAACAGGGACATGTATAAAACTTAATAACTTATCATGTGTCCGTTTCGTTCGTTAATTAAGGGAGAAGGCCACTCCAAAAAATACATCTTTTTGTCAATGCTAATAAAAACCTTGCACTTAGTTTAGCCACTCACTCACTCAAGTTTCAGCCTCTAAACTCGTTTCCAAAGCAGTCCAAAGTTCGAACCTTGTTGCCGCCATTTTGAGTACTACTCAGCAGCCAGGCCGCGTTTTCGTGACATCATTATTTTCGATAGATTTTGTCCAAATGGCTTCCGAAGAGCCTTTTAACTACCACTCTGAGTTATGGCCGCTCATGAGCCATATAATATTATTTTGAGCCAAACATGTCCAAACTCAGAAAACAGTGAAATGGATAATCGCCAAGTCAGTTGCAGGTTTTTCTCCTTCCCACCAATTTCGAGCCGGACGGATTGACTTCACATAAACACAGCATGGCGGCTTCCGAAGTCTCTTCTTTCGGTAAGAATTTCTTCAGGATAGCGGGAACTTTGATCAGGGGCTGAATTCGCAGAAAGCTAAATATTTCCTTGCTATTGGTAAAGACAAAAAAGTAAGCTTTTC
>CM042748.1:33036656-33054156 GCA_022496165.2 Catalaphyllia jardinei | reverse complement strand
CATCAAGTACTTCACCTGTGTATGTTTTCAATGTTACTTGTGAGGGAGTTAGAGGATCATCTGCAAACTTCTCAGGATATTCACTTTTATTCATTATCGAGAAATCTGCAGCTGTATCCAACTCCGCCATACATGGTTTACCATTGATTTTCATTTCCACAGTGTACCTGTTGCAATTAGGCCTATTTTGGTCAAGCGAATACATAGTCCAGTCCCTAAACTCTCCTTTCTTCCCGCCCATATCCATGGGCTGAACCCGGACGGGCAAAACAAGAGTCGAGGATAACTTGCATGCGCATGCTCAGAACGAACCAATCAAAAATTGCTAGGTCCCAATGACGCCGCTCGCGTCAACGTGTCGCGCAATGCCTTTTTCAGCTCGCGCTCTCAAAGAAAACATTTTCTTTGACGTTGATATTGTCGTAAAAAACATAAGAACGTAAAAATCGAAATATGGTTTATCGTGGTCTGTACTCTTATCGAAAACGAGTACGCGTCATTGCTCTTTTCCCAAACATTTCTTTCGTATTGTTTCTATATATTGAGCGATTTTGAAAGAGTTTTTGCAAGGAAAGTCTGACGCGTACAAGTAGCTCATTTGCATAATGCAGCGCGTCAATTTTCAAGTTCAATTGTCAACAAATCTTGGCAAAGATTTCTTTCGCTATCTTTGATATTGTGATAAAAAAAACAAATTAAATGTGGTTTAGCGTGGCACTGGTGCATGAAATTCCATTGATTTGGGATTAATTAACATTTTTTTAATCAATCTGAATGCAGAAATTGTTGTTTGTATATTATCATTCAGAAAATCGCGCCACAATTCAAATCTGGAAAATACTTCCAAATATGGTTTTTTCCCCGATTTTTTTTTTTTTTTTTTTGGGGGGGGGGGCGGAAATGGCGGCGTTCTGAGCATGCGCATGCAAGTTATCCTGGACTCTTCTTTTGCTCGCCCGGGTTCAGCCCCTTAATGGGGCGGGAAGAAAGGAGAGTTCAGGGACTGGACTAGCGAATACAGAGAATAAATTCCTAATTCATCATCATTCTCACACTCATAATTGCCAGATTCTGAAACTTGTACCTTATGAACTCTACCTTTCTTTCTGTCATCCTTGCTGTGGCAAACAGAAGCTAAATGCCCAACTTTGGAGCACTTGTAGCATCTTGTTGACTTAATTACACGACTGACCTGAATGACTACCCCCACACCTAGGACACGATAATTGTTAACGCACCCTTTGCTCGTGAATTATCGGGATTTTCTTGCACTGGTTCACTGACAATGTATTGAAATTTCTTGTTCGTTGTTAGTGAACTCGTGCAGGTAAATCCCGATAATTCACTCTCTGAGTGCATTAACCCGTAATAGAACATAATACAGTTGTGAGTAAATTCTCTATATTTAACGACCAAACCCAAGTTCATTTATTTTTCTGGTAATCACAACTAGACTTCTTCATGGAGCTACTTAGCCTAAATTGCCAATAACTACCCCAAAGTACAACAACCTATGTTGACAGACTTTAAAAATGTAGGTTCTTATATGCGGGTTTTTACTCAGTTTAAACGGGATTCAAACGTATGACCTCTGGACTGCCGGTGAAGTGCTTTTTATACCAACACGCCGGTATAACAACATTTGCGTTGAACGAGACAAGCTAAATCTGTTGTTGAGTTGATGTACGTTCTTGTTTGCCTAGCTAGTCCCAGGGTCTGAGCCCCCGGGGTTTCGGACCCAAGTAGAAGTTAAATTTTACGTTTTCAGATGGCTTAAACGCAGTAAAGAAAAAATGATATCTTATTTTCGTTTTTCGATTTTCATATCATGCCTTTATGTTGTAGTGTAGATTCCATATACACTTACACTGAATGGTACTCATTTAACAGAAGCTACGTAAGTATACAAATCTTTTATCACCCGGAGGCTTAAGTCTCAAAACAGTGTTGGTTTTCTTTCCAGTTTCCAGTTGTATGCCCGATCTTGGTTTGGTTGTAGATACAACGAAGAGTCTTGGACACGAGAACATACCCGTCTTGAAGGAAGCGCTTTCTCTTCTTCTTCAGGAGTTTGATATCTCAGCGGATAAAACGCATGTGTCTTTGGAAACATTCAGCAAGAAGGCCCAAGTTCACAACAAATTTAAAGACCCTACCTATTGGTCCAATGATGCCATTGTTCATCTCGTACAAACCATCATAAGCAAGCTGAAATCGCCAACCCGCCTGGACTATGCACTAAAGGAGGCAAATAGCACAATGTTCACCGAGGCGAATGGGGACAGGCCTGGAGAACGGAATGTCTTGGTAGTGTTCACGGACGGCCGTACACACGATTCAACTGATTTTACAAAATTTACAGCCTATATCAAGGATTTGAAGGTAAATACATACATACATACATAATCTTTATTTATCGTGGGTAAAACACTTAGCTAAAGCTTCTTTGCAGGTTTTCCACAAACTAATATTTAAAAAGCTAGATAGAAATATGTACATAAAAATGTAAGAATATAAATAAAATACCTAGTATCTAACTATCATTCTGAGACCTGGTACGTTTTCTCGACAATTCAAAACTCATTAATAATTCATGAGCCCAACAGCCAATCAAAACACTGAGAAAGCATCACATGCATGAGCTTTATATCCGATAAAACACTCCTCGTTAGTATTCTTTATATAAAGAATACTGATAAGGCAAAGCTTGTTTTTCTTGTATGCTAATATTTTCCCCTCACAATTTGAACCTTTGTTCGGACTCCCAAGACACCCACTTTTTCAGGATGTTTTTGAAGCCGTTCAAAAAACGCAGTACGTGTTTTATCGGGTCTAAAACCATTCGGCTGCGCCTCGTGGTTTTAAACCCGATAAAACACTCATGCTCGTTGTTTAAACATTACATAAGACATGATATGAATCAAATGCCTAAACGGAAAAAAGTTGAGGTTTTGGAATCGAAGGCTTAAGTTGTTTTTATCTAAAATAATGAATGATTAAGGAAGATTGAGGCCCCGTTCACACGTATCCGGATATTTTTGAATCAGCAACTTTTCCTTTCCTGTAGGTTCTTTAATATCATGGCCAAGGTAGTAAAAAAGAAATACAGCTAGCATGCTGATCTCGTAAACCGTTTGATAAGGGTGCGTAAGAATGCAAATCAGAGTTAGTTTTTCCCAGAAAAACACTGCGTCGTGTCGTATTAGCACACGAGTTTTCGGGAAAAAAACGAGTGCACAAATACTGTCCAAAGCACTTTTCATGCTGTAATTTGTTTAGTTTATAAATACTGAGATTTTCACCCTCAACCAAATTTCACCCTTCATTCGTCAGAACAAATGTCAAATTAAGCTCATGCTTTTAATCCGTGCATGCTCTTTGTCGAATCTTCAAAAACCTAGTGAAAATTTTGTGCAGAATTTTTACCTCGTCATCAGTCAACGCTTTGACTGCACTTGAATTGTTTTCCTTGCCTTGACCTTTATATGTCGCTTGCTTCAAGCTTCCAGACATTTCATTGCTTGGTAGAACTTTTTGTCGACGATAATGCCTACGGCATATTTGCATTCTTTGATGTTACAGTATACTTTCATGGGTGTCTCGCGTACAGGCGATGTAGCGCGTCCGGTTTAAACTGTAGATATCTAAACCCCTATATCAAATTAAAGCTTATAGGACTGGCTATCAGACTATACCAAAAATTTTGAAGTAAAACGAATTATCGAATTTTTCACGACTTCTAAATGCGAGCGCCCGAATCGCCTTTTGAACGTTACATGTCAAAGCGAATTTCGTTTTTGCTTATTTAATGTGTTTCTCAGGTTCCGGGGCTAAAGCGCTAAAAAACCGTGTCTGCGATTTGCCATATTCAGTTTCAGTGAAAAATTAGAGAACATTTTTGAAATAGGATTTAAAAAATATGGAGCGATCGTCGAAAAATCACTCTGAAAAAAATTCGCAGATATGTTTTTATTTTTTATATGTTAAACTAGCTACTGTCCAAATTTGACAGCAGTCGAACAATTTCCCTTTGACTTGTAGCCCTTTAAAGTGGTCACCCTTCTGGTGGAAAACGTGGTCCCTGCGACTAGAATTTCGATGAATAATACCAGTACTCACTAGGGGACTGGTCCCCGAAGCAAGTCCCTGCGACTAGTCCCCTAGTGAGTGCCGACTTCTCTTCATGTTTTCTTGCCACTTTCGTCTGTTTTGAAGAATTCGCCAAGTAAGTAAGCCTCAACGTCTCGTCGGGTTTTTTCCTCGAGCCTTTTTGTTCGGCTGTTCCTGGATATGCGAGAAAACTGGAGTAAACTTATGAAAACCGTACAAACGTCCGTGAATGAAGATTGAATAGGCGCCATCAACAACTTGGGCGCGTTGCGAACTGACTCACAGCTGATTTCTGATTGAATGAACGCTTTCCCCACGTGTGAGAAAGTCGTTTTGTAATTGTGATTGGATGAAGAAATTTCGTTTGAGTTTTTCATGCGATCGATTCTAAACCTCGATTAGAAACAGTTGTTTTTTCCTGTTTTTATAGCTGGTTTTCATTGGGTTTGTGTTTTTCAGAGTAAAGGTGTTCGTTTGGTCGTTATTGCAATCGGTCCTGATTCAAGAAGGCAAGAACCTCAGAAAGTATTGAAAGAGATTGGAGGAGAAAATGTTTTCTATATTGCTGACTACAAGAGCCTCCGTGATGCAGTGAAAGACGTCGTTGACTTGATCTGCCGTATGTATTTGACGACTATTTTTATATACAGTATATCAGCCTTAAACGTTCCTGTGGCATGCTTATAGTAAATGATGAAGATTTCGTAAAGAGTAACTCAAAACAATGAACATAACTATTTCTCTTTATTGTTACTAAATAAGTGTTTGTAGATTACTTAACCTAAGAAAAGGCTAGCCTTACAGTGCATGCTACAACCCTGGCCCGTGCATGTTGTTGCGGACAAATCACTACCCAGCGGATAGCGTGGTTTGTTTTGTCAACACTCATTCACCGGATAGCGATTTATCCGGTGGATAGAGCGAGCGAAGATCGAGTCCGAGGGCGGAGGGATCCGACGGTTGGAGTCTGGTGAAGAGGCTCTAGGATCACTGTCTTGCCGCTGGCTCGAGTTTACTGGTCGGTTATCCAAAAAGTAAATTAACAATTGGGGGTTTTCACATGACGTCACTAAAATTCAAAGCGTAGAAAACTATTGATCTCCTGAAATTTACTTTCATGATGTATAGCAGCAGCTGATAACTATAGTTCAAAAACAAATTTTCGCTCCGAATGGCTCCTTGGTTTTTTGATAGACTACCCTTGAATTTCGAAGCTTTTGCGTGACGCGGAATTTAAATTTACATGACGACCGAGAGAGCTGTCATGTTGGTTAAAAAAGTGACTTGCTTCGGCGAATTTGACTATCTGAATTAGAAAAAAATATTATTTTAACGTTCCTGAGTTACTCGAGGAATAAATTCACGCTTTTGTAGCAAAACACTCAGTGACAGATGTTTCTATTGGTTTCTGGCCGCCATGTTGGTGCCCATCTGGATGGCCTCCAGCACTTGCGTCTCCATACACATTTCTACAAATTTGGGTAAAAAAATTCTCCGCATGTCTTGCTTAAGAAAATGTGCTGTGGCCTGAATCTAGGCCCGAGGATTTGCATATATACCTTGTTTCTTTTCCCAGATTCTGGACTTTATTTGTTTCGATCAATTTCTCTTGAATGGCGTGACACTGAAAACAATACCCTCCATTTGGAGCAAAAATATGCTAGGATATATATTTGTCCGCGGTCATTATCTGTTCCAAGAAGCTACGCTCTCGGAAAACTGCTCTCTTCTCGGAACAAATAATGTCCGCAAATATCCAAGCATATTTTCGCGCCAAATGGATGCTATTGTTTATATATTTTCGGGCCAAATAATGTTTAGCACTAAGCGCAGATTTGAAAATTGGACAGTATTTAACGTCACGTTGCAGGTGACGTCATCATTTTCTAAAATCCAAAACTAAAGAGCCACCATAGTTATCATCTTCATCAGGCATGAGAAGGGGTAAATTTACATCTGTGAACAACTTTTCAGCTCAATAACATGCTTCATCTGAAAAACAGGCACATTTCAAATTTCAGAGTTACGATGGTGCGTGACAAAAAGCTACGAACGTGCTTGCGAAAAATATTTACTTATCTCAGGATTTTTATCTTTTTTAGAAGTTAAAGTATTAGGAAAAGTACTTATTTAAATATTTGTTTCATCATTTCAGATAATTAGGGGTCTAAATAGCCGAAGTAAGTTCCAGACGTTTATACTATTTTCCGGCCGGCATGTTGGTGTCCCTTGGAGGTACATCAACATGACGGCTCCATACTGGGCTCTGTAAATTTGCGCAAAATATTGCGACAAAAATTTGAACATTGGGAGAGCAAACAGACCTAAAATTTGGAGAAGTGTCTAAATAATTGAACTCCTATGACATAATAATATACTAAAACAGTGACATAACATACCCCACAAAAAATTTGTTTGGATGATTTCTTCAGTTGTCACAGATGCAAACGTACAAAGGATATTCGGAGTTTGACTAGCCAATCAGAGCGCCCCTTCAACGCTATCCACTGTTTTAGTATATACTAATCTCAGATGTTCCCCAGTTTTTATATACGGTCACGCAACGTGTTTAGACTTATCACACACGAGCAAAAATATTTGATGAATTATAAAATGTGATACACTGGCATCCCGTTCAAGACTTCCACCTGCTTTATGCCAAAAAAAAACAGATATCCAAATAAACTCCCACCACCTTCGGCCCCAACCACATTTATCTGGATATTTTTCAATCCGCAACTGGCTTTTTTGGATTCAAAAATTTTCCCGCCCACACGTAGCGTATTCAGATCGAATTCGCCTGTCAATACGCATCCGATTGTATCCGGATTCACTCTAGTACCCAGGACTCTTCTGCAATAAAATGTGTTCAGAGCATGCGCCATAAAGCGCGCGATAGTGGAGGCAAATGTGCTCTGTTATTGCTGTTGTGCTGCTATATTAGTTTATTGTTTGGTAAGAGACTGGACACGAATTTGCTAGGTCATCGGATTGGAAATATCCGCATTCATCCTTCCACACGTGATCGGATTCGTTGAAAATTTAATTTTTCCACTTTGAAGAGTGGATTTACAAAAAAACGGATTCGCTGTCGAATTTGCCGGATGCGTGTAGACGGAAGCCGTATCAGGAAAGAAAAAGTTGCGGATTAAGAAATATTCGGATACGTGCGGAGGGGGCCTTATTCTTGCCTTGCACTGTCACGAAATCCTTACCCAATAAAAAAATTATTCGAAAAGCGCTCACTGGATAAAGTCAAGAAATTGTGATGCTATAGGAGACTGATAAAGAAGTCACTTCTCCAAGTTTAAAGTTAGTGCGTTTTACCAAACTTCAGATATTCATCGAAATATTTTCCACAAGTTTTGCGTACCTCAGTAGGAACTAACATAGCGGCCGAAAAATAGTGTAAACACCTGGAACATACTTTGGCTATCTAGACGACTATCTATATAAAACAAAGGAGAATTTACATAAGCACTTTTCCTAATACTTTAACTTCTGAAAAGGCTAAAAATCACGAGATAGGCAAATGCGTTTTCAGCTAAATGTAACGCACCGCCATAACTCTGAAATTCAAAATGCGCTGGTTTCCAGACGAAACAAGCTAATAAGCTGAAATGTTGTACACAGATATAAATTTAATTCCCCTTATGCCTGATGAGAATAAAAACTTTGGTTTAATTAGTTATGGGTTTAAGAACATGATGTCGTTACATGCAAGCCACAGAATAGGTCAGAATTCTGAAATACAATGTATGGGCCACCAAGACGGCACGCGCGCGAGTTTTAAGGACATTAGGGATTTTACGCATTTACGACGGCGACGGCGAGGACGACGCCCAGTAAAAAATAGCGACGTTCTCCAAACAACTCAGAATTTGGTCATTTCACGTTGCTGTTTTGCAGAGGACGGCAAAGAAATGTACCAAGAATTATAACCCACGTGCACAGCTATTGTTTTGCTCTTCAAACCTTTCTCGTTGCCTTTGCCGTCGTATTTTGGTAAGGTCCCTAGTGTAGGGGGTGGGACGACCGGGGTTGATCTGATAGCTAAAAATTGTTTAAAAATTTACCTGTTAGCTCAGAAATGACGCTTTTTTGACTGACAGCTGGAGAGATCTGCGAAAATTCACTAATGGCTGAGAAATGAATTGAAGTTTTTACTAAAAAGTTGAGATTCCAGCACTCCATCCAGACCTTTATTGTACAATAGACTCAGTAAACCAATCGCGTTTGCAAGTTGAAAAAGTTGAAAAATATGTTTTTGATCTGGCCGCAATTTCTGTTAAACGTTGGGGAAGGTGATCGAAAAAACGCAATTAATCTCTTAACATTGTCCTGTGGGCCCGCCGAGAGTAAATGAGTTATAGAGGGCTTGCTGTTTCTTAAAAGGTAACGCACCAGCATTAGTCAAAAGTCCCATTTAATCTGATTTAACAATTCTTCTCCTCAGCGCCAAACCCTTGTGAGGACTTTCCAACTGATGTGGCATTTTTGGTGGACAGAACGAAAAGTGTTGGTATCAGCAACTTTAGAATGCTCAAAGGATTTCTCCTTCAGCTCAGTGACGCAATGCCAATCGGTCCAGACGCTACCCATGTTGGGTATATTCTGTTCGCGAAGAAAGCGAAATTGTTAAACACTTTTGCAAACACTGAATACTACAGTCGTGAGAACGTGCACAGCCTTATAACAAGTATACCTGATGACTTGCTCGGCTCGACATTCATTGACAGAGCTCTGATCAAAGCTAATGGCTCACTCTTCACTCCGAAGGGAGGCGACAGGCCGAGGGCTCCAAACGTATTGATACTGATGACGGATGGAAGAACAAATGATGCTTCTATACCTTTCTCAGAGATAGTTCCTTCTCTTAGGGTATGACACGGAGATCATGCGGTGATACGCGTAAAATAATTCATGGCGTCAATTTTATTTAGCTGAATTTTGAGAATCACCTTTTGAGTTGATAGCAGTATTTACCCTGATCTTGTTTATTTTATATCGGTTTTCCTGTTTTTCTCTTTTTTAATGATCGCAGAAATACCTCCAAGACAACACTTTAGATTGAATAGAACCGGGAAGAACACAGAGCAGTTGTAATACCTGCTCTAAAAAAAAACATATCATGGACTCTTTGAGAGACTTCGAAAGTTCTAGATCCCAATCCGCAACCAAAATTTCTAATTTCTGTAAATTAAGTACCTTGGAATTCATCGAAGCTTATTGAAAGTTTTCATCAGGTGTATGAGGACAAAAATGATCATTTACCTATCCGTCCTTTTGTTTTGTTTGCTTTGGTGGCAGATTAGGCAATTTTCAAGCATTGGCTTGTGTTTTAAAGAGACGTAGTCGAGCCAAAATCCCCCAGCGTGACCAAATCAAAATGATTAGCCGCCGCAGTAAGCTAAAAAAGGGACGATCAGGTAGTTTCTTTAACCAAAGTCTGCAAACAATATCGCAATATCAGGCTCCTGACTGAGTAGGAACAGTACTGGTTACGTGATGTAGTCAAACGTTTATAAAGCAAACACAGTTAACAACTTGCTTATTATTTGACTTCCAGGACGACCAGCACGTTAGAATGGTTGCCTTGGGTGTTGGGAAGTACATGGAGTTTATAGATCAACTGCGTGAAATTGCAGGAGATAATGTGTACACCGCCGACAACTTTGACGAGATGTCGGATTTGTTCGATGAGATACTGGTGGAAACCTGCAGTAAGTATAGCCTGAGGGAAATCGTGCACTTAGCTCATTTCATTACAACGCGCAAGTCTGAGACTCGAATAGATACATTATATATAAAAACGATAATGCAAGACCTTACTTTGGGCCTTGCCCACACGAGCCACAAGAGGTCTGGAAACAAGAGCTGCAAAGAGATCCGTTAAGTACATTGATTGGCTTATACTCGACTTATACTCGGGTTCTTTGGAGACACACGTCTTTACAATGGCTTTTTAAAGATCAGGTCAGTGTCTCAATCAACAAGAACACGGATTGAGTGCGCGAGTTATAGAGTGGGAACAAGCTGTCTGTTTCTTCTAATAAGTAATGGATAATAGAGGGAAACGCCTATGAGACCCAGAACGTTGGCCTTGATAGTGTACCAAGACAATATCTGTTTACTTCTGCCTGACGAACAAACTAACCGAAGCAGAAACGTTTTAATTCATGCATGCGTGGTGCATGAAGCACAAAACAGACGATAAGCACTGTCATAAACCTTGAACATAAACCAAGGCATCTTCGCTCGCTCTTCCTCATAATCATTCCTTTCTATTAACTACGGTTTAGGTTAAGCACGTTAAGCACCAAGAGTCATCGATATATCGCAGCACCAGTGAGGATTCTCCCCTGTAATCATGTGACGGTAACAAAATTCTCTCGTGCAAAAAACATGATCCATGGGTTCCTGAAGAATAGTATCACGTTTAAAAGAAAGCTACTCTCGTGGAAATGTAAGCAAAAACCCTCAACTTTTTTATGATTTAAACGGGGAACTACACAGCGGTCAAGAAACGTTTTTTGTCGTGCTGTTTACAGGTACTAGTCTATCACAAAACGGAACGTAATGTTTTCTTTATTGCCATACAGTCTCCCTTAAACTACGGGTATACAGTGAAACCTCCGCTAACGGATACACCACGTAAGGAGACACTTAGTAATGATCCCAGCCATACACAAACACTGCATCTTTAACCTCCCATACGCGAATAGGTTTTTTTCTTGGGATTAGTTTCTTCATATAGAAAGCCAGGTCTCATTGCTCCGTTCTCGCCAGCACCGATTCTAGTCAATGTGTCATCCAACAAATCGTCAAGGTATCTAAGTCTTTGCAGGACCTCTCTCTATTAAGGCGTGTAAAAGAGTACCCAGAAAATTGCTTTACGATAATCTACAGTAGATCGGCATCCCCTCTACCAGAAGGGTAATTCTTCTCCCGCGGCGAGGGTTGCCGTTAAGGGAGGGTAACTTGTTATTAACGCACCACATGGCTTATGATCAACATTCATTAGGTGTTGATGGAGGGTTTTCTGACTGGATTGCTTGGTCTGACTGTGTAAATGGACTGCAGGAGAGAACCAGAACCTGTACTAACCCTCCTCCAAACGGAAAGGGAAAAAAATGCGAGGGAGACCTAAAGCAAACAAGATCATGCCCTCAGAAAAGTGAGCAGAGATTAGTTTTAAATATTTAATTTATATATGGAACTAGAAATGGGAAGGAAAGCTGCAACAGCAATAGTTAATATGCCATTGTCACCTATCTAAATATTTATAACAACAACAACAACAAACACTATATTTAAACCACTAAAAACAAACATCGATATTTATAATTAAACCATTTGAAAAAGAGAGTGGAGACTGGCTGCCTGAAAGAGTTAAGGAAAGAACTCAGATAGTTTTCCATTTAGATATATGGTTTCAGTTTAATATATATAGGACTGCATCGTTGGATTTCCAGCTTCTTCATTCATTAAATTGATATAATTTGCTTTTAGCCTATGAATCATCCTTGGATGATCCGATGTATGTCCTGTTCCTGAATGTTTAAACGCCGGGGAACTCCGCGGCTGACCAATAACCTCACTGATTGCTCTGTTCACAGCAGGGTTGTCGTGATGGTGCAGTGGTTAGCACACCCGACTAGTAACCAGTGGGACGCGGGTTCGGTTCCCACTCACGGCACATATATGTTTTTTCATTCAAAAAGGACCAGTTAGTAGTTCGCTGTCGCCACTTTCTTCATTCTAAACTACTTAATATTAGCAAAGCGTTGTGTATCCTTTGGATCCTACTAACCTGTGACTACATCGTTGGATTTCCAGCTTCTTCATTCATTAAAATAAATAAATATATATATATTTATTTGACGATAAAAACTTGCGACAAAACGTTTCTTAATAACATTATAAGATTTTAAAAGTTAAAAACGATAAAAAGCTATAACAGCTAAAACCGACGACGTTTCGACGTTAACCTAACGTCATTATCAAGTCAAGAATGTATAAAAATAAGTTCTATAAATACTAAAACGAACAATAAGAGAAAATAACTTACAGATTAAACAAAAAGTTTCGCACGTATGGAGTCCGATTGCACGTTCAAATTAGGTTTGAAGGTTTGAGAGAAACTCAACACTGGACAACTTCTGAGGAAATTCGAAAAACTGTAATTGCCCTGAGCGGGATTTGAACCCACGTCCCCCTGATCACTAGTCGGGTGTGATGACCACTACACTATCAGGACAACCATGCTGGCACCATGGCTGATTAATCACTTAATGTGTGGCATTTTCGTGGGACTCCCTGAGGGCCAGTTTTTCTATGTGATAACGCTGGATCAACATGTGATTCACAGGCGGACAAGGGTAATTAATGTAATGAATAAGTTAAGTAGATCCCTTGAGCCAACAACGTATCACCCCCAGGAGGATCGCAAATGGATTCACAGTCCAAGCTGAGGAGAAATTGAAAGAAAGTTAAAGGAAACTCAACACTGGACAACTTCTGAGGAAATTCGAAAAACTGTAATTGCCCTGAGCGGGATTTGAACCCACGTCCCCCTGATCACTAGTCGGGTGTGATGACCACTACACTATCAGGACAACCATGCTGGCAACATGGCTGATTAATCACTTAATGTGTGGCATTTTCGTGGGACTCCCTCAGGAACATGCCACACATTTTCCCACGAAAATGCCACACATATATATATATATGTCTGGATTTATGAAAACAGTGCTAAAGAGCTCGATTTCACCCTATTTTGACCGCTCTTTTAGGCCTAATAAGAGCTACGTAAAGGGGAAAAAAGGGAAAGCACGGCAAGAAAAGCAAGATAAACGGGTGGAGAAGGAGAAAAAAGACTGACTTTCCTTTTAATTTTTATATCGTCGACTTTGGAGATAGTTTCTGGCGAGAAAAAAACGCTTGCTTGGCGAGCCATTTCAATTTCTTTATATATATAGATATATATATATATAGGGCAGAATAAAATGGTTTTATATATATATATATATATACTCAAATTAAACTGAAACCAGTGAAATAAAGACACAAATTAACACAAGTGAAAAACTCTGAAAATTGTCCTGAACGGGATTTGAACTCGCGTCCTCGGCTTTCTAGAACTGATGTGTTAACAACTACACCACCAAGACAACCACGCTAACGCGCAGCCGATTTTTTGGCTTTATGGCTCACGGGACTCCCCAGACAATTTTTTATATATTCAAAGTACTAGAACTTACGTCATGTGTTTGCTACCATTTTTAGGATCACCAAAGAGTGATCGAATTCATTCTAAAGCAATCGACGCAATGAACTCGGAGAAAACCAACTAAGGTATGTAAAGAAGCTGTTATAGCTACTAAAGAGTAACAAACAGAGAGGTCAGGAAGCTTTAAAAATAAAACGCGAATTTCCAAATTTAGAATACGGAAAACATTCACTTCTTTACCTAGGGCCCAAACTGTGGAATGATCTCACTACTAGAATAAGAAATCTATCCTCTTTAAAAGCGTCATACGTAATCAGGACCTTACTGCCCTAGCTGCAATTGTCAGTGACTGCTGAGAATGCAACCTATGCCGAGATTGACCGGTCGTTTACAGGAGTTTTTACAATTGATGTATAAAATTTTCAATATTTTAATATGGTTTACGATATAAATTCTTTGACACAATCACAAAATTATATTTATTATTATTATTATTATTATTATTATTATTGTTGTTGTTGTTGTTGTTGTTATTATTATTGTTGTTGTTGTTGTTAGTATTATGTGTTTCAATAACCAGGGGTTTTTTTCTAGAGAGGACCGTGTAATAACTTAGCTTAGCACACCCGCCTGGTGTACCTTTACACTGGAGCTCGGGCTGATCCTGCAACTTGAACTGTGACAACCGAAGCAATGTGAGTTTCGTATTTTCTGTCTTTCTCACAGGATGATGAAGGATCATATTCTGATGCTGCATTCAAAGTCAAAGTCTAACATGTCTAACATGACATTTTGTAGTTTAAAAGGAAAAGATCAATTAATAAAGGGTTTAAAGAGCTGAGAAAAGAGGTTTCATCTGCTTGATCTTACCACAATGATAACAAATTTCTAGGGACTCACGGCAGGCTGTTTTATTTTTATCATTTTTTCTTATCATATTTCCTAGACCCGCCGTGAGTACCTTAGTAAATGCTACTCCTTTTCCTTTTTTATGGTTTGAAAATGTATGGCTCCTTTATTAACAAAACAAAGGTTTAGAAATCAATTTTCTGACCCAAAATTTAATGGTTTTAGAGTGACTCAAGAACAATAAATTATCTCAAATCTAACGGGCAGAGGGAGGAAGGGAGGGAAGATTTTATTCTTGTACCCAGATCTCACTCTGTTTGCGATTGAGGGTGTTTGGGACACTTTCCTTTAGTTCTGTAAAATGAACTCCTTAGTATTTGACGTTTTCTGGCAGCGGTTCTGGCCAACAAAAGTACAAAATAAAGGGATAAGAGCCCTCCAGGATTGACAAATCATTTGTTAAGTACCGCCTTGCGGCAGTCTAAACTTAGCGGCTGTCCTACCGAAACGGCACGATAACCAATTCCAGGTTTAATTAGGATGAGGATAGCATATTTTGTTCAAATTAATACAACTATTACCCTACCTGGCGGAGACACTCGACGAACTACGAGCGAGTTGCCAGGCCAGGCGCCGGCGACACATTTTTGGTGCCAAACTAGAAGCTTAGAGACACAAAATCAGTTTTCACTTTTCACAGTCTAATATGGTTTTGGTATTGTGAGTATTTATTGCCTTCTCCAGTGAGAAAAGCTGCCTGTGTGATGCTCTTCCGGCCTGCTGAATCCTGATTGGTCAATTCAAATTTCAGGCGCGCCAGTCGTATGCAAGGCGTTTCTACAACTTTGACAGTTCTTATAAGATCTATGAAGAGGAATTATCCTCACCAAGATCAACTGTGATCATTGACATTGGTTTTTGTTTAACACAATAGAGACCTTAAAGTGCAGATGAAGCGAATTTATTTTTTTTGCGTGATTTTACCGTCAAAAATAAATCGATTTGTAAACGTTAAAGTTCTCACAAATAAAAGTTTAGTCGTGTTTTTGGGGCTGAAAACTGCTCAGTTTTTGTCAAGAAATGTTCAGGAGACTGGGACGAGATTCTATTGTTCAATTTAATCTCGTGACGTAGTTTTGTGGACAGAATTAATCACAAAGAAGGGTTTTTAAAGCAAAACAACATGTCCAAGGATTCTGAATTGAGTGATTTCTCTGAATCGTCAAATGACGACGAGAATATCGATGTTGTGTATAGCCAATACACGCCGTATCGTATTGCAATCTCGTAGTCTTATCCACAACACTACGTCATCAGGACATTTTGGCCGCGCGATTCGAAGACCATTTTTGAGACCAAAATCGCACAATTTCCAGGTGTTAAAAAATCGCCAATTTTTTCAAACACGGTTCCAAATTTGGAATAGTGTCTTTAAAATGTTGAACTTTCAAACTATTGAAAAACTGATTTCGCTTCATTATTCATATGCACTTTAAGCAATGAACAGGGTGACGCCAGGGACGACGTCCAGTTCAAAATAGTTTTTTTTCTATATATAGCGAGAATTCTAGGTAATAAACTCTGCGAATAGAATTCTATATGTGCTATATTTTTAATGTGAGAAAGCGATACGTCCAATCAACTTCGCGTATAGCATTGTTCACATGTGAAAATATAACCAATCATCTCCCTAGCCAATCGGAGCAAAGCATTCAAATGGCTTCCCAGAAGCGTGGTCTTGAAATCAGCGCCCGCTTGAAGTTTGTGTTTTGAAAACATGGCTTCGGCTTCCCGTTTTAGTTCACTTTCGGAAACAGCAGCGGAATATATCCAACATCTTGATCGTTAGCACTTCGGCTTCAGCCAACAGTCACCTCAGCAAGTCTTATCTTTGTTTCAAGGGCGAACATTCAAGGAGGAACATTCAACATTTCTATAAACAGCGTAAGTCAAAAGTCCGAATTTGTCTTTGCACAGCGCGAAGCGCCGTCATGGGCAAGCGAAAAGATTTCACACTTTGTGTTTTAAATACGAATTCCCCGTACTTTACTTTAGCTTGTGTGGGCTCTTTGTTCGCTTGTTGCTGGACGGGAAAAGCGAATTTTGGCTAAATTGCAGAATACCCGGCCCAGTCATTTGCATCTCATTGAATAAGAATAGCAACTATTGTTATATACCTCGTTCTTCAAAGCACACCGACACATGTTAATGGCTGGGCCGGGTATTATGCAATCGTTCCCGAATTTTTTTTTTATTATTACGTTCGGTCATTTACACCAGTCTTGAATTTTTTACATGTAAGCTTATGTTATCGGGAAAAAATAAAACTGATTTAATAGTCCATCAGCTGAGAGCCGAAAATTTGGGATTATGGCTCACTCGAGGGGAACGGCCGAAACATGTCTTATCTTAATCTTTGACTATTAAGCATCATAAAAATGTATGATAGCAAGGGTAGAACGGTAGCTTTCACTTTTTGTGAATCGAATTTTAAATTTGCCCCTCACACCTTTGTTTTGCTGCCATCTTTGATTTTTGGGGAGGACAACAAAGCTGCTTCTTTTCTTTTAACATGCACAAATGCGGTATCAAAGCAAATTCAAAACGTACTGTAACTACAAACATGAAATCGTTTATTCTAGTGCTGGAACTATAAGTATTTGACGTCTTATATGACGTCACAACGCCTGATTAGTGGTGCTAGTATGATGAGGTTGCACTTATAATCAGTTAAAAAAAATTGCGGTTTTGTAAATTATTGCAGAACAGAGCAAGTAAATAAAATATATTTATACATGGCGAGATTTCTGAATAAAGCCCTCTTCCCCTTCAAATACGTTTGCTTTTTTCCCTCCCAAACACATGGGTAGAAAACCCATTGAATGCTTGTGAGACGGCGCGAATGTGCTTCTTTTGCACCATGATCAATGGAGGAAGAATGCATTGTATGCGGTTGTTCCGGTTCGAAGCTAGCTCGTGCAAAGATATTTCTTCCTGGACAACCTTATATCGTGCTGCCGTTATTCGGATTCACAAACCGATTTTGGAGGCTTCAACTGAATGCAAATTTCCCGAAAGTGCCATCAAATATCATCGCAATTGCCGAGCAGAGTTCACCAACAAGCGAGATTTGCAGACCAACACCAAGCCATCTGATGATGGAGCAACTGGAAGTGCACCTAGAAGAAGCCACAGAGATGGAAATCAGCCAAACTCAGCGATTCTGCCTGATCAATGCTTATTTTGTAAAAAGTCAAAGTACAAGCCAAACACGAAGACTAGAGAGAAGCTTCACAGTGTGCAGGAATT